>JBBBDQ010001223.1:435000-617500 GCA_037127315.1 Ascarosepion bandense
TTCTGAGAAATATTGTTTAATTGTACTCTGATCAGAAAGGTGACAGGTAAGTCTACAGGAGAGCGTGCTTGTAGTAAAAGCAATATACGTAATGTGTTTATTATTAGTACCAGAGATACAATCTCTGAACTGGCATGTAAATTGATACACTACATTGTTTTTTGTAGAGAATTTTTTGAGTGTTTTTAGGGTTATTAGAGACTATGAGGTCAATTGTTTGGAATTTTTTTATAATATATGATGAGATTAATTTGATTATTACTATCCACTGGTTGAATATTTTTTTGTATTATGCTTTTGAGGGTTTTTTCATTTCGTTTGTAATTATTATGTATTTGGTTGCAATCGTATAAGTCAATAGTTTTATGTTTATTTTGATGTACACCATTATTATTAATATTATCAATATTGTTAGAGCTATTGTTAATTTTGTTGAGATACATTTTAATTTGCTGATCAATAACAGAGTTAGGAAATCCATTATTGACAAGTGTTTGCTTAATGTTGTGTAATTCTTTATAAAATATCGATTTGGAAGAAAATGTCATTTGTGTGCGTTGAATTAAGTTTCTTATAACCGCTAACTTATATCGTTCAGGGCATTCACTATTATAATTAAGAGGACACGAGTTTATGCTAGTTGGTTTCCTACATAGAGAAGTAGTAAATCTATGTGTGCTAGAATCAATGAATACATCAAGGAATGGGATTTTGTTATTAATATTAATTTCTAATGTAAATTTCAGGACGGAGTGACTTTCAAATTTGTTTTTAAGTTGTGTAATTTGATCGATATTCTTAGTTAAAGCGAAGATGTCATCTATGTATCTTACATATATAGAGGGCTTATTGTTATTAATTATATTATTTTCTAAATTTGTCATATAATAATTAGAAAAGAGGGGAACTAAAGGAGATCCCATCGCAATACCGTCTATTTTAGTATAAATATTACCTAGGGATCGTGAAAGGGTACTTGTGTGGTGCATGCTAATAATAGTTTTTTTTTTAATATAGTGGGTTTAATATTGATTGATGGGAGAGTAGCATGATTGTATAACATCACGGAAAATGATATCAATTGTTTCATGGACTGGAACATTAGTGAATAAGTTTTGGACATCCAAAGATGCAATTATTTGATTCTTAGGTTTTACGGAACGTAGAATGTGTAAACCTCCATTCGTGAAGTTGATGCTATATGTACTAGGAAGGTAGTGCGTAATTAGCTTGTTTTGGAAAGGATATATACTGGTGTGGGTATTAGAGAAATGATAGGTCAGAGGGGATGATCTTTTTTATGGATTTTTACATTTCCATAAATATAGCCGGGCTGATAGTCACCAATAATTTTTTGAAGTTTATAAGATCCTATTTCAGCATTGTTTGCAGTAAGAAGTTTATTAATATGTTTTTTTGTTTTTTTTTAAGTTGGGTGGTATTACTAGTTAATTTTTTAGATTTATTGTGATCGTTCAGCATGGCCTATAGTTTGGAGTGATAACAAATGTATTGGTTTTATCGGCACGTCGGATAACAATATTTGTGTTATTTTTTTAGATGTGTCGATTCTTTTATGAGAGGCGTATTGATAATATCATTAGGATTTTTATGGTAACGGTGTTTGATTGATTCAGCTTTGAGTAAATCTTGTAAGCCTACCTGTGTAGTAATATGGTTGTCTTGTTCCAGTTGAAGTATTTGTTGCTATAAAGCTTCAACTTCCATTTGTTTAAACATTGAATTAGTTTTCTGTGCTACATGAAAATTTGGTCCGAGATTAAAGAATTCTATTTCATCTGGAGTGAGTTGGTAATCCGATAGCTTAATGAAGTTGCCATTGATGTTTGGTAAAAGTAGTTTTCATTTATATAATTTGTTTAGCTTTTTTTGAATCACTTGTTTATAGGATTCATGTACCTTTTGGTTGTATTGTATAATAAATCCAATATTTCCTTGAATTTTTCACTTGTGGTAGAAGACTAAGATTTCTTTAATATGTACAATTTCAGTGTTGATTAGTTGTAATTCCTGTTTGGTTGTGTACATTTGCTGTTTAATGAGGTTCCATTAAAATTGCTTGGTGTTAGGATAATGTAATGCTGCGGCATCATGAAACTTAAATTTAGTGTATCGAGGCAGCAAATAATTATCTGAACATATACTGTTAAATATAAGAGACAATGAATGTCTATTATGGTTATTCATGAGCCGTTCAAACGTCATATTTTGGCTTTAATTTCAGTTGAAGATAAAGACAAAAACTCTTCAATATTTGGATAATTTTTATTTAGTTAGAAGTTATTAAGACGGTAACACAATAATATCCACCATCAGCGACGATTTTATTTCGTGTTAACATAAAACTCCGCTAAGCAACGGCAATACTTACCAAAAATAACAAACGCAGTTCGCAAATTTGCAATGCGGTTCTATGACTTAACACTGTCACTACAATAGTCCTCACTCATACACACAGTAAAAAGAATATTCAGATATTGGAGGCCATCTACATTAAATACAAACAGCCCTCACTTAATAAAATCATGTTTAAATCTGATCATAACACTTTATATTGCTTTTTTCAGTTGTCATTTCGCGCCATCAGGAATATATATATATATATATATATATATATATATATATATATATATGCACGCGTATATATGTATATATATATATTTATTTACCTATTAATATACAGATATATACTCATATATATATACATATATACATATACAATTTTACACAAATATAATACATATATGTAGGTGAATACCTATATGTACAATATCATATATTTATTCTTACATGATTATCTATTCATGCAAATGTCTTTATGCATATACATACACATACTTACATGTATATACATTCATATATACACTTTCATATAAATATAAGTATATATATATATATATATATATATATATTAATTCATACATATATTTTCTCACATAGATACATCTACCCTCACACACACACGACACATAGACACATACACACAAAAACATGATGAGAATGACGATATAAAATTTAAATTGAATCTTGTTTGCCGTGAAACGTTTCATGTGTTGATTGGCAAGACACGTATAATTTAAGATGGAGTCTCTCCTGTGTGGGAGTATGCAAGTTAAATTCCTACCGGAAGATAAATATTTTCCAAACAATTTCTCACCTGATTAAGGCCAGCGGAAATTTTAGTGTACTGCTGTTTCACTATCTATCTATCTATCTATCTATCTATCTATCTATCTATCTATCTATCTATCGTCCAAACATTGAAACAACCATTGGATTGTAGAGAAGAGGACATATATAGAAAAAAATGTTCTAAAACATAATATATCGTAAATATTCACAGGTCTATACATCATATATCGAGCACTGTTTTAAATTAATGTTTTGGACTGGAAAAAATGTCTTTTCTCTCCTCGTTCTATACTCACTCGGATATCTATCTATATATATATATATATATATATATATAATTAACTGACTTCCCACATAAAATACAAGTATCCATTAAAAATAATAATGTTAAATACGTCCTGTAGATACTGTATATTTGTATTTACGTATTAATACGTACATATATATATACATACATATGCTTATATATATAGGCATACATGCATATATTTACATACTTGCGCTTATATATATATATATATACATATATATATATATATATATATATTCACACATATGTATATATATACTTATATGTACCTTCACATATATATATAGAGAGAGAGTCACATATTTTTATGTATATACATTCATACTCATACTTATGATACATACATCTTTATGCATATGTATATATTCGCGTGTGTACATGCGTGTGTGTGAGAAAGATTTTTGTGCATGTGTGTGTTTTTTTCCTGCGGTGTGATACAATATTTTGTAAGCTTTATTCTCATGCGTGCCTCAAGTAAATCACTACATCTTTGTGTATGTGCACGCATATGTGTTTCTGATATTCTCCTATATATACGAAATTGCTTAGCTTGATCATTGAGCATATCCATTGTTTCATATTTACTGATGTAGTATGATTTTAGGAAGTTACTCAAAACCTGTATTGCGATGCACCTCCGGTATTTAAAATTTAATGTACACGCGAAAGCTTGTATTTGTGTTTGTTCGTGTACGTTTGTGTGTATTTGTTTTTGTTTTGTTTTGTTTTTTTAGGTGTGGTGCACATGTATGATTTGGATGCGTTTACTCTCATACTTACTCTAATATGTACTTGGCAAATATTGGAATCGTCGGAGCAGGAAACAAGAAAGCTATAAAAAAGCTCTGTTGCATAATCCGGTGTCTATGGCAGAAGAGGAATGACCTGTAGATTTAAGAAATGAATAAAATCTTGGTTTAACTGAAATTTAGCTATTGAAATTATGATCGGTTGCTCTACTCCAGTGGTGCTGTCTAACTTGCCGACATTATCTGGATGTTTCATTTGATTAGATTTTTTTTTTATCTGGATGGCATATTCATAAAGAAAGTTGGCTTTAAGTAGCTGGCAAACCCACGAAGAAACACAATGGATTTAATATTATTTGTGTTTTTATTGATATCCCTATGAACATATCCTGGTTGATGTTGGCTTTCCATCAAAAAGATCTGCGGTAAAAGAATCACGAACTTAAGTTATTATAAGAGTTTTGGTTATGTTTTGTTTTTTAAATATATATTTTTATTATTTTTAATATTCACTCATAGATGAGTAAATGGATGCATGAATGTAGGAGAAGATAATATAATACGGAATTATTGCCGCGTGGAATTTATGTAAATGCAAATGACTTACCATAACGTTGGTGCATGAGCAGGAAGGCGAGAATGGAAGGTGCGCGCAAAACTCACTTTGCTTCTTATACCTGTAGACAACACACTAGCAAAATATGATTGGCTAATGCAAATCTCGAAAAGTAAGTTTAATCTCCTTATACAAGTTAATCTAGCATCGTGGAGTGAATTAAGCGGAGAGTCAGCTTGATAACAGGTCGGGTACCTGGCAGAACGTATCTGATGTTGCAGAAATCCGTAATGAAACCAGTGTAACATTACACATGACCTTAACCGTTGCATTTTTAAATGTATTTCAAGAACACATTAATATTTATTTACACATCGACAGTGTTTACACTGTCGGAATCTTTAGATTGTCCTTATATGTCATGTATTTTTCTCAGTCCGTAATAAATTCCAAGGAGTGAAAGAAATCTGAATATTAACGGTCTCATCATTTTACAAATCAAAGTCTTTTATATTCAGAATTGTTGAAAATAACACATATCCTTGTCTTAAATATCAGCTTCTGTCATATAATCGTTTCAAATATTTTATTCATGTTATATAATCTACATTTTAATGATATCCTTCTGAGATGCTCCACTCATTTTTAAATAATTCAGATATGCAGACGGTTAAAGTATATATTATTTTTCTCATATTATATTTGCTTTAATTACATATTTTGAATCTATTAATTGAACCTTTTTTCAAGTTCACATTGATTCTGAACTCTTTAACATGCTTAAAATTGTGATTACTTAAACACAATAAGGTGTCAGAGCATACGATGTCAGATAAAAAAATGAGTAGATAAACTCGTTCTAAAGCACTTTTATACAGTTTCAAAAACCGGTTTTTAATTTTTATTATTCTTAACACATTATGTTTGCTCTAGGCTCAAAAAGTTTTATTTATAGTTGTCAAGGAAGAAGATAAATTACTTTTCCCTTGAAATTCCAAGCCGGTAATGTTTTGATGTAGTGAATTTTAAGATTGCTTTTTCTGAAAATCTTTTTGCCATTTTGCGAATAGAAATGGTGTGGGATGTTTACTAGTTGAAGACGATGTAATTGTTCGTAGTGTTTTGATATAGAAAACGTTATTGTGTCGATCAAGCTATATTAGCATCGATCTAATTTTTATCTTTGTAATCATATCACCCCAAGCAAGGCGGTAACGTCACTGATATGCAGGGGGCTACATAGGAGTGAAAAGATTGGAAAGGAGAAAACCGGAAACCGCATCCTAAACAGGAAACAAGGGATGAGCCTTTTCACCTGAGGGAAACAAGGAAACAGGGGATGAGTCTTTTCACACTCCACCCATGTCTATTGATAGACATGGGTGGAGTGTGAACCGGGCAATAGTTTAGTCTATCTACTCCAATGTATGCAAGGTATGAAGATGTGGCATTTATAAACAAAAATATTAACTATATACACCATATTTTGGCACCATATTTTGGAATTGAATATTCATTTTGGTAACAATTTATTGTTGAAAAATAAATGAGCAATAAATATTCATAAAATATTCCATAAGTGTGTATCATATTACAAATATTGATTGATTTATTAAATATTCTTGCATTCTCTTATTATTATTTGTTTATTTTTAGGTCTATTCAAAGATAAAATATGTCTTTAGATTGCAAGAATTATTGGAAGATAATAAGGGTTTATTGATGTAAATCATACTAAATAATCCATTACTTCATACGGTTCTTTATTTGTGCGTAAAGTGAATATAGCAAAACTATATGGTATTCGAATTCTGCTCCCTGATTTATTATTACACGACAGGGACTTCCAACCTTAGAGCACCTGGTTATTCCCAAGCTGTCATTCAAGTAAGTGCACACTAGGTTCGACGTTACATAATTCGATAACTTTACGAGAACGGAAGTTTCAATCTGATATGGCCTTAAGCCCAATCATAGTAGAAGTAGAAAAAGATAATTTTAATGTTTAAAGATCCTTCTTCTTCATGTGCAGTGTCTCTTAAAAACGTAGATGATGATGGATTCCACTTGGGTCTGTCTCATGTCGTTCTAATTAATTTTTCTCATGGTATCGGTTCCAAACCCCGCTGCGCCATCCATTTGCTCAGACCAATCAAAAACGTCTCGCGCTGTTTTCCTCTGTCTCTACTTCCCTCTATTCGCCGTGTGAGTATTAAATTCCCCAGGCCCTCCTTCCTCATTACTTGTCCCAGGAACCACATTTTTCTCTTTCCGGTGTTAAGTATGAGTTTTCTTCTCGCTTGCATCCTCTCCAATACCTCAAATTTCCACACCTGCTACGTCCAGTAACCTTCTGTAAACCACTTTCCTGCTGCCTCAAGCCTCTTCTTCAACTATTATGAGATTGTTCAAAATTCACTTCCATACAAAAGGACAGATAGAACAGCAATCCAGAAGTTCCGGAAATATGCTAAGCTAATATCATATGAATTATTTCGCTCCTCCTCTCCAGGGGGAACTCACATAGAAGCGTGAAAGCGTGAAAGATAAATACGAACGATAAGAAAAAATACGCATTATATATATATATATATATATATAAATATATATATATATATATATATTATTATATTATATATATTATAATATTATATTATATTATATATATATTATATTATATATATATATATATATATGTATATATTATTATATTATTTCTTTCGTACTTATCTCTGTTGAACCCTTCAATTATTTATTTAATTTACAGAATAATATTTGAATGTAAATATTTCCCAGTTATTGTCACAACTTCATCATTAGATTTTTATTACCCATTTTACTCATAACATATTATTAGTGAAATAAGATTATTACTTCCTCAAAATCTTTCAGCTATATCATCGCTTCAAAGGTTCGTGTTTGTAAAATGAATAAAACCTTTATCACATCTGAATGATATTTGAGCTGTGTCTTGTGTGAGCAGAACCCATCAATCTAATCGTGTGTGTCATCTGAAAGTCTGGCTCTTTCACCCAAATAGGATACGGTTAATTGTGCCCAACCCTAATTATATTATAGCATAATACCATACGGAAATATGGTCATTATGACGCCTCATTCATATTTATCAAATACGATGCTGTCTTTTCTTGGCTCTCTTCATTCCCCATGTCCTTATGCATTCCAAATAACATTTCACCACCAAATATGTCCAGAAGTGCCATTAGAATAACTCTTTGAGAAAAGAGGAGTGATGGCAATACGAGGCGTCAGCATAGGTCTGAAATATTTGGAAAGTGAGGATTAGATATGAATACGCGTACATTGAGTCAGTCAGTTAAGTGCCATACGTGATACACGCTTGGGTGATCATGTCTCGACAGAGACATGACTGACTGGGTAGAAGATTATCTCGCAGTAGTTTGCCATTGCTTTCTGCGGTAGACTGGTTGCCGACCAAAGCTATAGAACCCAATCTGTCCTGTTATTTAACCCATAACTGGAAGGAATAGGCGGATTAATACCTTTCCCAAGGGTATGTGCGCGTAAGTGAATGCAATGAATTCGAACTCGGCTCCCCGTTTTCTCGTACCGAGCCGTTATCCAATGCACCACAACGCACATTGAGACATATCCCAAATAAATGTTGACTCACGTAATCCAAACACACAGGTTGGGACGTGATATGATATTCTCTTACGATAATAAACCTTAGTAGGCCAATGCATATGAAATTTTTATATAGTTGATCATGCCATTGCAACGATTCTCTAATTACATCCATGTCGAGGAAAATCAAACAAACATAGCGCATGCATCTATTAAGTATGTTAATTTGCGAGAATAGAAAAGGCTAGTTCTTCAGATATCATTTATTTAATTTTATGTTAAGAGATATGTATAAATCGTATAGTATTGACAAATTAAGTAAATTATCTGCTTGCAAATTTTAAAACAAGCTGAATTTGTTAAAAATTTCACGTACAAATTATAGAACAGTCAATAGAATGTTTTATTAATTTCAAATTGAAATTTTGTATTGTTAATTTTTTTTATTTCAATATGGTATTCTAACATTATTAACCAAAAATTAATATGTCTAATTGAGTTACAAATAATGAAAAGAGAAACAGTACAATGTACTAGTATTCAAACGAGATATTTAAAAAAAGTTTGTATTTCTGCTAAAGTTCACACAATGATAGTTACCTACGGACATACAAAGACACGCACACACACATATGCATATATATATATATATATATATATATGAACAGATGGAATTTTTTTTGAGAACGAAAGCCTTTGTACACTTTTGTGTCCTGAGCACTCTACCGAAACGACATTCGAGACCTAGAATGCGTCCATCAAATGAGACTTCGTCAAATCTTACGGATAGCAAGCAGGCATGGATCACGAACAAGGAAATTCGCCGCGAAAATATGAAGAACCAAGAAATCATGACAGCCTGCCCATATCCACCTACCGATGCAACACGTCTTCTTGATCTCTGACTGACTTTCTGGTCTAGATCTAGCCAAAGAGAAGGTGTTTTAAAAGTCTGTTAATTCTCACGCGAGAAAGGTGTCCTGTTCAACTGAGTTGTATTTTCATTAGGTTCGTCTCACCACCTTTTATGATGTATCTAATCAGAATTTCGTAATTTCTAATGCTATAATCAAATTTACTGTTGTACATGGTATCCAGGCAATGCATGCGGAAGACGTCAAATCGATTGACGTGTCGTCACTAGAGAGTGCCATATTTTGCATTTTAGAGGAGAAAATAACGACTGATTATTCACACACAAAACAACAGGAGAGTTCCAATGCATATGGTAAGTTTAACGAAGGCAGAACAAAATAATCCGATCTTGCACTGACCCACATTCTTATTTCATCATTATTTATCATTATCGCCCAGTTTATACTCCTCCTTATTCTTTTGAACAAGAGTAGAGTTGCATCCTTTGTTTACTGTTTTTGGAATATATTGTTTCCTCTCCTCAGGTCATAATAGTGCTGTTTTCGCAAACTTTCTGTAATATGTGTGGATGGTGACAGTTTGTCTTCATTCAGATATTACCAGCCTGGCAGTTTCCTGCTTGCTGCCTCTGGTTGGTAGTTAGAAACCCGAAGTCTTTTGTAGCGTCTTGAGCGGCTGCCCTGAGCAACAGTTAAATAATTTGGTGTTTTCTTGCTGTGTCATGTCATGCATGGACAGATATCTCGGCAAGTCTTTCTGGTGGTCTACCCCTAGGCTACATCATGATGTAGTGTGATCAACTTTCTTTCCTACACTTCTTGAATTTGACAACCGACTTCTATCCCTGACTCTTGTTGTGTCAAGCAGCTTTGCCCTCTTGGCTACTTGTTGACACTCTGCATGTATTTACTCGTGCTACTAGACTAGCAACTAGATCTCACGTATAACAGTGAAACAAATAAAATGTAATAGCAACTTCTACTCTACAGCTTCTTTTCTCACACTCCTCTTTTTTGGAATTCAATTCTGTATTCTTGCTTCCCTGACAGCTACAACCGCAAAGAATTTAAATGCGATGTCAATTGCCTTCTCTTATCTCCTTGTCTCACATTCTTTCCCTGGTAACCCTTGTATCATATTCTTCTCCCTTTCCACTCTACTCTCATGCAGCTTTCTTTACATCTGTTTTCTCATCCTTTTCTAACTCCTTTTCTGACCCCCCTGTTACTTGCACCTTACTCTCATCACTAACCTCCTATACAACACCTTCGCACTATTAGTAATGCTGATTTGCTTGGGATAAATATTTATAATAAATGATCTAGCTTATGGGATCCAAGTGTGCGATCATCTGTAAAGGTCTGTTCACGGACAGTATGCACGATCGTCTTACGTCTTTCTTTGAAGCATTATTGCATGAACCAGCCACCATGAGTTCTAAACTGAAATCTCAAACCTTTTCTAACATTCTTAAATGTTGTGTACAGCATGACGAAACAAATTAAAAACAAATAATGAGCAGAAAACCTTTTTTTTTATTAAAGAATATACAGTGGAATCAGACTCTTATCCACCATTATGAAACAATGGCGATCACCCTGATGAAAAGACATAGTAACACAGAGAATATTTTCAGGAAAACCGGGTTACTTAAAATTGTAGTTTTATATATATATATATATATATATATATATATATATATATATATATATATATATATATATAGTTATGGTTTGTTGGAGATAAACGTACACAATATTAGAGACAGAGCGAATGTATATATAAACAGTAAGCGGTGACAGTCTGATTCAAGCTTCAATCTATATGCTGGAAAGTAGGACATTATGAGTAAACATATTCCTTCGGTTATTGTTTAAGATGTAACGGTTGTGTTACAAATAATTCAGGAGGCTCTCCGTGTCATTCGGATTTTTTTTTAACGTTTCTTAAATGTTTAGAAAGCGTTATACAATTCATGTACGTACTTTTTGTAAAGTATATTTTTACGAGTAATTTCTCTGTTGCATACGGTTCTTCTGTATCTTACATGTATATTTTTTGTTTGTTTTCTCCTGAACTTGCATCAGATTTGCATATCCTATTGTTGTAAAATAAATCTGAATAGGAGTAAATTAACTTAATTCTTTAAAAATATGTCTTAGAATGGAAACGATTTAATTACATTTTCATGCTTTTATCTCATTTTCATCTTAGCTTTAGCTCTCTTTATCTGTCATATATTTCTATTTCTATATGAGAGTGTCAATGCAGTCATCATCGTGTGTCATAAATTTGATTCCAACTTAAATTAAATTTTCAGGCCATGTGTGTTAATTGATAGCTAGGTTAATCATATAGTCTATTAATTAGATATAAATTTAGGTTAAAATTTCATTATTGTTATAGGCATTTTATGATTGTTTATTGTATTTATTATTGATTACTGACTGTGTTGATTAACGTTTTTATGTATGTTTATGTATAACCTGTTGATTTTTGATAATATTTACAATATGATTTACAGAAGATATTAAAACAAATAAAAAATTGTAAATTTCCTTGATATAAATCTTAACTTAGGCAACAGCACATAGAAAACAAACATAAATGAAAATAACAACCCCCCTCACACACACATACTTATATATATATATATATATATATATATATATATATATATATATAGGCGGTAAATGCCCAGGATGATTTGGTAAATAATCCGGGAGGATCGTAGTAATATCGTAAAAATATTAAAACTGATCCAGTAGAGAGCTCAATGTAAATTAATTTAATTTAAAAAGCGTATATTTGTTTATTATCTGTAAGTTCAGAAAAAGCTTAGCGAGGACATAGCCATTTTCAACATGTTATTTAAGACATGCCTTCTTCAACTCTTATAAACCAAGAATGAGGAAAAATTCTAAGCTCAGATGTTAGCTTAAGTAAAGTAAGGGGTTGGGAGGTATTGGTTTTATTTGGGTAGGACTAGGGAAATATTTAGTAGAAGTTCCTCTTTGGTAGTGGGAGGTATGTGGCTAGAACCTTGAGTTAGTAGTGGTAGGTGGTGGGGAAATATATATATATGTCAACAAAAAGTTCAGCTACACTCCAAATATATTCGGACACCTACACATATCTAAAAATAAAATGCTATCAACGAACTCAATAACATAAAATATTTTAAGAAAACAAAGAAACGTATGAGTCAGTAATAAGAAAGAGCGGATAATTAAATATCTTATATGCACAAACGAAGAGAAACTGAAAAATTAACCTTTGGGTTTTACCTGTAAAGTCTTAATTTCTTGCTAAAAGGATAACTAACTTGAAGATGAGAGATATGTCTACTGGAGAAGAGCAGGTCATTTTGATTTTATAAAAAGATGCTATATGATACAAATTCTATATAATCTATCAACCAACTAAAAACACAAAATAAATTGCACACCTTCAAAATCGGATTCAATCGACTACAACATTTAGAAAAAACCCAAATTGTATTCCCGCAAAAAGGAATTCAAACGACTTTGGAAAAACCCAACTAAGAAATATTCACAAGTCAGTGTGAAAAACTAATTCTGAATGATGATTGGATAAAAAGACAGCAGATTTATATATGACGTATTTTCCCACTTAGCTGTAAAAAGATTTGCTGGAGCCAGCATCATGAGAAATTTCACTATTTAAACCACATCATTCCTCATCAAATCCTGTACGATGGAAGCAGTAGCTGATCGTATCTCACCATGTAAAGAAGAAACTTCAAGCTGACTCGCCCTCACAGCCAATTTTGTTTTCTTCTTTTTAACTCCACGTCAACCCGGGCGTAGTGCACGCCACGGTTTTATTCGACCTCTTCTTCCAACATCTTTTTCTTACCACGCCGCTAAAGACAACAACATAAAGACAAAATAGTAACGTGTTAAGTACCACTCCTTTATTTGCTTTGCCTTCTCTTTCTCTCAACCTGTCGCGACCTACTAAAAAGACGAAAAAAAAAGACTTTATATTCCGCTACTAAACAACCATAAACACTAATCTTCTGTGGACATTTTAATACCTACATTTCTCTACGAACAATTTGAACTACAAAACTGCATTTATTTTTCTTGATGAGCATTTTTCTTCTCATTATATCATAGTGTTCAGTAAACGAATTTCACTTATATTTTCCTTCTTCCACATTTGTCATTCTGTAAATAAATCTTTACTTTAATGTATACACGAAATATTTTATCCTTTCACATTTCAACCTTCAACCATCTGATATTTAAATTTTGAAGACTTCGGACGTGTTTGGCACAAGGCCAATTTACCAAGCATAACCGAGTTCCCTACAAAGCAAAATCGCTCAGAGCCATTAGACCAAAATTGGTCGTAGCCAACGCAACAAATTGAAATATGCTGAGAAAAGAAAGAAAATATTTGTTTATCGGTGAAAAGACATGAAACAGATTTACCAAGAAAAATAGCAGCATATAATGTCAGAAGCATTGTGAGAACTGTGTGGAAAATACAGTTAAACTAGAGTCACTGACATCGCCAACAAAATACACAATTCACGGGTAACGATTTCACATCCATCTTCAAATCAGTCTTTGAAAGAATAAATAAATGATTTAATTAGGCAGCTAGTATCCGTTTAGTATATTTGATTGAATATTATCAAGAATTTATTTTACAACAAAATATATTAACTTTTGAAACTTTTCTAATTAGTTGTTATGTACATTGAGTGAATTTATGAAAGTCAAGCATAAGCTGCTAAATAAAGTAAGTTTTACCATAGGGGAAAATTTAGTGAAGTATACATATATAAAAAATGGTATAATAATTCAGTTTGACCGGTATCTATGACGCCATCTTGCGTGACGTGAAATTGATTACAGCAAATGATGGAATGCCGGAATTAGCCAGAAACAGTTATACAAATGAAAAAAAAATGACATCTTTAGAAATGAATGCATCAACATCGAATGTACTCGGAAAATAATTACTTTGGTAAATTTGTCAATTATTTCAAAGAACTAATATTTTTAAATTTTGGTTAAATAAAACTTATTCAACATAATACACACATACGCATACGGAATATATATATATATATATATATATATATATATATATATATATATATAGTGCAAATGATAATTTTTGAAAAAATTGTAGCCCTGAAAGAGATTTTAGATAATTATTTACAATACTTCCATTGTTTCAGGAATTAGCGAAGTTTAAGTGCATCTCTTAATGTGCAACACAGTGCAAATTAATCGGAGTCACATGTATTCATTACAAATTCCATTAAACAATATGAGTGGCAATGTAGCCATTCTGACTTGTCCGCGTATTTTTCAGAGAAAGAATAGAGCAACACATTTATTCAGTAATTTATCTACATTTGCATTGATACAGAACTTATAATCATTATTAATCTTACAATAATGAATATTAAATTCATGGTATGCCTCCAGCAATTCCTTCCGCATATACGTATTCACATTAATCATTCATTTTAATATTTTAATCAGCCATCCTATATTAAAGGGTTAGGAGATTAATGCAGTCGTGATGACTTTTTTCTGTGACTTGGCCCTTCAATATATGGGAACGCCACAACATTTTCTCGCTTAATTAGCTCGTTGATTTCCTTCTGTCTAACGCTCGATGTGCCATATGGAGGTTAAAATTTCCAAAATTATTCTTCATCATTATATGTCCTAGAAATTTGGACATTCTATTTTTTATTTAGTGATTAAGTATTCTTTTTTAACGATTGTCTTTTTTATCTCTACGTTGATAAATTTAACTATGGGATTTCTATGAGTATCATTCTGCCTAACCATATTTCTGTTTCCTCCAGTTTCCTCTTCATCTTGTTTATCAAATGCACATACGAATTTCCTTGCCACAATTCGTTCCACTATAATAATTTTTTCAGGTATTTAAGCATCTTTGCCTTTTTCATATTAATATCTCCAATTGTTAATTCACAAAGTTCGTTTTTTATTTCTAATTTAGGTTCATCTTCTGACCAAAACTAGTCTTTATAATTTATATTCTATCCGAGGCTGTTGTATGAACTTTCGTAACTATATATTGGCAATGTTTGAATGTACTCTCCCCAATGCAACTAAGAGATCATAGCAGAGTAGTCTTGCATCTGTAACAGAGAGTACCAAGTCTTCTAGGAAAATAATATGGCTGAATTTATAACTAAATTTGTGTGTGAATAGAAACACTAATTTGTAAAATCCTATTTGCTACATAAATATGGGCCTTAACGCGTTAATGAATTATCATATATATTTATATATATATGATTAATGCGAAGAAGATGGTCACTTAAATGAACAGAGTTATACCGATATCAAAGATTTGTCATGTCTTCATCCGTCAGAATTGATGTGCATTAGACCGACTCGCCTACGCTGATCTAAAATCTAAAATCAAATCTTCAACTAAAAGATTGAACCGTTCAAGCAAGGCCGAATTTATTCGCAAAACCCGTTCTTCCCAGTTCAGCTAAAGTTAATACAGCTGTATTTCGTATCTTAAAGAATCTCTAATTGGTCTTTAGGTTTTCTATATATTTGATATGTACTAATATTACGTTATGTACAACATCTTGAAAAGCCACCTCAAAATAGTGAATTTACAGCAACACTCTTATACAAACCATAGAGTAAAAAAATATAAACAGAAAAGTATAAAAATGTCATAAAAAAAATTAATTAAATATATAGAATTTCATTTCCCCTATCAATTCCATTTCACGAGATATTCAACAGAAACAGGTTACAAATAAGTTACAGTTGCTCCGAGAACATGAATCAATTATTTTTAAAATCTGCATTGGGAAAATAACCACCAAACTACCGGCATAAATCACAACTAAATGTCTAGGAAAAATAACAAATGTTCCTTAAATAGCGATACCCTGCAAAAATAATCTAATATTTCAAGCTGATGTAAAATCAGTAGATAACGAAGAAAACGACATATCAGTGTAAAGGAAGGAACCTAGAAACAGAGAAACTACAAACAAAACATCCTTTTAAAATATTAAATAAGCAAATGGCACAATTATTTCTGAACATATATGAGAATCTCAGAAAAAAACAAAACAAATTAAAGCAAAAATATCATGGGAAATAAAAAATCACCATCAGCGTAAGATAATTAGAAAATACGTATAATCACATTCTCAGAATAATACTAGCTAGTAAAACAAAAATTACTAAATAAACGATCAGAACTTTTTGAAACTGAAGACACAAAAACATATTTCTACTACGATACATAATAATTGAAAATTAAAAAGTAATACCTTGTTCAATATCAATATAAGAAATGCAAATATATGCGTTATATACAATTAAAATGCTAAAATATATATTTTAGAAAAAAACAATAATTTAATTAAATATGTAAGATAAACCAAACGGTCTTGAATATGGCAACATGCTGCATCCGGCAGCAAATTATCGTATTGAGAAATTGTGAGAAGCACGGAACTACTACTAAACTATTGTTGTTTCTAGGTTCTACCTGATCCGAGACAGTAGCTCCTGTTAAGGTCCCAGCTATGGGCAAATAGTTAACCACCAAATGGGTATCAAGCTACTTTGAAATTATAAAAATAGACATTTCTTAGTAAAAATTCAATTTGAAGGAAATAAAATAGCCAGCAATACATTTTTGAAGGGGGTAAAATATAACTAGCAATATATTTTTGAAAGAAAAATATTATGATCAATATATTTTTGAAGGAAAACAAATATTATCAACAATACATTTGCGGAAAAAAATACATACCAGAAATAAATCTGATCATCAAAGGAACCCACAAAAATATGTCAATAAAACCTGATCTAAAAACAGATTTCTTACAAAATATATATATTCTAATCATAGAAGTCATTTGCAAAATCTTGTCGGCAATAGATTACTTGCTGAGGTTGATATGCCCTAAAACAAACCTACCCAAAACAAACCATAAGCAAACCTCGGAAAATAAATAAAGAAATTAAGAAAATAATAATCACATTAACAAACTACGGATGTACACAGGAAAAGAGGTAAATGAATAAGGAACAGTAAATAAAAAATAATTAATTAATCGATTATATATTATGAGAAAAATCTACAAAAACACTGTTTGATAAAAATCACTGTATTCAGATCAACAATTATATCTACACAAAAGCACTTAGTTTAATTAAACAGCTCAGCGCTATATTCTAAATAAACATTGGGAATATAGTAGACATTGCTTAACATAATGCACCATCACCAACATATATAATTTGCTGAGCCAACACACAAAACACATGATCTGATGATTAAATTTCAGCATGAAAACGTATATCGCATCTTGAATTTGGTGTCAATACCCATATTTATTTTTAAAATTTACATACGCTACATCTATGACGGGTTCTTTTGCACATAAATATAACATGACTTATATATATATATATATATATATATATATATATATATATATATATAAATTCAGATCACATTTATGATTGAATGGGGTTGGAAATGCATGTCTCTAACCATTTTATTGAAATAGCTATCCTCCTAAATCTGATCTGATTTACAGATAAGTAAAGGAATATCTGCTCTCTAAATTAAATTTATACTGAGCTCTCTGTTGGACCAGTTTTAATATTTAATCGATATTACTAGGATCCTCTACGATTATTTCCCAATCTCCTGTATTTTTTTATACTTATATATATATATATATATATATATATATATATATGGATACATAGATATAGATACTTTATTTAAAACAGGTTTGAACTAAGTCGTCAATTAAACTGTCACTTATTTCTGCGTTTATATTTGAGTTTACAAATGTCGAGTTAACCTTTCACCTGAGAGCCTCAAAACACACTATTATTACAAACAATTAATACACTAAATGTATATGAGTTCATACATTTTATGTGACTATATATGGTGTTAATCCATCATTCTTAACTGTAATCCTACCCCTGTCTAGGGATAATCATCTTATGTAAATATTCGGATGAAAAGAATTTGTATGTTCAGGCACATCGATTATATATATATATATATATATATATATATATATATATATATATATGTGTGTGTGTGTGTGTGTGTGTGTGTGTGTGTGTGTGTATTTGTGTGTATTTTTGTGAGTATGTTTGTGAAAGTAAGTTTCAATTTAATTCACTCAAATTTATGAACTTTTCTTTAGTTTATAATAAATAAGTTTAGATATTAAATATATATATATATATGTTGGGTATTACCTATTTATTTTTTATTAATGTTTCGAGACCAAAATCCCTTCTTCAGAATGATGGAAGAGCTTGTTTTTACAACTGCTTGTGGGACGCGCATTTCAAAGAATGGTCACCCTTCGCTGCTACTGCTGTCGTTGTAGTATCCTTCGCTGCTACTACTGTTGTTCTAGTGAGAGTGTATGTGTGTACCTGTAAGTGTGTTTGAGCCTGTATGTGTGTGTATGTTTATGGTGTATATATGCGTGCGTTGTCCGATAGTAAGATTTGGCTTTTTCGCATCTTTGTTAAAGTGATTGCAGGTGCCGTTTTACAATCTGACGATATCTGTCTGCTTTAATTTATGGTTCTAACGAATAGCATGATTTGGCATTTTCGCATCATTTTCAGAGTAGTAGTGGGCGTTGTTTTACGACTTGGTGTTATATCTCTTTGCTTTAATTGGAGGCTCGTTTATAGCTAAATTTGCGAGGAATGTTATGTCGGCAGCACCATCGGACCGTTACACATCAGAATCAAAGAACACTTGCACACAATTCAGTTTTCTTAAATGTTTCCTGATCATTATATAATCGTTAGTTCTCAACCAACATTAAATTCTTAATTGCTTACGTTCTAGTGCAAGCATACGTAAATGAAACACCTTTAATGATGGAAAATAATATTCATGGACGATAATGATGATACGAGCTTGCGATTATTTGTTAGGCTGAATTTTTGCCTTGATATACGGTTTGGATTTTGAGATAAAAGCGACTTTTAGTTAAGAATCTAAAAGTTGGTGCAATAAGCATCAAGCTTCGAGCATGTTTCCACTCGTAGTACACGTGTTCGTCTGGCTCTGCAATGATCTCTTTTGTGTCTTTTATTTTTTCATTTTTTTTTTTTTTGCATAAAACGGATCTGAAATATTCCCATTAATTTCAGTTAATTTAAACTTTTTCCTAAGGTATGACTGTATATTCTTTCACATCCAAATCTTCTTTGTAGTGCTCCGTTCTTGCCAATACCATAATATTCGTCTTTGTGCCGTTTCTTTCATGTCCATGCACAAATTACCGTCATATTTTGTTCATGGTGGCTCTTTCCCCGCTGGGTTTTCTTGCATTAAGCCTTATATAGGATTCTTGATTGTTTAACTACCACTCTTTCCTTCTTATTAACAGAAAAATTAATTTTCTATGCCTGATTTCGTAATTTTGTGTCCCAGTTATATCCACTGTGTATTTCTTTTTTTAATTAAAAGTGTTATCTTTCACATTCTGCTTAATTTTTTCTCGTTACCCGTGCGTTCCCTCGTTAGTATTACGTTAAAACTTTACAGAGAACAATATATATATATATTTATATATATATATATATATATATATATATATATATATAGAGAGAGAGAGAGAGAGAGAGAGAGAGAATAAAAATTGTGAGTGACTGTGAACGTTTTATTTAAAGTGTATATTTATTGTTGTTTAAAATATTATACAAGCAAAATGATATTTGAGACGCTACACGTCATTCAAGTCTAACATTGACACTCTTCAGGCGAATAAATTTGTGGTTTTACCTATCGGGTTCCTTTGTTTCTGATAGCCAAGTCCTTGCATATACAGTTTCGTTGACTATAAGTTTCTTTTTCTTTTTTTCTTCCTTCAGAGCGCGTTAATAACGGCAAACGAGTTTAGGAAATTTCATGAACCCGGTGTGTGTGCACGTATGCACGTGTGCATGCGTTTGTGCATGCACGTGGGTGTCTGCATGCGTTTTGCTGTTTTTTCATTTCGTTTTGCTGAGCGAAGGTTTGTATTTTTTTATGAATCTTTCTTCCTACATTAATAATATTTCACAGTCTATATTTTGGTAAATAGGTGCAACTTTGAAATTGCCATCACTACATTCATGCATACGTTGGGAGACATATAGTTTCCTGTTGTATGATAATCTTATATTGCTTTTATAAAGTGATATTCTATTATTCAAGCAGTGTGCCGCTCCCACGTATATCTTTGCGCATTTGTCGCATTTTAGAGCGTAAACTACATTTTTCGAGTTGCAGGTCAAATCCGATTTTATTTCGAATGTAGTTGCGTTTTCAAACTGGATTATTATATTGTATACTCCACATCTTTCGTTGTTGCATTTCGTGATCCCCTGTGTTGTGTGTTGTTCGAATTTTGATGAGGTTAGGATGTCTTTTAAATTTTGGGGCTGGCGTTTGCTGTTAATTATTTTGGTTGTCTTTAAGATTTCTTTTATTTTTTCATTATTGTTGAGTAATTCCATGTGTGTTTAGATCTTTGTGAATAATTCTGTTTTTTTTTTGTTTTTTTTTTGTGTGTGTGGAATCATAAGTTAGAATGTTTTCTCCTTTTTCATAATTTTCTTGGTTTTTTTTTTTTTTAGATTACGGAGGGATTCTAATGGTATTTTTTCTGCTAGACGGAAACCCTTGTTTATTAGGGGAGTGGGGTATCTTATTTATAATGTTCTTTGTAGTTCTTCTAGGCGTATTTTACGGAGGCTTCTTTCAGTTACTATCGTGTAAATTCGTTGTGCTAGGGAATAGGAGATGGATTTTAAAAAGTTTTTTGGATGGTTACTCTTGACATGGAGGTATTTTTGGGTTGGGTCTGTGGGTTTGTGGTAAACGTCTGTAATGATGTGATTGTGTGCATTTTTTATGAGAATGTCTAGCAACGATAATTCTTTATGATTTTGGGGTGCAAGTGTTGTAGTATAATATGATGGTTCTTTACGTCTCCCCATGCTGATTTCTAAAAGATAAACAGTCATCTAGGAATCTCTTCCAAGATTTCATAATTTCTGTTTGTATGTTTTCCCCATATTTATATCCTATTTGTTTGTATAGGTTTTCTTCTAGATATGCTAGGGTGAATGTTGCATATATATATATATATATATATATATATATATATATATATATATATATATATATATATCATGTTATATTATTTTTGTTCAGTGACGACTTGAGCGTCGGAGATTTCATGTACACGAAGGAGCCGTCAGGAGTCGGAAGTCATCAGGGATCACTTTTTTCAGAGAAAATTCAAGGCTTTATATCGCCGTAATCCTCCCACGCGTCTTACATGGCCACGCCTCTTCAGCAGCGTGTTTTTATTTTTTCTGGTTGTCACTTGATGACTTTATCTACGGCCAGTTGTATCTGTCTATCTCATCCGTCGGTCCCTCTCTTTCAAGATGCTTGTCACTGAAGGTAATATATTACACTCCTCGCCAATGTAATGTTCAGTATGTTCACATCTGCCCAGTTAAGCGTATCTTTCTTCCAATCTCAGTACCCAACGCAAAGCAATCATGCCTTCTTATACCGTCCTAAAAGTAAAGTGATTTTTTTTGTTTTGGTCTTCCTTCTCTTTTTTTTCTTTCCTTTTTTCTTAAAGGACACAGACATCAAAAGAAGGTTATGTAATGTTCAAAAGATCGTTTTGCTCTGCTTTATATTATGCTACTAGACATCTCAATGTACGATGCCTTCGATCATAGGCAGTAACCACATCTCAACTTTCAAACTGACATCGTGTAAATGTGCATCGATTAACATCATGCGTGTCTGTTCGAGTTCAAAGTTACACCGGTAACCTTTCTAATTTTAAACGTACTAGATTTGAACACAAAATCGCTCACATTATCTGAAGTACATCTTAAATAAAATCTCGCCATATCGACTTCTTCGCCAAATTTCCAACATTTTTACAAACAGATGACACGTTTTTATCTACTGTTATACGTTGTGTGCTGATACGATGCTCCGTTAATGGGACATTTTCTTGTGGTCGTTTGTATAGTACACTAAATCACCAAACTCAAACTATATATTTGTTTATATTTCTTAGATGAGGTGGTATTTACATTATTTACATTATTTGGACTATTGTCTTCATCTTTGTTGACATTTGTACTACGTTCCGGCCGTTGTACGCTCCAGCCTTCTTTAGGTCCTAGAATTTTCAAAGCCAACCCTTTATTACAAACACTTGGATATATGATCTTCATTCCTTGCATAAAGCCTTCTTTGGTAGTCATGAGATATCTCCCTCTAAACCCGTAAGTTACCTGCTGTAGAACTCGAAAATCTTTAGTAGAAAATATAATTAACATCACAAAATACTAGAGAAAACTATTACAATCAGAAAAATGCAATATGAACTCTGGTAAAAAGGGTTACAGAACATTACGTTTATAAGTCCCAAAAATTCAGTCAGTTCTTGTCTTTAAGAACACATGGCACAGTGGATATAAACGTTGATTTGTTTCTGTGACTTGACCTAAAGTTGCCATTCCAATGTAGGTCCTCATTTGCCTAACAGTGGTTGAAGTCGATACTGATTTTATGGCCTTGACTTTATCAAAATCTGGCTTTATTCCGTCTTCACGAAATTTTAGTCCGTGTATGGAATATTTTTTTAATAACTCAAACTTAGCTATTTTCAGCTTGAGAATAAGCTTACGAAAACAACACAAATCTTATCTTCTATCATATTCGAGACTATAAAAATATCGTTCAATAAGTGGAAAAATTTTGAGAATATTTCTTCTCTTTGCAAAGATGTCATTCGTCCTGCCAGGCCTCACGCATGCGCTCTCTGCCAAGTGCACTATCCTGCTCAGTGTGTTCATCAACGAACAAGCCAGATTTTGCAAATATACGGGTAGACTCTGCAGGAATTCGGAAAAAATTATGATGTTCAATTTTAAGTTATTTTTTCTATTTTTGTTTTGTTTTCTTTATTCAACTAGCAATTTTCTATTATATTAGCAAGAGCAGCGTACGCAAAAAATAAAATCAAAATTCAACAACATTTCTTTGATGTTGTCTGTTATACAACGATCGTCTAGTAGTTTTATTGATGGTAACCATGTTTGTTCAACCTACTTTTTCATAAAAAAGCAACTAAAAAGAGCGAATCCCTGCGCACTAAATCGTGTATGTTATACATTACCGCTGGAAAAATATCGAAGAACACGTATACATAAAAAATATTCTTATGTTTTAATTTTTTCGTGGTGACGGTTGTGTGAAACAAGAGGGTAGCTGGAGAGAATTTCCGTAAAATGGAGCTGTCGGTACTAAGAAGTCAAAGGGAGTCTCTTTTCTTCAGCCCAAATTCTAGACTTTATATATGTTTAAATCTCCCACGCGACCAACATGGCCACGCCACTTTTCCCACGCATTTTTGCTTTTTCGGGTTGTCATTTTAATTAATTTATCATTGGCCGGATGTATCTGTCAATCCCAACCGGCCAGCCCATCGCCTTTCAAGAGTGTTTACACTTTTGTTGACATTATTTACTACCAGTTATATCTTTAAATTTTATACGCCGTTTAAGGTAACATGTTACATAATACATAAAAATTTAGTAGAATTTTTTGCTGTTTCTATACAAAATATTACAGTATAAGTATACTTAGTTTTTGGGGTCTCTTTTAACTAATTCCATCGCAAATATCTAGCCAATTGAAAATTATCTGTCTTCGTTTCCAGCATTCAAAAGGTAATTTAGGTTCCTGCTTAATTCTATAATATATATCTCTTAATAGCACATGTAAAATTGATTTATGCATGATAAATATTTATGTTGCGCTATTATATTTTTATATAACTGCTCCCATTGCATTCAAAATGAGAGAGATTATTTTCTTTTAGTCAAACATATAATGGAACATTTTTATATTTATTTATGAGAGGAATCTCGATAAATTTTTTTCATAACATTTATTTCAAACTGATATATTTTTATAACTGTTTAACCAGACTAAAATTACTGTAGTGTACCCTAAATGAAATCCACAATCTCAAGAAAATTGTTGAGTAAAAAGTTGAATAAATTATACGATAAAAAAATGACTATTGCTGTTTCTTTAAATGTATGAAGCTCGTAGTAGATATTAAATTAAGAAACTGAGAGTTTCACTCGAGGGAACTTAAATCAATGTCAATGGCCACATTTCATCCTCGTGAATTCTGTTCGCTTTTGGACTTTTATACTCAATAATTCTTTTCTGTTTCACGTCATTGTGAAGTAGGTTAAACATGTCGACTTTATAGAGAAAATATTGTAATTAACTTCTTCCTGGCTATGAGATACTAACGCTTCTACTTACGTAAAATGATGAAATGACTTAGCCGACAGTTCTTTTTTTCAACAAATTTGTTTAGGGTACATGACAACTTATCCGTAAACTTGAAAATTACAAAGCCAGTCAATATTTGTCGATTTTAATAAAATCTGTTTGAAAGAATTTGTGTTGCCTATGTGTGCATGATATATAGAGATATATGAATAAATGTAACTGTAAGTGTGATGGCAACTATATATTTATATGTAAATACACGCAAAAACTTTTTTCCGCAGACACACCTATATATACACAAAGTGTGGTGAGAGAGATGAACAGAGAGAGTGAGATATTTTTGAGAGCATAAGCAAACTTTTGATTAAAATCTTGCAATATTATTGCAAATATATTGGTTATTCCCCGCCAAAATGCTGACAAAATTTATACAGTACAAGCACTGGTGAGTCTATTATAGAAATGAAGACATTTGAAATAAAGGGGAGGTATAATCATTTCAATTCGTTTGCACCGAAAATGGCTCCATTGAGACTATCCAAATCTGACTAATTATCTCAAACTGCCATAAGAGCTAATTATACTTCTGATTGGTTGAATGTGATATCCATTAAACCAATCGAATTAACTGGTACTGTATATGTTGCCAAGTAAGCTCATAATGTTCCTAGGCACATCAACTGAACAAAATTCTTGTACATAGGTTTGTTTACTGACATACTTTTAAACCTTGCTGATTACAAGTATATCAATCTAAAATTGTTTATATTTTAATGATTTCATTCCAAACTATGTATTTTATTGGTATAGAGTTTCGAGTTGAAAAAATCATATGCAAAATTGAGTTTAACCAATCAAACTGTATTTCAGGCATTTGTTTTTATAATCATTAAAATACGTTTAAAATATTGCGTTAATCTTAAGTCTCTTCTTAAAATCACTTGTGCAGATTTTAACAAATCTTAGGAACCTTTTGTAGGTGATCATAAGTGCCAAAATAAAAACAAATATCTCAGACTTATTTGCTGTACAATGTTAATGACAACTAATCTGGATTTGTGTTACTAATTACCTCACTTGAACTAATTATTAAAGGACTGTGTAGTAGAATTATTATAGATTATTCATATTGGCTTAAATGTAAGCTTTAATGAACTTATATCTATTCCTGTAAAATACAAAGTGTAAAAGCGGTGAAGGTTAAGGCTAGTTATCATCTATAATATCTTAAATTTAACCAGCCACTATCATTGAAACAAACTATAGAATAATCCTTGCACGAAAATATCACTTTTATACTTAACATGTTTACTACAACCACCATAATACCCCTATTCCTGTATAAAGTTCTAACTAATCCAATATGAATAACTTGTCGGTGGGTGTAGGGAATAGATCAACAACACTTAAAAATCGAGACCAAATGAATATTTACAGTATGCATAATACAATATATATAAGAAAATAAACAAAACGATGTTAGTCATAACAATATAGCAATCATTAAATGGCAGAAATATCAATTAACTGGATCCAATTAATGCGTTACGTGGGTGAAATAAACCAACCATTCAACCCACCATGCACACAAATACACACTCATTCAGATAGAAGAACAATTAAACACACCCTCGAAAAACGGAAAAGGCTACCAGAATATTGGGCTTTCTAGTAACCTAGTTATAGGATATGATGGGAAATTAAAAACACTGGAGACAAAAATAAAAGCGATCAATGAATATACACACCATAGCTAATCGTAAAAAAAAAAAAAGCTTAAATTACCTTATTTTGACCGAGACAATCAATGTTACTAACATCCTAATGCTCAGTCGGCATCAAAAGGTCATTTTAAGTCAGACTCTTTCACCATCATAAAGGAAAGTCTCATTCAAAATTGCCAAAACCTGATGTGGGATCTGTAGTCTTTCCATCCTGATCTTGAATTTAAGCTGATGATTAAAGACAAGTTGCAAGATATACATTTCTTGTCTCAATAGACTTCTTTCTATCACGCCATCCATATCGAGACTAGAACATTATTCAAGTACACACAGTTCTCAGCCTTAATCATTAAAGTTACCACAGAACTGACCTCATACGCAAATAATTTTCCCTCAGTATGTAAAACATAATAACTTCAATAAACTTACACAACTGGCGCACGAACTTGCGGTGAAAAATGTGCAATGAATAAACTTTCAACTGAATCACCGCTGCGTTGCAGCTGAGAGCATTTTCCAAGTTTATTTTTACCCAGTTGTAATGGGGCGTTCGCATCATCAGCCAGGTGAGGGATGCGTCATTGTGAGTGAGAGATTTCAAAGGAAGCGCCAACTCAATTTTTATTTGAGCTTCCTTCGTCGGTAAACCAAATTCGCTAATCTAAACATCTTAAATGGACTTCATCTCTAACCTTTTTGTATAATGCCTTATGTGACAATGCCTGAATAATGGAGATGCCATAAGTCGACCGTAACAGGAACCTGATAAATAATCAGCACTTATATTAAAGCTTGCCTTTTCGTAAACTTCTAGCACTAGTGCACACTTCTCAAAGAAGGAAGGTTCTCAGTGGCTTCTTCCTTCACGAAATTTACATTACCAACCGCTTGCAAGCACACTCGGTCTAGGAGAGTGAATCGAAGCGTACGTTGACGTAATGCAACGCTAGGCATATACAGACTGACTTTAGAAGTGTGCATGTAACAGATCTACCGACATAGGAGCATTGATTACCTAAAAGAATGAGAACGAGAGTCTAACTAATTGCATCAGGAAAAAAAATAGGAAGCACGGAGAATTGAAAAGGGAGAATTAGGTAGATATGCGAAGCACATACACACGCCTTCCAAACTGCATAATCGTCCTGCTCCGGCACCTCTGACCATTTATTTTGACTGATCTGTCCGCCCAAAAGAAAGGCTCAGAGAAACATCTTTGCACACGCCTAACCAATTTATTGCGGTTGAACTTAGTTACTGTCTCTGCCTCGTTCCCTCAACATAGATCCACCCCGAGACGTTGAAGTTCGTGTGTGAACCCCGCACTGTGCGACTTCGAACTCAGGTATTCAAACTAACTATTATCAGTCCATTGGGATTGGGGGAATCTGCATTAAACATCGTCATTGTGAGAACACTGACGGACTGTTCAGTGGCCCTTCTCAATTTTTATTGCATCATCAATAGACAGGTCACCAATGTTCCAGGGGTGTGTTAACTTTAAAACTAAATAAAATAAGAGGTGAACAGAAAGCGGGCACTTCTCTCAACAAAAATGATTTAACATTTTCACATCGTCGTCATAAAAAAAAACAACTGTGTGAATGAAAAGCATGCAGCATTTGTTTCTTGTAATATTGTAGAAATGATTTGAGATCCCTGTCCAGAAATAACTACCGTTAAGAACATTTCTGCTTCTTGGAAATTGTAGGAAATTAACATCATTTTTGATTATTTCTTTAATGTTTAGCAGAATTTTACGTCTTTAAATTTTCTGCGTAAATACTTTATCTGACTCTTTATTTGGTTATCAACACACATCCTCTCCAAGACTGTAAGTGGGTTAAATTCTTTTTTTCAAGTAGTGGCGATGTTTGTTTGTTCTGCTGGTGACCTGTGTTGTCATTTATTATTTTTTGGGTGAGTTTCTCTGTGTAAGTGAAGGAGATGGATTGGAAGTGGACAAAGGAGTGATCCTTTTCTTATTCGAGATTTAGTAATGGGACGCTTTTATGGATGGTCATTTTGGTTTGGGTGAGAGTAAATGATTTGCTCTCTTGCCGTGGGGCTGAACCATGATCAGATTTTGAGAAGAGAACAATGTCTCGAGAAAAAATGGCCAATCTTTTCACAGGTGTTTTTAATGCTAATTTATTTCTTTTTATTCATTTAGATGATTGATTCTTTCAAAATTTACGAAGGTCGAAGTATCGGAATTTTTGTAGTAAGATACGTTTTATGTGGACGTGGTATCACTCTTGCAACTGCTAGAGTGAGCAAAGCTGTGCGTACCTTATGCTTGGGTAGTAGTGATCTTCCCTTTTAGCTTACCAGCGATTTTCGTTTCCTCCTGTCTTTCTCCACAACTGCACAATTGACCACTAAATAATTTCGGTAAATAGGGATAAAGAAATACATCCAACTGACAACTTTATCACACCATTCCTGGTAGTTGACATGCTTATTACATGCAACAGGGTAATAAAAGTCTCGACTAAAGGTGATTCTGTTTCACGAGTGCCGAAGTTCTTCTTCTCTACATAACCAGTCTCTTCACACTTCCATTAAGTTGGTCTAAGGCTTTGCAAAAAAAAAACACTCGATATTTTCTGTTCCTCTACATGTAGAAATTTTGGGATACCCTCAATCATAATTTTAA
Organism: Ascarosepion bandense; assembly: GCA_037127315.1. Lineage (NCBI taxonomy): Eukaryota > Metazoa > Mollusca > Cephalopoda > Sepiida > Sepiidae > Ascarosepion > Ascarosepion bandense. Next base: position 464,033 of record JBBBDQ010001223.1, read on the forward strand.
ACTGCACAACCCCGTTCATACCGTTAGTGGAATCAATGAGCATCTGCAGAAATTAAAAGAGAAAACCAACTAAGTGTTTCCCTAGAAGAAAATAAGTTGGTCCATCAAATGCCCTCGTATTTAGTATTAATCTCATTGGACTTTGTGCAATTCTAATTCCAATTCAGTAAGAGCAAAGCAATTCGCTGAAACTGACAAACGGTGAACAAATTAGTGAAATCAAAATGCATTTTCTAAAAATAAGATCTTAGACGCAATAGACAATTTTACATATTTTCCGGACGAGGATATAGCATTTGCCTCTAATTTAAAAAAATTCAGGATTCATATGCCACAGATTAGATAAATTGGTTGAACTCTAAGAAAATTCTTCTTCTAATCCGGAAACTGGGCCCGTAGAGCACACCAGATTTGTGAACTATATTTTACACCGTAGAAAAAGCGAATTGACATTTACTGAAACGGTTAAACATCTTATAGAACATTTAATCTTAAACATTTACTCTTTCATAAAAGGTGAAAATATATTAATTTAATAAAAAACAGAAAATCTAGTGAAGATATTACTACGTTCGCATCGGTTGTGAACAAGCACTGCGACGGCTTCAAACTGTCAAAATTGAGTGCAAATAATTTCAAGTGTCTGATATTTGTTCAGGGAATGGCTTCAGCTAAAGACACGAGTATTTTTAAACAAACTGGAAAATGAGCCAAAGGATACTTTCTAAAAAATAACTAAGAACTCCTAGAGATTCGTAAGCGCAAGCCATGATTCGAGAAATATTGAGAAATCTTGCATAAGATGAGTACGACAAACAAAATCAAACCAATCACAAAAAACAACACAAAGTGCTCCCTATATCGTGTTTTAGTAGTGAATTATTGCATTTGTATACAGACTGCCCTTACCAAAAGAAATGCCCAAATTGAAGCCGAGTACAGGAGCTCACATTGTCTAGCGAGAAAAAAGTTAATAGCTACGTAAAAAGACAAAAGCAGATGAACAAAACGGGTTAAGCATAAGGAAGTAAGTGCAAGTACAAATCCTAAGAAACATTAAAATGCAGTTAAGTTCCGTTTCAAATTTAACAATCATAACTCTACACACTTGAAAAATTTCGGAAAACCAACATTGCTAAGAACTAATAAAATGGCCAGGTACATGACTTGGTAGGATATCAATCTTACGGGAGAACGTATTACGAATGTTACATTTCAAGGAAAGATGTAAATATTAAAAACGTTTGTATTAACAAATGCAGAAAATTCATTTCGCACCGACTGCAGGGAAACATTTAAGTTGTGAGACATGCCATATTGCCATAAAGTAGAAAACCTCACTCCCGAAGCAAATAATTTAATAAAAATATTAGAAGACATCTTACGGAAGAATATTTTTGTGGCTTTTGTCGGTGTAACAAGATGTCGGCAAAATTCCAGTTAAAAAGGTCATCTAGCCAGTGTTTTAGTAAAAGCGAAATGTGCATTTTGCCTATTTACTGAAAACAAATGAAGAACTCAACAGAATAGAAAGAACCGGTGTCTTATTCGGAAATGGCTTAGAGTCAATGGATTTCACCAACCATCTATATGAAGAAAAAGTGAAACGACATTTGGGTTTAAAGATATTTCTCAACAGCCATTCGGATTTAAGCTCATATCTCTCTTAATGCGGCATTCAAACAATATCATGATTCGTTATCTTCACTGTTTAATAAAAATGAAGAACTCTATCGCCGAAAATAGAAAAAGAAAAATATTAATACTCTTTGCGGAGTTAAAACTTAGGAGGTGTTATGCGGACTTACCAATATGGCACATGAAATCGTACATGCTGTATATAAGTATCAATTCTGCTTTATATATATATATATATATATATATATATATATATATATATATATATATATATATATATATATATATAAATAGAGAGAGATAATAATAGCTCACTGGTAAATGTTTGTACTACTGTCTTTGTAATATATATGTTTAACACTATTCCGTCTTTGTGTATTTTTCTGGCCCAACGAACCATAATATCTTGATGATGAGGTGACAGCACATACAAAAGCCGGTTTAAACAAAAGGGTTTTGAGGTATAAAATGTTTCAAATTAAAACAAAAACATCTCGAAAGTAAGGAAACCTAATTTAACAATAAAAACAAAAAATAACTTGCGTAAAAAGAACGTTTGAATTGAAAACAGCAATAAAGAAATACATTTACTAAAACGATGCAATTAACTAGTATATGTTCCCTTGTCAAGAAATCAAAACCTGGAAAATAAATAAAAAATTAGACCCTTGCAATGATTTTACCAATTAAACAAAATGGCCGATGTAACACGAAAAAGAAAAAAAGAAAAAATCTGATTAAGCAATAAACTAATACGTAGAAAATGAAATCTAAAAGGTTTAAGCAAAAGAGAAGATATCGGACAAAAATATTAAGTTTAAAAATAAGAGAAACTGAATATGTTCCCATTCATACTATATTCGCAGTACAATAGATAAAAAAGCAAATCAACAGACTAGCGAGTCTAGACGTTACACTACCAAGAAAATTTTTTAAAAAGTTCGAGTAGATGAAAACGAAAGTTCTAAATAAAACTTCAGAAGAATAGTAAAAATCTACCTAAAAAATAAACTTAACTTAGAATGTAAGTTCTTCCAACATAATAAAAGGTGTTCAAATTGGTTAGCAATAAATATACATTGGTCAGGTGGCAAGAATACAATCGATCTGAGTAAGCTCAATGGACTCTGAATTCTGAATATATGTATTCCGGAAAGATTCATTGGATCATACTTCAGACTGAACCTTAACTTTAAAGTAATATCTGCAATGTTCAATATAAAGCATGTTTTAAAGTAAATATCTGTACTTCTCTAAGCCATTTCGAAAAGCTGAAAAATTTTATTTTATTGGTCTATGTGAATAAGAAATTATGAATAACTCTTCGGTTAAAATTGGTTGAAAAATACCCAGTGAAATTAGTTGTCTGAGTTCTTCTCATGGTCTTTTTTGTGCAAAGTACTAATATGTTCAACTAAAATGGATGGTATTGGAAAATGTTTAGTGCCCAAGAGAAATTTTATGAAACTTTTAAATATGTCAAAATCATCAAAATTATTATCTTCGTTTTCTTTTTCTTTTTGTTCTTCTTCATGTTCTTCTTCTTCTTCTTCTTCTTCTTCTTCTTATTATTATTATTATTATTATTATTATTATTATTGTTGTTGTTGTTGTTGTTGTTGTTGTTGTTGTTGTTGAGTGAGATTGTAGAACACTAACATTGTGACATTCCAAAATCGGCATCATGAATCCCAGTTATAAAAGAGACGTGCAAAATCGGCATCATGAATCCCAGTTATAAAAGAGACGTGTGGGAAGGCTTTAATAAAACAACTTTGTAGATTAGACAAACTCAATTATAGTTGCAGGAAAAGTAAACCATTTTTCTCAGAGTTTCCATGATACATACAAATAAGAGTTTCCAACATACATACAAATAAGCCTCATAAAAATTATAACCTAACCATGATGCTCTACTGTTATTTCTACTCATGAATAGAAATGCACACTCTGTCAAGTCATAAAGGACATGCCCTAATGTGTATTGTGTTGATTCCAATTTTTTGTTCATTTCACCTCTGGTTAATAGAGGTTCGGATAATTGATGCACGAATAATCGATGAACATTTTCGTAGCCCATCGACTTACATACTTAGTAACATCAATTTACACTATTCACCTTGTTCGAAATGTTGTCCTCATTTACAACGTACAACGATCAGAACTTCGTGAATATAACAATAAAGACGAGGAAATATTTCGAACAATGCAAATAGTGTAAGTAGTTCATCTCAGAAATATAGATATGTGGTAATAATATCACTTTGCCATAATATTAAGTAGAGTGTTTTTATACCAATACTTTAGTAAAAAGGGATTTGAGACTCGTGATTGAACTCGTATTATGAAAATGTTATTTTCGCTCCATGCTGCAAGTCGTCGAATGTAAAAAAAAATTATCTTGGCGTTTGATAATGAAAATGTCTATGCAAATAAACTAAGGAAAGAATGAATTAGTGCTTACATTGTTTTATTTTCATTTCTTCATTTTTTTTTTTTTGTCTTAAGTCTTCGGAGTAATACATTTACCAGACTTTATCATTCATCCCTGAGGTATGCTAGCTTTTCTGATGTTGCATAGCCATTGAACGCTTTATTATAAAGTATAAAATTAATCGCTTATTTTTGCATAAAAGAAGCAATTATTATTCAATTTATCATTTCTCTGTTACATATGCTTATTTATCATTTGTTTTAATCGTTACTTACCAATCAAAGGTGTTTATAAAAATGTTTGCTGTGTGTTTATCCCGTAGGTCATTGTACATAATTTTGTGAGTATTAAAACCATGCTTCGGGGCACCTGCATGTGAAGCAATGCTCTGGATTGTTTTAATAGAAAACTTCATTTTGAGATGTGTTTCTATATTCATTTATGTTGCGCAAATAGATTTCGCAGTTACATATAACTTTTAAATATTTTTCAAATTAACATTTCCAATTTCTTATATATTATAAATGACATTTAAACTTTTTAGACTAATTTCTGCTAATAATCATAGTATTATTAGTATCCATTGAACAATTTATAATTTGATATATGTTACTTATTCGTTCTTCAACTGGGGACATAATTGTAGTTTTTAACGTTTTATCTACAAAACTGTGATAATGCGAATATAATATAGGACGTGGGTTGCTGTGCATATTTGCTTGTAATGAGATAATTGAAGAGCAAAGTTCGAATTAGAGTTGAATTAGTTGCATTTGGGAAAAATATTAGTATATTGTTTCCCCCTCCAACTATAGGTTAAATAGCAGATTGGTTTCTATAGCCTTGGTTGGCAACCAGTATAGAACATAAATATAATCTCGCTGCTGATCTTGAGAAGGATCTACATTCTGTGGTGAATTGGGGTAAAAAGTGGCTTGTAAATTTCAATGCGTCTAAGTCCAAGCTACTGTTTGTCAATCATCAGAGGAAACCCCTCCTGTCTGCCATAAGCATGGACCAAGCCAGTCTCCCCGAGAACAATACACTGAGCCTCCTCGGCTTTACTCTCTCTTCTGATCTCAAGTGGAACCACTACATTGTCAAAAGTTAAATCTACTGCTAGGAAGGCTGGGTCACACTGTCGGGCCAGTATGTTTTTCCCGCGTGTAACCATCCAGCATATATACAAATCAAACATTCGTCCGTCCATGCAGTACTGCTGCCATATATGGTCAGGTGTCTCCACTGTTCATCTCGGTGTTCTTGACAGGCTCCAAAGGAGAATCAGTAATGTGATAGGTACCGACTCGACTACAGCCACTTCCCCCCGACGAGATGTGGCTTCCCTTTGTCTGTTCTATGAATACATCCATGGCTTCTGCTCCAACGAACTTAAGTCACTCAAGTCACTGGTGCCTCTTCAACATGTGTTTACTCGTGCAACCAGAATTGCAAATGGGTCCCATCCATTCACAGTTAAATCAACCAAATGCAGACGACAATTCTACTCCTGCAGCTTCTTTTCTTGCACTTCCCGCCTGTGGAACTCGCTCTCATATTCTTGCTTTTCTGACGGCTACAACCTCCAAGAATTTAAATGCAAGGTCAATACTCATCTCTTAACCACTTGACCCTAGTTCTTTCTTCACCACTCTGTATATCCTTTTCTTTCTCTTCATCTTTGCAACTGTCATCACACCTGTATTTCCTTCCTTATCTTGCTCTTATCTAACTGGTTCGTCTTTCTCTTCTATCTAATCTTTTTACTGTTATTTAGCCCCCTGCACATCAGTGGCTTACCGCCTTGCTCGAGGAGATATGATTAAAAAAACGTAATGTTAACCAGCTGCGTGAAATCTTCTGCCTATTTTTATTATGTCTCTTTCGAGACATGATCGCCTTCCCGTCTCTCGTGTATGGTACTTCACTGACTGAATACACACATTTTTTATATTATTTATTACAGCATGTTATTCATGGTAATTATTTATTTCAGGTCACCACATGTAACATAAAAAATAGACCAACGATTTCTCATTTCCTCTATCAGTCTCTATCTCAGATATTTTTCAAAGCATTCTTTTTGTTCAATACTGACTCTGTTACAAAACCAGAATCCAATATTTGCAAGACTTTTCCATGCTTTCATTATATTTTGAAGAAGAATACTATAAATACTGGGACTGAAATTACTTTGTTTGTTGGATCTCTAAAGATAGTTCATTTTACTACTTAAATCATTGTATAGTAGCTAATGCGGAGGAATCTCTGCAAAGATGAAGGACAGACCTGAAGCAATAGATAGATGGTTATTCAGAAAGAGTATGTAAGCAACGACGAGGCTTTGGAGAAAATGGAAACAAAAAGCAAACTTATACTTACCATCAAGAAGAACCATTTGAAATAACTAGTGCTCATAGTGAGGAATGAGGGCTTGGAAAATCTGCTGCTCAAGGGACACACTGAGGGAAAATGCAAGCAGTCTATAACATACTTAATGAGCTTTTTAATAGTATGCTTGATCAGTGCTTAGCAGAAATAACAAATGAGAAAAAACTTATTATGACATAAAAGTGGCTGGAAGGTGTGGAGGGTCATGATCTCTTACGTCCTGAATAGTCATGGCGCATAAAAGAAGTAATCTATCTTCTATATTTTTGCTATTCGTTCTTATGTCAGGTGAAAAGTAGGCATATATCAATTATCAACTTTTATTTTGGTTTTCCACCGAGATTTATTATATTGTAATATGCATGTAATTTGTTACATTTTTGAATCAGAATATCGTACAGGAAATTAATATTTTTATTCTCCAACTCTTGCTTTACAATTTGAATATCATACTCCAAATGTTTACAATTATATTCAAATTCGTACATTTTACAATCGTCGAACTGTAGCAACTTTCTCATCACTCTATTTCTTATACACATATGATTGTAGTCTATATATCTATTACACATTTGTCAGCAGGGGTGTATCATAATGAGTATATTCGGTGTCCTGTAACTATCGTTTTGTGTATTATTTATTTATTCACTAATGAATAGTCACGTGACAATAAACAGACGCTATATTGATTACGTTTCATGTGTAGAAGCAGTTGTTTAGTTTGTATGACAATCTTTATGTATTGAATGTTTCCAAAAAACATTGCATTGTGTCTAATATTTCGGTGAGATTACTGTTATAACTGATTGCTTTGTGTCTAAACTTTTTGGTGAGATTACTGTTAATAACTGATAGAGTCATCACTTTTTCTAGAATCTACATAACAATGGTAGACCAACATGATAACAATTGACTTTTACTTAATGTGTTTGCAATGATTGTTACAGAACTGTTTTTAATATCCCAGGATCTTTTTTCAATAATATTTTCTAATGTCTCACGGACCTTTTCTTAAAGCGTGTCGCTTTCTAAAAACTGAAGGAAACATTTTATTCAAGAATTTATTTTCATTTTTTATTTCAAATTTGATACCTTTATTCAGAATTAGTGTTTCCACCAATTCTTCTTTGCTTGATATTTCATCGATAGTATTAGCAATATATTTACAAAAACTAGAGGTCTCTCTTTCTAAGAATTTTTCAACACAAATCAAACATTTTCAAACACTTTTCTTTTCACGTTTTTGTATATGGTCATCATTTTTCTCGTTATCCTTTCTATGCTTCGCAAACAGGGAGCTAGAAGAAGATAAGGTTACATTACAATTCAATGTCGTTGTGGTTTTTTAAGCAATAAAATGATGATGATGCTTTTGCCTTTGCTGTTCAAGCTGTATATAACATTGCACGCATTAATGTGGTGTGCATTCTTAACGAAAAAGCAATGTTTTTTTTGGGGGGGTGATTTCGTTTTCGAAGCACTCACTACATTCGGATTGTTATTCAAAACAAAACAGCTACTTTTGCTCTTAGAACTTAAATCAACACAGGATTGGTTTTACTGTCAAAGAGTCTTATTATTATTATGTCATTTTTCATCATATTTCGATTTCTGCTTTGGTCTCACTACCAACCAAGTCTTCGGGGAGACCTAAGGCAGGTAGTGGCGTGTTGTTATGACTCCATTTCATGTTTTTCTATCTTCCCTATCATCCCCAGCATTACATAGATAACGTTTTCCTTAGTGTGTGGGCTGTACTTAATAAGACAATTTTTTGTATATCTCTTAAGCTGGGGTTTCCAGGGATTCTTTCAATGTGTTGTTTTGTTCCATTTTTTATCATTCCAAGTGCACCTACTATCACTGGTACAACTCTTGTTTTCAATTTCCACATTTTTTCTATTTCAATTTCCAGGTCTTTATATTTTGACAGTTTTTCAAATTCCTTGGTTGCTATGTTACAATCCGCTGGACAAGCCATATCAATTAATAGACAAGTTTTCTCCTTCTGGTTTTTAACAATAATGTCTGGCCTGTTTGCTTCAATTTTTCTGTCTGTGTAGATGGTGTAATCCCATAGAATGGTTACATCTTCTATTTCTGTAACCGGTGCTGGATGATGTTCATACCAGTGTTTGTTTACAGCTTTTCCATAATGTTTGCACATTGCCCAATGTAAATATTGCCCAACTCTATCGTGGCGATTTTTATATTCGTTTGGGGCAAGCACAGAAGAGCCTGAGATTAGGTGGTCTATTGTTTCTTGGTGTTTCTCACAAAACCTGCATTTTGGATCCATATTATTATGCATAATATTTGCCTGAAAGTTTCTCGTGAAAAGACTTTGGTCTTGTGCTGCAAGTATAAATCCTTCAGTTTCAGACTTTAATCCAGATGCACGTAACCATCGATGAGTATTAACTTTGTCAACATTGGATTTATTGGCACGTACTGGATATTGGCCATGCAGAGGTTTGTCTTGCCAGCGCTGTTTCATCTTTTCAAGAGCTTTATGTTTGGCTTTCATTTTCATATTTTTTGCTGCAATAGTTGGTTCTTGGCTACTGTTTTGCTTTTCTACAGAATCTACTAACTGTAATTCTTGTTTGTATTTACTGCCGTCTTTTATTATTGAATATTTTTTCTTTCTTTCTTCATGTTGCCTTACTAATTGTATCATCCAATCCTTTGTTGTTTCTATGTATGTTAGTAAGCCAATAGTTGTTGTCTTGTATGACAATTCCAGCTGAATAAGACCTCTTCCACCTTCTTTACGGGGTATGTATAGACGGTCTACATCAGCCTGTGGATGATGCATCCTATGCTTAGAAAGAAGCTTTCTTGTTTTAGCATCCATTCGCCTGATGTCGTTTAGAGTCCAGTTTAAGATGTTGAAGCTATATTGGACAACTGGGATTGCAAGGCTATTAATGGCCATAACTCTATTCTGTGAATTTAATTCAGTTTTTAATATCATTCGTAGCCTTCTATAGTACTCTTTACGCACTATTTCTTTCATTTTTTATGGTGAATGTTTTCGCTCTCATTTACACCTAGGTATTTATAAGCTTCTTCTGGCTTCAATTCTTTTATTGTTACAGCAGGGTCTAGGCTAATTGAGGATGTTTCTTGTATTGATCCACGTAAAACTGTAGCTTTAGCACATTTATTCACATTAAATTTCATTCCAATGTCTTCGCTGAAGCATTTTACAATTTGCAGAAGACCTTCCAGCTCATTATCATTCTTAGCATATAACTTTAAGTCGTCCATGTAAAATAGATGGCTTGTTTTCTTTTGGCCTATTTTATAACCACATTCTGTCTTATTAAGTTGACTGGTTAGTGCTATTAATGATATGCAGAATAGTAAGGGAGATAAAGAATCACCTTGAAATATACCTCTTTTGAGGTGTATTTCATCAGACTTATAGGTTCCATTTATATGATTGAGGTAAAGGGTCGTTTTCCATATAGACATGCACTGTTTGATGAAATTGATAATGACGGGCGATATCTTGTATATATTTAAAGTCTTTAAATCCATTCATGTGGCACACTATCGAATGCCTTTCGGTAGTCTATCCAAGCAGTACTAAGATTTTTCTTTGTACTGTAGCAGTGGATCATTTTGTTAATTAGCAATTGGTCTTTACAGCCATAACAGCCACGTTTGCACCCTTTTTGTTCAAGCGGTATTATGTCATTTCTTTCTAAGAATAAATAATAATAATAATAATAATAATAATAATAATAATAATAATTATTATTATTATTATTATTATTATTATTATTATTATTATGTCATTTTTCATCATATTTCGATTTCTGCTTTGGTCTCACTACCAACCAAGTCTGCGGGGAGACCTAAGGCAGGTAGTGACGTGTTGTTACGGCTCCATTTCATGTTTTTCTATCTTCCCTATCATCCCCAGCATTACATAGATAAAGTTTTCCTTAGTGTGTGGGCTGTACTTAATAAGACACTTTTTTGTATATCTCTTAAGCTGGGGTTTCCAGGGATTCTTTCAATGTGTTGTTTTGTTCCATTTTTTATCATTCCAAGTGCACCTACTATCACTGGCACAACTCTTGTTTTCAATTTCCACATTTTTTCTATTTCAATTTCCAGGTCTTTATATTTTGACAGTTTTTCAAATTCCTTGGTTGCTATGTTACAATCCGCTGGACAAGCCATATCAATTAATAGACAAGTTTTCTCCTTCTGGTTTTTAACAATAATGTCTGGCCTGTTTGCTTCAATTTTTCTGTCTGTGTAAATGGTGTAATCCCATAGAATGGTTACATCTTCTATTTCTGTAACCGGTGCTGGGTGATGTTCATACCAGTGTTTGTTTACAGTTTTTCCATAATGTTTGCACATTGCTCAATGTAAATATTGCCCAACTCTATCGTGGCGATTTTTATATTCATTTGGGGCAAGCACAGAAGAGCCTGAGATTAGGTGGTCTATTGTTTCTTGGTGTTTATCACAAAACCTGCATTTTGGATCCATATTATTATGCATAATATTTGCCTGAAAGTTTATAATATTATTATTATTATTATTATTATAATTATTATTATTATTATTATTATTATTATTATCTTGTCATTTTTCACCATATTTTAATTCCTGTTTTGGTCGCATATCTGCCAAGTCTGTGAGAAGACGTAAGGCATGTCGTGGTGTGTTGTTTTGGCTCCATTTCATGTTTTTTCTATCTTCCCTAACATCCCTAGCGTTACATAGACAAAGTTCTCCTTAGTGTGTGGGCTGTACTTAAGAAGACAATCTTTAACGAGACAAGATGTTTCCAGATATTCTTTCAATGTGTTGTTTTGTTCCATTTTTTATCATTCCAAGTGCACCTACTATCACTGGCACAACTCTTGTTTTCAATTTCCACATTTTTTCTATTTCAATTTCCAGGTCTTTATACTTTGACAGTTTTTCAAATTCCTTGATTACTATGTTACAATCCGCTGGACACGCCATATCAATTAATAGACAAGTTTTCTCCTTCTGGTTTTTAACAATAATGTCTGGCCTGTTTGCTTCAATTTTTCTGTCTGTGTAGATGGTGTAATCCCATATAATGGTTACATCTTCTATTTCTGTAACTGGTGCTGGGTGATGTTTATACCAGTGTTTGTTTACAGATTTTCCTCTCACCTTCTTTATAGTTTATATTTAGACGGTCAACATCAGTGAATGAATGAACGATACGCAAACTGACGCTTGGTTATAAATATGGGAAACCAAATATACTTATTATGATACATCCAATTTATAAATGCAAACCAGATAAATAAACCACAGTCAAATATACACTATATAGGGAAACGTTTGATATTAACACTGAATATATTCTTGGTGGACAGTCTTAAATTTGAGAGATACAGGCCGTTTGAGGCGCTCTCCGATTATAAGTTTCTTCTAATATATATTCGTAACACGCCAGTTGGTCTGACTGTATCAGCCTCCAACTTTGGAAAAATCATTGCTTTCGTTAACCGACTATGATCCTCTCCACTACTAACCTTAATGAACATTGTGTTTGGCTCTTGAGTGTATGCCAAACTAATTATATTTAAGTAACAAAAATTATATTGATTTATTAAGTATAGTTTCAATGTGACAAAAGTTCGAAAGTAAGGTGTACCTAGAGAGGATCAACCCCATTTGTAAATGATCTAGCGAGACAAGTGTGCTAATCTGTACACTCTATTGGATTCATCAATGATAAGCAACGTCATATGCCATTTTAATTCCGAAAAACAGAACGCGTACATGTTAATAACGCGAATCACTTAAGAAGACGTGAAATCTACGCGTGGTTTAGTAAAAAATTATGCTATAATTCATGCATGTTGTAACATGTCAGTAACTTATTTTAAGCATCTAATTATTAAATCCCCTCCGAGGTCTATCACTAACAAAATACTGTACTAGATTGAGCTGCACATATTTGGTTAATTTTGCTTAGATGGACAGGTTTTTGTGGACGATATCTGCAGTTCTGCACAAGGTAAGTTTTTGATGTTTTGAGGTAGTGATGTATCTAGGAATTGTCGTCACATCATTTTCGGCACCTTCTTTATCATACAAATATCCCTATCAAAATAGAGATTATCGAATTTAAAGTTTCTACTTATTGCTTACGTCAATTTTCAGGCCATCCTAATTTGAAATATTGCAAAATTATTATTATTATTTTTAATTGATTCCTTTTTTTAATAATTTATGACTGTCTGGTATATCAGCATCAATCTTGCTAGCTATGAAAAACGGAAAAGTCTACCGCATAGATACTCCGTCACAACTTTTGACATCATTCTGCTGGTGCTTAGTAACATGTACGCAAAATTTCAATACTATAGTATAAACAGGCATGCCAATAAATATATTGTCCTTTACCTATCCTGTCTAATATCGCATCATTTCTAACCAATCTGATTCTATCAGGTCAAATGTTTTATAAAATTTATATCATAAGTGAGAGGCATGATTTGAACCATCTTTCTTGATTTTAGCCTTGTAGGCTTTACCTGGAAGTAACCGATCTTCTTCTAAAATTATTATTATTATGTCATTTTTTCATCATATTTCGATTTCTGCTTTGGTCTCACTACCAACCAAGTCTGCGGGGAGACCTAAGGCAGGCCGTGGCGTGTTGTTATGACTCCATTTCATGTTTTTCTATCTTCCCTATCATCCCTAGCATTACATAGATAAAGTTTTCCTTAGTGTGTGGGCTGTACTTAATAAGACACTTTTTTGTATATCTCTTAAGCTGGGGTTTCCAGGGATTCTTTCAATGTGTTGTTTTGTTCCATTTTTTATCATTCCAAGTGCATTTACTATCACTGGTACAACTCTTGTTTTCAATTTCCACATTTTTTCTATTTCAATTTCCAGGTCTTTATATTTTGACAGTTTTTCAAATTCCTTGGTTGCTATGTTACAATCCGCTGGACAAGCCATATCAATTAATAGACAAGTATTCTCCTTCTGGTTTATAACAATAATGTCTGGCCTGTTTGCTTCAATTTTTCTGTCTGTGTAGATGGTGTAATCCCATAGAATGGTTACATCTTCTATTTCTGTAAACGGTGCTGGATGATGTTCATACCAGTGCTTGTTAACAGCTTTTCCATAATGTTTGCACATTGTCCAATGTAAATATTGCCCAACTCTATCGTGGCGATTTTTATATTCATTTGGAGCAAGCACAGAACAGCCTGAGATTAGGTCGTCTATTGTTTCTTGGTGTTTATCACAAAACCTGCATTTTGGATCCATATTATTGTGCATAATATTTGCCTGAAAGTTTCTAGTGAAAAGACTTTGGTCTTGTGCTGCAAGAATAAAGCCTTCAGTTTCAGACTTTAATCCAGATGCACGTAACCATCGATGAGTATTAACTTTGTCAACATTGGATTTATTGGCATGTTCTGGATATTGGCCATGCAGAGGTTTGTCTTGCCAGCGCTGTTTCATCTGTTCAAGAGCATTATATTTGGCTTTCATTTTCATATTTTTTGCCGAAATATTTGGTTTTTGGCTTCTGTTTTGCTTTTCTACAGACTCTACTAACTGTAAATCTTATTTGTATTTACTGACATCTTTTATTATTGAATATTTTTTCTTTCTTTCTTCATGTTGCCTTACTAATTTTATCATCCAATTCTTTGTTGTTTCTATGCATGTTAGTAAGCCAATAGTTGTTGTCTTGTATGACAATTCTAGCTGAATAAGACCTCTTCCACATTCTTTACGGGGTATGTATAGACGGTCTACATCAGCCTTTGGATGATGCATCTTATGCTTAGAAAGAAGCTTTCTTGTTTTAGAATCCATTCACCTGATGTCGTTTAGAGTCCAGTTTAAGATGTTAAAGCTATATTGGACAACTGGGATTGCAAGGGTATTAATGGCCATAACTCTGTTCTGAGAATTCAATTCAGTTTTTAATATCATTCGTAGCCTTCTATAGTACTCTTTACGCACTATTTCTTTCATTTTTTTATGGTGAATGTTTTCACTCTCATTTACACCTAGGTATTCATAAGCTTCTTCTGGTTTCAATTCTTTTATTGTTACAGCTGGGTCTTAGCTAATTGAGGATGTTTCTTGTATTGATCCACGTAAAACTGTAGCTTTAGCACATTTATTCAAATTGAATTTCATTCCAATCTCTTCGCTGAAGCATTTTCCAGTTTGCAGAAGACTTTCCAGCTCATTATCATTCTTAGCATATAACTTTAAGTCATCCATGTAAAATAGATGGCTTATTTTCTTTTGGCCTATTTTATAACCACATTCTGTCTTATTTAGTTGACTGGTTTGTGCTGTTAATGATATGCAGAATAGAAAGGGAGATAAAAAATCACCTTGAAATATACCTCTTTTGATGTTTATTTCATCAGACTTATAGGTTCCATTTATATGATTGAGGTAAAGGGTTGTTTTCCATATAAACATGGACATGCACTGTTTGATGAAATTGATGATGACGGGCGATATCTTGTATATATTTAAAGTCTTTAAAATCCAGGGATGTGGCACACTATCGAATGCCTTTCGATAATCTATCCAGGCAGTACTAAGATTTTTCTTTGTACTCTAGCAGTGTTCCAGGATCATTTTCTTAATTAGCAATTGGTCTTTACATCCATAACAGCCACGTTTGCACCCTTTTTGTTCAAGCGGTATTATGTCATTTCTTTCTAAGAATAAATATCTTTGTTTTGTTAAAATAGATGTTTGTAGTTTATATGTTGTCGGAAGAAATGTAATTGGTCTGTAGTTTTTCGGGTTGTTTGTGTCACCATTCTTGGGTAAAAGAAATGTAATTACTTTAGTCATCCATGCAGGAATTTTAGTGGGATCGTCAACCATTTCTTGAAGTTCTCTGACTAGTTTTTTATGTGCTGTATTTAAATAATATAGCCAAAAGTTAGGAATTTTATCTATACCTTGGAATTTCCAATTGTGTGCTTTTTTCAGTGCAAATTTAACATCCTCTTCTGTAATTCCAGCCCATGTCTGTTCTGGTTTATTTTTCATTCGTTCTATCTCTTGTGCAATCCAATCTACTTCCTTGCCATGTTCTTTAGGGCAAGCCCATATCTTTTCCCAGAACTGTGTGACTTCTTCCATTCTGGGGGGGACTGTCACTTCAATTCTTTTTTTACCTATTTCCCTGTAAAATCTCTTTGTATTATTATTATTATTATTATTATTATTATTATTATTATTATAAATGTTGTTTCATTTCTTTACAACAAATTAGTTAAGAAAGGTTAGAAGAAATGAATAACTATTAAGATAACTTAGAGTATATATATTTTATCCAGTAAGCGAAACAATCCAACACAAAATGATATCTATTTCTTATCGATTTCTGCCATTCAAAAATCCGATAATTACTCCAGGATTGTAGAAATTGTAGTGGCTGATACTTTAAAGCAATAATAAGTAAAAACTAGAAATGGGAGACAAATTCAAATCTATTAAAACTTTAATAATTATAAACCATCCCTTCCAAACAATCTACTGCAATTTTAGGCAGAATTAAAAGAAAAGGATCTCATAAGACCAACCCCACAAAGACTTTATTAATCCATACAAATTACATTAAAACCAAATACAAAAATCCCAGTAAACATTACATATCACCTCTGTTAAAGAAATTATGTAACTGTGAAATACACTGAAATGAAGTTCGGATTTTATGGAATATAAACAATTCCTTGAACATGTTTTGAGTACGGTTTCCTTAAATTCGAAATAAAAAACGAGCAAAATACAATGGGCACAGCATAAATACTGCAAATAATTAGTCTAATGAAATCCATGCATTTCACTTACAGTGACGATACGGAGAGTATAAATAGTGAATTCACTGATATGTACCGAGTCAATAATATCATGTTCTTGAATCAAACATCGTGATCAGCAAAATTACATAATATTGTACATTCAGTTTTCGTCGAATTTTGCTTATTACTCTTTATACATCCTATCGCTTTTTGATGTGCCTCCCAACATTGAACTTATGGAGGAGACAAGCAGAGCTACTCTGGTTTGAAATAAGTTCACCTGCGTTACGTTCTTCTTTATGTGACGTGTCCTCTCAGGACGTAGGAGTAAATAGAGCTCCACTTACCTTTATACCTTGTCGCCCAACACATTTTTCCTCTTGATTCACTCCCAATCCCTGGTTCTCCATCCACTTGTTAAAGTCTATTAAGTATGTCTCGTCTTTTTCCGCTATCTCTATTTCCCTCTATCCGTCCTGTTAGTATTAGATTCTCTGTCCTTCTTTCTCAATAAGTGTTTCACAATATTCAAATGTCTCTTTTTGATGTTAAGTATAATTTCACTTCCGTCTACATCCTCTTCAAAACCTTGACGGTTTTCACATGTTCGGTTCATGGTATGCTAAGCATACTTCTGTAGAACAATATTTCTCTTGCATCGAATCACTCCTGTGTCTTTGTAAAGTTTTTAAAGCATTTGCTCCTCTATAGGAGTACAAATGTCACATAAAAATCAAACCAAATCTTCCTATCTCTAAATACACTGCTGAAATTTTGAAAGGTGCAATTGACTATGCCATGCTAGTGCGCATTTGGATTTTAGTATCCCGCTTTCTGTCAGAAGAATTCCCAGAAATTTAAATTTCTACACCTACTCTATTTTAATATATTTGTTCTATAGGTGGCATTTTAGGCTGCCCTTTAAGATGCAGCTAGCGTGCGATAAATGAGTCTCGTTTACGGGAAGAAATTTCTTGACTATATAGACTCGTGTTATGAAGATAACACTTTATTAGAATCCATTTTCGCCAATTCACTGTCTACATGGAGTCACTCAGTCACCTGATCGATTCTGCTATCATAAACTTTTGTTGAAAATTTAACTTTCTTTCCTCGCATTCACCATTCATTTATCGAGGTTGCCTCAACAAGACATGGGATTATTGTATTCTAAGCAAAATAAAGCGGTTTGTAATTGGAAAACCCAATTCTGTCGCAAAATAATAAGTGGTTTGCAATCTCTGTAATCTGAAGACCTAAACTAAAAATGAGCTATGTGATTTAACACGAAAAACTTTGGTGAGAAATCTGTATTCTCTGTTGGCAGACACAGTGTATTTTTGTTTGAAATGTATATTTTTACACTTTGAAAACGACGTAGCGACTAACCATCAGCCGAAACTGGTAGTGTGGATAGCTGGATTCTTTTGAAAACGAAAAGCCGTGATCATTAAACGCATAATGATAAAAATTGGCTACAATATGATCAAAGGTACTTGACTGAAGACAATTTTATGAGCATTCACTCGATAAACTGATATGGCAAAGCTACAGTAGACACAATTACTATATTTAGGTAGAACTATACTTATCTGTTTCATCCGGCTTTGCTAGTAATGACTATCGACCCATTAATCCCTCGCTACTTAGTTATACTCAGAACGAATTTGCTTCCAGATATAATCATTTTCAAAATACATACATTCATCAATATAAATAAGTATCCTAGTTTAGAAATCGTTATATATATATATATATATATATATATATATATATATATATTGCATGTACATTCGAGAAACGTGTCTCTCCACAACTTCTTTTCTCTTATAGCTCTTTACAACTTATTCGTCTCTGCTTTACTATCCATTCACAAATTAATTTGATAAAGCTGCTTTCAGTTTCATCCAAACACAATATGACCACTGACTATTAAATTTTCCAATCCCACTTTATTTGGTATATACTTCGGAAATACCAAATACCACTTTCTGATTTTAAGCAGAAATGTCTTTATATTACATATGTTTTAGAAATCCTTCTATTTTTTGAAGTGGTATCTTTTCAACATTCCTCTGGAGAATTACACCGCTGTAGCTTATAGTTTCATGCTTACCCATAAGAAAACACATCATTATCTGCGGCCTAATAGGAAGAGAGTTATATTTTTTCATATTAGTACTCCGAGCATTCTTTCTAATAATGTTGTTCTATGGGTTAACACGGTACTATTCATTTCGTAATTGCTTTATGATTTTTCAATAACGACTTTATTTCAATTTAAATATATGTAAGGATAACAACCTGTGCTAAACTCCCATAGATGAATGTAATCATTTTAAAGTTTTAATTACATTTCATTATATAAAGAAAATATAATTTCTATTTGTTACTTATTTTAGACGTTTTATTTCAAGTCCCCAATGTAAATTTCAATATGTAACGAAAAAAAATATTTTTCATGATTGTATTTCCATGTGTATATCCAAATCGTCCTTTCTCTCGATATCTTCGTCTGGTCTTCTCAAGTTGACGGTTGGTCATGGTATTTTTTAATCGTTTCACCACAAGGCGGTACCGTCAATAGTTTGTAGTTAGCTACACAAGAGAAAAATAAAAATTTAAGCAGGAGGAGAGCAAAGAGAAGGACAAACCGTTAACAAGGGTGTCAGAGAAAGGGCAAGAGGATAGGAATACCTGTCTAAAAAGAATAGCGAGAGTAGAGTGAGGAAAGAAAAAACAAGATATACGGGTAACGGGAAAAGTTCGAGAGAATGATGAGAGTCAATGGATAAGACATTGCAATTGTCATTGCATTTAAAATTCTTGGAAATTATAACTATCACAGAAGTAAGTATACGGAAGGGAGAGCCTTAGGCGGGATGTGCGAGAAAATACGCTGGTGGAGTGGAAGTGACGGCTGCATTTTATTGATTTAACTGTAAAATAGTGGACCTTGTTGCCAGTCTGGTTGCTCAAGAAAATTCTTGTGAAAGGGGAACCGGTGAGCCAAGATCCTCGGAGCAGAAGCCACGAAAATATTTGTACAAGAGAAAGAGGGAAGTCACATTCCGTCGGTGTAATGACTTTTAACATGACTGGGTATCTGACTTGAATATAAATTTCGCAACAAGGGACTATTAGTATTGTTAGAAGAAGAAGCAGACTTTGTGTAAATTCCAAGGAATTTCTTAAAAGAAATCGATAATTATTCGTAGCTAGTTACAAAATAAGTCACATGGCCTCCTTAAAAATACTGAAATATGGTATGAAGCAATTCTGAAATCAATTTACAATAAAAGAACGGAATATAATAAATATCGACGGGAACATGCCATAGGTTAAGAGGTTGTCAGCACCCACTATCGCAACCCGATCTTACTCAACTGTACGCTTCAACGGTCCATACTCTTGCAACATCAAAATTAAAATTTCTACTAAAGATTTACAGATTGACGTCACTTTCGCGCCATTAACAGCTATCTTCCGGCACAAACTTAAATGTGGGAAAAGAACCTCTGACCATGGTTGAAAAAATAAAATCACAATTCGAAATAGCTTTCTGTTTCTCGCACCTTCATGACACTTTTTAACAAAATGCATTTTACTTAAATCTCAAAATATGTCACAAATAAACATCATTGTCAAAAATGTTATGATTCTTAGAAATATTTCAACCAATATTTCACTCAGTGGAATTATATTCCTCTAGTTTGCTGCAAATATTCTACCAAAATTATCGCTCTTCAAGAATAGATGGTAGCTTTTTGACTTATATAAATGTTTTTTCTATTTTCTTTCAGAACTTCATGAGTTCCACTTAAAATATCCTATTGTTGGATAAAACATACAACGCTTTTTCATATTTTTTCTCTGTGACTTTAATTGCAGTTTTTGTCTAATTATTTCATTTAATTGAGGGATTTTATTCACTGCATTAATTTTATACTTCCGCAAGATCTTCTTGTATCTTATGTTGAAATATGTTAATTTCCAGAAATCTTACTTTTTATCGATAAGTCACATCTGATTTCCTCATATTCTCGCATAAATTGTGCCTTCCAATTTGGTTCTTTTTGTCTGCTGTTTATTTATTTTAATTTATTTGGTATGAAGGTTTTAGTCACTGGCAACCTCTTGTATACATGGCATTATTTTTTTCTCTGACAATTTCTAGGGTTCTATCCATTAACAATAATGTACTTGCTGCGTTAAATGTTTTCGGAAATTGTCGTAGGATTTTTTATTAAGATATCTTTCTAATATTTGTGTGCAAACTACCTTTCTGATTATTTGCATATTGATGATTCCTGTGATTTAATCTTTGTTGTTTCTAAGGACATCTGCTCTTATTTTGGTTGATCCATCTTCATTAGTGACAATTTTTTTATCATTTAATTGCTTTGTCGCAACTTGATTATTTGGCTTTACTTCTTGAAAAATTATTCTTTATTATCACACTTATTTAAATTTATATTGCATTCTTTGCGATATTATCTAATTCTACATTTACCTTATTTTTATTTTCATTATGTCTTTATCTTACTCATTTCTGTCTTTGGGAGGCTTTCATTTTGCATTATGTCACTGCAGATATTGGCAAGCATACTTGGTTAGAGATATAGTCTTTCTTTAGTTCCAACCATATCTCTACATATTTGATATGTCTCATTTGTGATGTTCTGCTATAGATTATCTATTGTGATTAAACAATATGCTATGACTAGCTTCTTCTCTTCACGATATGATTTTTTTCGCTTTCATTTTATTAAATTTCTTGGCATTAATTCACCAGGTTTTAATGTTGGTATTAATAAGAATTAATTAATTGTTAACCATGTGTATCAGTGTTTGTGGACAATTTGTTCAAGTGAAAGATGTTTAGACACCACAGTGGATCCTCTCTGGGATGAGTTCTGTTCGTAAGCATTTAGTTTTGTACATTTTTTTTTGCGTTTTATCCTTTACAGCGAAAGGGTTATATTATTCAAGATGCCACTTCGATTCCCTGACCCAGATATTTTTAGGATACGGTGAGTTGTATCTGTGCATTTCCATATTATTATTCCTGCCATTTCCATCAACAGCATTACATAAATTATTGTTTTGTTGTAAATAATTTGCGGAATACACTCCTGATCAAAAATTTAAGACCACTTAAAAATCTTTAAAAATAATTTTTTTATGGATAGATTTTAAACTCCTCCCACTTAAGGTTACCAATGCTACAATATAAAAGATTATGGAAACAAAAAGCTATATTCCAAACATTTTATTTAGAAATTTACATTTTTATAAAATGAGGCAATTTACACATGATCAAAATTATAGGACCAGGGATATAAATTGTTAGATCTATGGCAATTCCAATGTTTTTAGTTCAGTTAGATATTAGTAATTATTGCGTAAAGGTGTTACCATGCCTAAAGCAAGCAAATTTGCCAAAGCTGAGCGTTCTCGAATTCTCGAATTCCATAAGCAAGATTTGTCACAGCGGGCGATCGCAGCTAAGGTAAATCGCAGTAAAATTGTGATTTGTAACTTTTTAAAGAACAATGAGAATTATGGAAAAGCAAAATCCTTTGATAGGCCCCCAAAAATTTCTCCTACATTGAGTAACAGAATAAGACGGATTGTTATGAAAGACGGGGGACTTTCTTCTAGTCAAATTAAGGCAGTCACAGATGCTGATTGCAGTCCCGTAACCATCAGACGACACTTAAGACAAAAAGGCATGGTAAATAAAAAGCGTAAACAAATTTCTCGGCTGCTTTCATGTCACAAGTTGGACCGCTTAAAGTTTGGTCGTGAATACCAAACATGGGATGTTGAGAAGTGGAAGAAAGTCCTGTTTTCTGATGAGAAAAAATTAAATCTAGATGGTCCTGATGGCTTCCAACGACTTTGGTATAACACAAACATGCCTCCTGAAATTTTCTCCGCAGGTCATAGTGGTGAAGAATCCCTAATGGTATGGGGTGTCTTTTCTTACAGAGGGACGATTGAGCTCCAGGTAATGCAGAGTCGTCAGAGAGCGACTGGTTGTGTTAACATGCTACTACAAGCATCTTTGATGACGGAGGGCCATCGTTTGTGTGGGGATGGATGGTTATTCAAACAGGATAATGCAGCAATCCATGCTGCAAGACGGACCTTGACTTTTCTACAAGAAAATGGGGTCTATCTCTTGGGACATCCTGCATGATCACCGGACTTGAACCCAATTGAAAATGTTTGGGGATGGATGACAAGAGATGTTTATCGAAATGGCAAACAATATTCAACAAAAAATGAACGTTGTGAAGCAATCTTCAGAAGCTGGAGCAACTTTCCCCGCACATTAATGGAAACGATTATTTCTAGCATGCCCGACACAACTTTTGAAGCCATCAAAAGCAGTGGAGGTAGACTTCATTATTAAATTTGGTTGCTAAAGATTTTCATACACTTTTTGTACAATTTCGTAGAATTTTTGTCTTTGGTCTTATAATTTTGATCATGTGTAATTTTATAAAAATGTAAATTTCTAAATAAAATGTTTGGAATGTAGCTTTTTGTTTGCATAACCTTTTAGATTGTAGTATTGGTAACCTTAAGGGGGATGAGTTTAAAATCTATCTGTAAAAAAAAATTATTTTTAAATATTTTTAAATGGTCTTAAATTTTTGATCGGGAGTGTATGTCAGTCACGAGAAACCAAGGATGTGTGTGTTAAAAAGTAATTCACTATTGGCACTGCAAGTGCAGCTTGCTTTGTGGCTTTTCTGGTCCATATTGTAGTAACAATCTCTTAAGTGTATCCACAAGATCTTGCTGATGAGGCATTCCTACTCCGTATCTGTCTACAGTCTTCTTCATAATTGGGTATAGCCTCAAGGGTGCAAAGTTTGAGAAATATAGTTTTCCTTCTCTGAAACTGACGACCTTCGAAGGCTAACAAGTCATATCTGCTCGATGTTATACATGAAAAAAACATAAATACACACTGGATGTCGGAGTAAAGAATTAGTTAAAAGTATGCCACTTTAAGAATTATTATTATTACATTAAAGGATAATAATATATATCAATAAGAAGTAAATCCTGAAGGTACAAAATTATCATCAAATATATGTAATATAGTTTTGGTAATAATATTTGAAAAATAATTAATGGAAGAAATATTACACTTTTGAACCCACAATGAAAATATTAAACAAGAAAAAATAAGGTATCGACTAGAAACGCCATACAAATAATACGTTCATTAATCAATAAAAAAAAGGAATGAATAAAATTCCATAAAAATGCTCTTAAATTAGTTTTTAAATGATAAATGATAGAGTAATAAATTGACCATAAACGAAAATTCAAGTTAAACAAACAGAATATGACTGTTTGAAAGGAATTTCCTACAATTCTGAAAATTACGATAGCTTTCATAAAAACGGAGATATGTTACGATAAAATTTGAATAAAGTAGAAATGTTCATGCCAATGTTTAAGTAATTTAACAAATACAATGCATTAAATGTTTCTATTATAATCACTATAATTGCTAGTGAGACATTCTTCGTTATAAAATAAACTATAAATATTTAATAACACTTATGTTAAAATAAAACAATTCATGTGCGAAATAAATTACCTGAGAAAATATGTATTTTGATTGAAGAATATAAATATAATATTATAAAATTATAATATAAAAGACAAATAACAATCAAAGAGTAAATTAATAATTAAAGTAATCAAGAAAATACAACATCAATTTTGGAGAAATGAAAATAAGACAAAAATAAATAAAAATAAAATGTCTGTCCACTCTGAAGTCATCTTTATTATTATTATTATTATTATTATTATTATTATTATTATTATTATTATTATTATTATTATTAATATTTTCTTAGATTTCGGTTGCATACTCATTTACTTTCAGAAGACAACAAAAACCTAAGTGTAGAAATGTCATCATGATATTTTTCTCTCAATATTTTTATTAAAAAAATGGCAAACTAATATCACCCATATTTTACACAGATAAGGCACTTCGTAAGGTTTTATATGCCTGGGCATATAACATTGCTATAGGCTCTATGTTTCTAACCGGTTCAGTTTTCTGTTCATGCTATTTCTTTCCAATTCGTATTTCCGTAAGAGAAGTATATATTCTAGTTCATAGATTGACTCGATATACTGTGCTGATTTTTCCATTCAGTTGGTGTTAATAACCTGCTGCTTGATATAAGATATTCAATTTTTTCTGGATACTTATCACGGAATCGTCATTTAGTGTTAACAACATGTGTCATTGTGTGTTCTTGATTAGTTTTAACTGGAATGCATTCGCTCTCTGAAGCAATAAAAAAAAATTCGCTTTTAGATTTTAACACTGAACTACGTATCCACTTATGTATATTATGAAGAGACCAGCATTTCTACATTTTTTACATTAATTTGCATTTGCTCTTTTAGGTTCTTTGCCACTGCAGTCGTCGTATCATGATTTAATTGTACCACTTCACAGTCTTGAAATTCCTACATGTATTGGTCGGCTTCCTCTATCAGGGAATGGGAATGAAATTTCTTATTTATTTCATGTTCTTTGGCACTGATCAACTCAGCTTATGTAGTTTCTGGATATTCTTGTAAAAAGTTTTATATGATTTTGACAATTATGGTTCAAATAATCTTCTGCATACATCAGATTTGGGTACATATATACTATCAACATCAGCCTTGTGATGATGCATTCAGTAGCAACTGAGAATCTTCCTCGTTTTGTTTATTATCATTATTTTTGTTGTTGATCTTCGTGGCCAATTTGTTGTGGAGTTTGGTCGAAACTGTTCCGCAAAGTTGTAGTGACCGGAATTAAGACAAGGAACAAGAAGGGAGGTTCAAAACAGTGTATTAGCTTAACAATAAACAAGATATTCAAAGGAAGTGTTAATAATAAGTAACTGTAAATAAATAAGTCCCAAGATATTATTACGCCGCTTATTTCCTGACTAGTAGCGGTCGTCAAATGCCTTTAATTGTTGACTGTTAACTTTTTCTGCTAACTGACGTTCGTTCACTGTTTTCGGAAGCCCTGCACGTAATGATATATATAACAAGAGAAAGGGCCCATTCCTAGCAGGAGGGCACTATAACAATTATTATTATTATGTCATTTTTCATCATATTTCGATTTCTGCTTTGGTCTCACTACCAACCAAGTCTGCGGGGAGACCTAAGGCAGGTAGTGGCGTGTTGTTATGTCTCCATTTCATGTTTTTCTATCTTCCATATCATCTCCAGCATTATATAGATAAAGTTTTCCTTAGTGTGTGGGCTGTACTTAATAAGACAATTTTTAGTATATCTCTTAAGCTGGGGTTTCCAGGGATTCTTTCAATGTGTTTAATTCATAAGTCAGAAAATGTTGGATGTTACACACTGTAATAGTGTAGAAGAAACGGACAGATCATGCATTGTGTCATATTCCCCAATGTGATAGCCTCTAATCAATGAGAGTGGAATGAAGAAATAACCCATCTTAGATTGAATGACGTGTTCGTTCAAAATCAATGATATATATCTTACTATTCTGGCATTCAAACAGAGTGGTTTTAAACAAACATTAGCAACAACGTTATGTATTCTAGTTTTTTGTAGATTGATATATTATGTACCTAAGATTTCAAAGCGACTATATAAATATGCACGAACAAATATCACAATAGCGTTGCTGAAAAGTTTTGATTCCGGGGAAAATGTATAATATTTGTCCAGATTTTGGAAACTGGGACACACATAGATCTTTTCCTCATACACTTACATATATCGGGTTGTGCACAGAGCAGTAATTATATGTTTACGCAGAAACATAAAGGTTTTTACTGCAAATCATTGGCATGATAATAGTGGGTTTATGGTATTCATGCATGTAGATCTTATTAATTATAACTGCATATGTAAGACACAGTCTCTGGAAATAAAATTATTCAGCTACTCAACATCAATTGAGTGGATTTTGTATTCGAATGTTTAATGGTTTGTAACAAGTAAGGTGCGTCCTTCAATGTACCTAGACACATGTGAATGTATGCACAACGATGCACAGGGATTCTGCTAAACGCCTCTCTCGGTGTTTGTGTGTCTCTATTTTTGTGTGTGTGTTCTCTTGTAAGGCCTTTATTTT
Organism: Ascarosepion bandense; assembly: GCA_037127315.1. Classification (NCBI taxonomy): domain Eukaryota; kingdom Metazoa; phylum Mollusca; class Cephalopoda; order Sepiida; family Sepiidae; genus Ascarosepion; species Ascarosepion bandense. The sequence continues at coordinate 490,491 of JBBBDQ010001223.1, forward strand.
TGTATATAAGAATATGAATAAAATGATTCATATTTCGGAATAGTGCTAAATATTTCTTTATATTTTTTTTTCTGTATACGTTATCATTTTTATCTCTGCAAACAACCAGTCACTTCCACTCCCAGTTGGAAAACAATGAATTTCTTCGGGTGTCGATAACATTATTAACTTGTTCCCAGTAGGGATTGCAATGTTGCATTTCGGAAATAATCTAACATTTGATCTGCCTTGAAGCAGTTAATTCTTTCTTTGTTAAACACTCCTTAGTATCCTTGCCCCTTCAATACAATAAACGGTAAATCTTCTCTTTTATTTTTACGTCAACATTCCGCTGTAGCCTGTTTGGTTTGTGTTCAATAATTCAACTAATAATACCGAAGTCTTCATTCTAAAACTCCAATATATTTCAGTGATATTCTGTCTGTCGAGAGAGCTTCGAAAATTTCAAATCACATTCTTCATTTCTTCAGGTAGTATTCAAACATTTGATATATGATTAGTGGCAATAGTGTTCAAAAAGCACAAACACTCATATTAAAATACAGTGTCTGTTTTAAAATAGTAACTTCGAAAAAATATTCTTAGTTAAAAGTAATATTATCTAATTGCAACATTATCTATTTATGGTTTTATTACACTCATTTTATCATACTACTTTTCAAAGAAATTTGACTTGCAGTCTAGTACAATTTAATAAGTGTATCAGACAACATATGAAACAAGTATTTTCCCAAAGAATGACGCAAATTATTGCAGTGGGTTTTATATGCGAGTGTGTATCCTGGCGTTGATTAATTTTGCACCTTACATTCTGGCTATCATTTTACTTTAATGAGTAATGTCTAACGCCGACGCTTCTATAATAATATTAATTAATAAAAGCACATCATCATTATTATTATTAGTCGTAGTAGTATTAGTAATAGCTGTATTGTTTTATTTCCTTTGTTTTTTGTATAGTTATTTTTGCTATGTTCAAACAAGAGACCGTACGTCAGAAATGGTATTATATTTTCTACTAAGCATTTTGTAAAAAGATGTAAATAAATAGAAAGATCCAAAGATCGCACACATTGATAAAGTTCTTCATTTTATTATTATTATTATTATTATTATTATTTCATTTTTCATCATTTCTGCTTTGGTCTCACAACCAACCAAGTCTGCGCAGAGACCTAAGGCAGGTCGTGGCGTGTTGCTATGGCTCCATTTCATGTTTTTCTATCTTCCATATCATCCCTAGCATTACATAGATAAAGTTTTCCTTAGTGTGTGGGCTGTACTTAATAAGACAATTTTTTGTATATCTCTCAAGCCGGGGTTTCCAGGGATTCTTTCAATGCGTTGTTTTGTTCCATTTCTTATCATTCCAAGTGCACCTACTATCACTGGCACAACTCTTGTTTTCAATTTCCACATTTTTTCTATTTCAATTTCCAGGTCTTTATATTTTGACAGTTTTTCAAATTCCTTGATTGCTATGTTACAATCCGCTGGACAAGCCATATCAATTAATAGACAAGTTTTCTCCATCTGGTTTTTAACAATAATGTCTGGCCTGTTTGCTTCAATTTTTCTGTCTGTGTAGATGGTGTAATCCCATAGAATGGTTACATCTTCTATTTCTGTAACCGGTGCTGGGTGATGATTATACCAGTGTTTGTTTACAGATTTTCCATAATGTTTGCACATTGTCCAATGTAAATATTGCCCAACTCTATCGTGGCGATTTTTATATTCGTTTGGGGCAAGCACAGAACAGCCTGAGATTAGGTCGTCTATTGTTTCTTGGTGTTTATCACAAAACCTGCATTTTGGATCCATATTATTATGCATAATATTTGCCTGAAAGTTTCTAGTGAAAAGACTTTGGTCTTGTGCTGCAAGAATAAAGCCTTCAGTTTCAGACTTTAATCCAGATGCACGTAACCATCGATGAGTATTAACTTTGTCAACATTGGATTTATTGGCACGTTCTGGATATTGGCCATGCAGAGGTTTGTCCTGCCAGCGTTGTTTCATCTGTTCAAGAGCTTGATCTTTGGCTTTCATTTTCATATTTTTTGCCGCAATATTTGGTTTTTGGCTTCTGTTTTGCTTTTCTACAGAATCTACTTAATGTAAATCTTGTTTGTATTTACTGCCTTCTTTTATTATTGAATATTTTTTCTTTCTTTCTTCATGTTGCGTTACTAATTGTATCATCCAATCCTTTGTTGTTTCTATGTATGTTAGTAAGCCAATAGTTGTTGTCTTGTATGACAATTCTAGCTGAATAAAAACTATTCCAACTTCTTTACGGGGTATGTATAGACGGTCTACATCAGCCTTTGGAGGATGCATTTTATGCTTAGAAAGAAGCTTTCTTGTTTTAGAATCCATTCAGCTGATGTCGTTCAGAGTTCAGTTTAAGGTGTTGAAACTCGGATTGCAAGACTATTAATGGCCATAATTCTGTTCTGAAAATTCAATTCAGTTTTAATATTTTTTTTTAATCGTGTCACCCCAAGCAAGGGATTCCACTGCAACTATAGCGCAGGGGGTTACATAGAGCGATTGGGTATAGGAAATGTCAGAAGGAGGGTGATAGACGACTTAGGATGTACATAGGGAGAGAGTTGTGGAGGGTGGGTGTGAGCTAGTTTGTTAGGAGGTGTCTATTGACCCTACATTTAAACTCCTGGAGGTTGTAGCCGTCGGGGAAGCAAACAAGCGGAAGGGAATTCCACGGGTGGAAGTTCGAGGAAAGAAGCTTTTGGAGTAGAAATTGCGGTTACATTTCACTGTAAAAGGGTGGGACCTAGTTGCCAATCTAGTATCTTGTGCAAATTCACATCTAGGAGGCACCAGTGATTTAAGTTATTCAGAGCAGAAGCCATGAAAGTATTTATGGAAGAGGCACAGGGAAGCCACGCCGGTGAGAGAGAGACGGCAGGCGGTCGGCCAAGTCGGTATCAATCACTTTACAGATTCTTCGCTGTATTTTGTTAAGAACCCCGAGGAGAATAGAAGGGGCGCCAGACCAGATCTGGCAGCAGTACTCAATGTACGGGCGGATGATAGATTTATATATGTGCAGGATAGATTCAGGCGGAAAGTATTTCCGAGCCCTGCACAGAGAGCCGACTTTCATAGCTGCGGATTTAGCAATGGATTCGACGTAGTCATTCCATTTAGGTCCGCTGAGAGTGTCATGCCATGCAGGCGTAGAGTTTTACTCTCTGGGAGGCAAGCCTGTTGCATACTAATGGGAGGGAGATCCGGTTGTCTGTGGTGGATAATTGACAGCAGCTTCGTTTTTGAAGAATTGACTTTTACGAGCCATTCCTTACCCCAATCCACCACGGATTGGAGGTCCTTCTCAAGCTCGGCAGCGAGGTTCGCCTTGTCACCAACACTAGATTTTTGATCGAGGCAGTAAACTGTGGTATCCTCGGCGGACATGCCTACTTGTGATCTTATGGCATCAAGGAGGTCATTGATGTAAATTAGAAAGAGCGTAGGACCTAGGATAGAGTCTTGGTGTACACTCGCGTTTGTAGAGCAGTTCTGGGAGGCATGTCCGTTTAATACCACCTTCAGTGTGCGTTTAGAGAGGAATGACCGGATTAAGTCCAACAAATGTCCAGTTATGCCATAGCTTCGCAGTTTCCGTAGAAGGCCGGCATGCCATACTCTAACGCTTCATGAATTGCAGTCATAACGACTTTGTACACCTCATGAGACCATTCTATTCTCTCTATTTTTAAATATCTGGTTATAGATCTAGCTGGAGAATTCTCAGGGCCATCATTAGGATTAAGCTGGTTGTGGGGACCTGAAGATTCATTCTTTCTGTAGGTATTTGTTCATATGGCAGATTTTTTGACCTCAACTATCTTCCCTCCTGAAGGACAGGCTCCCTGATTATCCACTGGAAGAGCCTTACTGGACTTTTTATTTCTGTTTTTATTTCTCATATTCTTCCCACGAGTGACGGACGGGTCTAAAAGTCCACCCAAATTTTCCCCGCACGTTGAGTAACGGTCTTTTACAAACAGGGTTCCGAATCCTGTAGGGGATAGTTTGTGACCTCATAACGTAGCCATTCACTCCTCGGCACGATTAACACCTTGAATTGCGGGTTGTTGTTCGGAGTTTTCCTTCTCGTAAATGGGTTGCCAAGCGACATCTGACAGAGACGCGATTGGAATTCAAAGAGAAAGACGCTGTTTAAAAAAATAACTTGGGCGTAGCAACCGCTCAACGAAACAAAACATCAGTACACTAGAGTATTTTGTTAAAAAAAAAATGTTGCTGCTGTCAATAGTTTTTGTGACAAAAAATAATTGTTAAAAAAGATTATTAATGAAAAAGTAAAATTTGACATACGTTTAAGTTTATTAATGGTGTGAGAATTAAAATAATAATAGTAATTTGTGCGTCCACTGTATATTCAGTTGTTTTTCATTAAAATCGTCGAAAAGGGTTATCAAAATAAAATAAATTAAATAACTTAATTAAAAGGGTTATCAAAATAAAATAAATTAAATAAGTAAATAAAATCGATAAATAAATAAAAATAAAAATATAAATAAATACGTATTTTTTCTGAAAAAGGAATACCGTAGAAATTATAATCAAACTGTATTTCATCGTATTTATTTTCCTGTTGTTTTATATTTTTAAGTAAATTATAACAATTTAAAAAAATTATTTCGAAATATTGACAGCTAAGGGAAATATGAATAATAAGAAAACTGATGATTCTATTTTAGGATGAAGAAAACTTCATGTTAAAATAGTAAAACAGAATTTCATATAAGAAAAAAATTTCAATAAAATTATATAATATATGAAAAAAAAATTCAAGTGTATATTAAAAAAATATTATTACTCGACTATATTCTGTAAAAAACGGTTTAATTTCTATTTTTGTCTTCAGAAATTGAATTAAATCAACTTTACAGTGTTAGCTGCTTGTGGTAAGTCAACTGGGATTCAGTCCATTTTTCAGTCTGTTTTTGTGAAATTTCTTGGAAATTATTTTTATTTATTTATTTTTTTACGTCTTTTGGCCGTCTTTGTTTTTGTTTTTTTCGTCACTTAATTTGTGTAAATAATTTTGCTATTCAAGGGTATTTTCGACTAATGATAAATAGCATCACGGTTCAATTATTTCCATTAGTTTTGTCTTGTAGAAGATTTAAATTTCTGTCTTCGAGAGATTGAATTCTTAACGGTTTGGCAAGCGAACGCAAGCAACATAACTCGACTATATTCTGTAAAAAACGGTTTAATTTCTATTTTTGTCTTCAGAAATTGAATTAAATCAACTTTACAGTGTTAGCTGCTTGTGGTAAGTCAACTGGGATTCAGTCCATTTTTCAGTCTGTTTTTGTGAAATTTCTTGGAAATTATTTTTATTTATTTATTTTTTTACGTCTTTTGGCCGTCTTTGTTTTTGTTTTTTTCGTCACTTAATTTGTGTAAATAATTTTGCTATTCAAGGGTATTTTCGACTAATGATAAATAGCATCACGGTTCAATTATTTCCATTAGTTTTGTCTTGTAGAAGATTTAAATTTCTGTCTTCGAGAGATTGAATTCTTAACGGTTTGGCAAGCGAACGCAAGCAACATAACTCGACTATATTCTGTAAAAAACGGTTTAATTTCTATTTTTGTCTTCAGAAATTGAATTAAATCAACTTTACAGTGTTAGCTGCTTGTGGTAAGTCAACTGGGATTCAGTTCATTTTTCAGTCTGTTTTTGTGAAATTTCTTGGAAATTATTTTTATTTATTTATTTTTTTACGTCTTTTGGCCGTCTTTGTTTTTGTTTTTTTCGTCACTTAATTTGTGTAAATAATTTTGCTATTCAAGGGTATTTTCGACTAATGATAAATAGCATCACGGTTCAATTATTTCCATTAGTTTTGTCTTGTAGAAGATTTAAATTTCTGTCTTCGAGAGATTGAATTCTTAACGGTTTGGCAAGCGAACGCAAGCAACATAACTCGACTATATTCTGTAAAAAACGGTTTAATTTCTATTTTTGTCTTCAGAAATTGAATTAAATCAACTTTACAGTGTTAGCTGCTTGTGGTAAGTCAACTGGGATTCAGTCCATTTTTCAGTCTGTTTTTGTGAAATTTCTTGGAAATTATTTTTATTTATTTATTTTTTTACGTCTTTTGGCCGTCTTTGTTTTTGTTTTTTTCGTCACTTAATTTGTGTAAATAATTTTGCTATTCAAGGGTATTTTCGACTAATGATAAATAGCATCACGGTTCAATTATTTCCATTAGTTTTGTCTTGTAGAAGATTTAAATGTCTGTCTTCGAGAGATTGAATTCTTAACGGTTTGGCAAGCGAACGCAAGCAACATAACTCGACTATATTCTGTAAAAAACGGTTTAATTTCTATTTTTGTCTTCAGAAATTGAATTAAATCAACTTTACAGTGTTAGCTGCTTGTGGTAAGTCAACTGGGATTCAGTCCATTTTTCAGTCTGTTTTTGTGAAATTTCTTGGAAATTATTTTTATTTATTTATTTTTTTACGTCTTTTGGCCGTCTTTGTTTTTGTTTTTTTCGTCACTTAATTTGTGTAAATAATTTTGCTATTCAAGGGTATTTTCGACTAATGATAAATAGCATCACGGTTCAATTATTTCCATTAGTTTTGTCTTGTAGAAGATTTAAATTTCTGTCTTCGAGAGATTGAATTCTTAACGGTTTGGCAAGCGAACGCAAGCAACATAACTCGACTATATTCTGTAAAAAACGGTTTAATTTCTATTTTTGTCTTCAGAAATTGAATTAAATCAACTTTACAGTGTTAGCTGCTTGTGGTAAGTCAACTGGGATTCAGTCCATTTTTCAGTCTGTTTTTGTGAAATTTCTTGGAAATTATTTTTATTTATTTATTTTTTTACGTCTTTTGGCCGTCTTTGTTTTTGTTTTTTTCGTCACTTAATTTGTGTAAATAATTTTGCTATTCAAGGGTATTTTCGACTAATGATAAATAGCATCACGGTTCAATTATTTCCATTAGTTTTGTCTTGTAGAAGATTTAAATTTCTGTCTTCGAGAGATTGAATTCTTAACGGTTTGGCAAGCGAATGCAAGCAACATAACTCGACTATATTCTGTAAAAAACGGTTTAATTTCTATTTTTGTCTTCAGAAATTGAATTAAATCAACTTTACAGTGTTAACATGTGGTAAGTCAACTGGGATTCAGTCAGCTTTCAGTCTTTTGTGAAATTTCTTGGGAAATTATTTTTATTTATTTATTTTTTTACGTCTTTTTGGCCGTCTTTGTTTTTGTTTTTTTCGTCACTTAATTTGTGTAAATAATTTTGCTATTCAAGGGTATTTTCGACTAATGATAAATAGCATCACGGTTCAATTATTTCCATTAGTTTTGTCTTGTAGAAGATTTAAATTTCTGTCTTCGAAGTTGAATTCTTAACGGTTTGGCAAGCGAACACAAGCAACATAACTCGACTATATTCTGTAAAAAACGGTTTAATTTCTATTTTTGTCTTCAGTGAATTAAATCTAACTTACGGTGTTAGCTGCTTGTGGTAAGTCAACTGGGATTCAGTCCATTTCAGTCTGTTTTTTTGTGAAATTTCTTGAAGGTATTTTTTATTTATTTATTTTTTTACGTCTTTTGGCCGTCTTTGTTTTTGTTTTTTTTTCGTCACTTAATTTGTGTAAATAATTTTGCTATTCAAGGGTATTTTCGACTAATGATAAATAGCATCACGGTTCAATTATTTCCATTAGTTTTGTCTTATAGAAGATTTAAATTTCTGTCTTCGAGAGATTGAATTCTTAACGGTTTGGCAAGCGAACGCAAGCAACATAACTCGACTATATTCTGTAAAAAACGGTTTTTTTAATTTCTATTTTTGTCTTCAGAAATTGAATTAAATCAACTTTACAGTGTTAGCTGCTTGTGGTAAGTCAACTGGGATTCCAGTCCATTTTTCAGTCTGTTTTTGTAATTTCTCTTGGAAATTATTTTTATTTATTTATTTTTAGCTCTTTTGGCCGTCTTTGTTTTTGTTTTTTTCGTCACTTAATTTGTGTAAATAATTTTGCTATTCAAGGGTATTTTCGACTAATGATAAATAGCATCACGGTTCAATTATTTCCATTAGTTTTGTCTTGTAGAAGATTTAAATTTCTGTCTTCGAGAGATTGAATTCTTAACGGTTTGGCAAGCGAACGCAAGCAACATAACTCGACTATATTCTGTAAAAAACGGTTTAATTTCTATTTTTGTCTTCAGAAATTGAATTAAATCAACTTTACAGTGTTAATACTGCTGTGGTAAGTCAACTGGGATTCAGTCCATTTTTCAGTCTGTTTTTTTGTGAAATTTCCACGCTGAAATTATTTTTTTATTTATTTATTTTTTTACGTCTTTTGGCCGTCTTTGTTTTTGTTTTTTTCGTCACTTAATTTGTGTAAATAATTTTGCTATTCAAGGGTATTTTTTTCGACTAATGATAAATAGCATCACGGTTCAATTATTTCCATTAGTTTTTGTCTTGTAGAAGATTTAATTTCTGTCTTCGAGAAATTGAATTCTTAACGGTTTTGACGACGAATACAACAACATAACTCGACTATATTCTGTAAAAAACGGTTTAGTCTCTATTTTTGTCTTCAGAAAATTGAATTAAATCAACTTTACGATGTTAGCTGCTTGTGGTAAGTCAACTGGGATTCAGTCCATTTTTCAGTCTTTTTGTGAAATTTCTTGGAAATTATTTTTATTTATTTATTTTTTTACGTCTTTTGGCCGTCTTTGTTTTTGTTTTTTTCGTCACTTAATTTGTGTAATAATTTTGCTATTCAAGGGTATTTTTCCCTGACTAATGATAAATAGCATCACGGTTCAATTATTTCCATTAGTTTTGTCTTGTAGAAGATTTAAATTTCTGTCTTCGAGAGATTGAATTCTTAACAGTTTGGCAAGCGAACGCAAGCAACATAACTCGACTATATTCTATAAAAAACGGTTTAATTTCTATTTTGTCTTCAGAAATTGGTCTAAATCAACTTTACAAATGTAGCTACTTGTGGTAAGTCAACTGGGATTCAGTCCATTTTTCAGTCTGTTTTTGTGAAATTTCTTGGAAATTATTTTTATTTATTTATTTTTTTACGTCTTTTGGCCGTCTTTGTTTTTGTTTTTTTCGTCACTTAATTTGTGTAAATAATTTGCTATTCAAGGGTATTTTCGACTAATGATAAATAGCATCACGGATTTCAATTATTTCATTAGTTTTGTCTTGTAGAGATTTAAATTTCTGTCTTCGAGAGATTGAATTCTGCTTTTGGTTTATAAACGAACGCAAGCAACATAACTCTGAGCTATATTCTTAAAAACGGTTTAATTTCTATTTGTCTTCAGAAATTGAATTAAATCAACTTTACAAATCAATAGCTGCTTGTGGTAGATCCTTTAAGTTCTTGATCACATTTTTCAGTCTGTTTTGTAGGAAATTTCTTGGAAATTATTTTTTTATTTATTTATTTTTTTACGTCTTTTGGCCGTCTTGTTTTATTTTTTTCGTCACTTAATTTGTGTAAATAATTTTGCTATTCAAGGGTATTTTCATTAACTGATAAATAGCATCACGGTTCAATTATTTCCATTAGTTTTGTCTTGTAGAAGATTTAAATTTCTGTCTTCGAGAGATTGAATTCTTAACGGTTTGGCAAACGAACGCAAGCAACATAACTCGACTATATTCTGTAAAAACGGTTTAATTTCTATTTTTGTCTTCAGAAATTGAATTAAATCAACTTTACAGTGTTAGCTGCTTGTGGTAAGTCAACTGGGATTCAGTCCATTTTTCAGTCTGTTTTTGTGGAAATTTCTTGGAAATTATTTTTATTTATTTATTTTTTTACGTCTTTTTTGGCCGTCTTTGACATTTTTTTCGTCACTTAATTTGTGTAAATAATTTTGCTATTCAGGAGTATTTTCGACTAATGATAAATAGCATCACGGTTCAATTATTTCCATTAGTTTTTGTCTTGTAGAAGATTTAAATTTCTGTCTTCCCGAGAGATTGAATTCTTAACGGTTTGGCAAGCGAACGCAAGCAACATAACTCGACTATATTCTGTAAAAAACGGTTTAATTTCTATTTTTGTCTTCAGAAATTGAATTAAATCAACTTTACAGTGTTAGCTGCTTGGTAGTCGGCAGGATTCAATTCATTTTTTCAGTCTGTTTTTTTGTGAAATTTCTTGGAAATTATTTTTATTTATTTATTTTTTTGCGTCTTTTGGCCGTCTTTGTTTTGTTTTTTTCGTCACTTAATTTGTGTAAATAATTTTGCTATTCAAGGGTATTTTCGACTAATGATAAATAGCATCAGTTCAATTATTTCCATTAGTTTTGTCTTGTAGAAAGATTTAAATTTCTGTCTTCGAGAGATTAGGATTCTTAACGGTTTGGCAAGCGAACGCAAACAACATAACTCGACTATATTCTGTAAAAAACGGTTTAATTTCTATTTTGTCTTCAGAAATTGAATTAAATCAACTTTACAGTGTTAGCTGCTTGTGGTAAGTCAACTGGGATTCAGTCCATTTTTCAGTCTGTTTTTGTGAAATTTCTTGGGAAATTATTTTGTTATTTTTCGTCTTTTGGCCGTCTTTGTTTTTGTTTTTTTCGTCACTTAATTTGTGTAAATAATTTTGCTATTCAAGGGTATTTTCGACTAATGATAAATAGCATCACGGTTCAATTATTTCCGATACTAGTTTTGTCTTGTTACAGAGATTTAAATTTCTGTCTTCGAGAGATTGAATTCTTAACGGTTTGGCAAACGAACACAAGCAACATAACTCGACTATATTCTGTAAAAAACGGTTTAATTTCTATTTTTGTCTTCAAATTGAATTAAATCAACTTTACAGTGTTAGCTGCTTGTGGTAAGTCAACTGGGATTCAGTCCATTTTCAGTCTGTTTTTGTGAAATTTCTTGGAAATTATTTTTTTATTTATTTATTTTTTTACGTCTTTTGGCCGTCTTTGTTTTTTGTTTTTTTTTCGTCACTTAATTTGTGTAAATAATTTTGCTATTCAAGGGTATTTTCGACTAATGATAAATAGCATCACGGTTCAATTATTTCCATTAGTTTTGTCTTGTAGAAGATTTAAATTTCTGTCTTCGAGAGATTGAATTCTTAACGGTTTGGCAAGCGAACGCAAGCAACCTTAACTCGACTATATTCTGTAAAAAACGGTTTAACCAATTTCTATTTTTGTCTTCAGAAATTGAATTAAATCAACTTTACAGTGTTAGCTGCTTGTGGTAAGTCAACTGGGATTCAGTCCATTTTTCAGTCTGTTTTTGTGGAAATTTCTTGGAAATTATTTTTATTTATTTATTTTTTTACATCTTTGGCCGTCTTTGTTTTTTTTTGTTTTTTTCGTCACTTAATTTGTGTAAATAATTTTGCTATTCAAGGGTATTTTCGACTAATGATAAATAGCATCACGGTTCAATTTATTTCCATTAGTTTTGTCTTGTAGAAGATTTAAATTTCTGTCTTCGAGAGATTGAATTCTTAACGGTTTGGCAAGCGAACGCAAGCAACATAACTCGACTATATTCTGTAAAAAACGGTTTAATTTCTATTTTTGTCTTCAGAAATTGAATTAAATCAACTTTACAGTGTTGGCTGCTTGTGGTAAGTCAACTGGGATTCAGTCCATTTTTCAGTCTGTTTTTGTGAAATTTCTTGGAAATTATTTTTATTTATTTATTTTTTTACGTCTTTTGGCCGTCTTTGTTTTTGTTTTTCGTCACTTAATTTGTGTAAATAATTTTGCTATTCAAGGGTATTTTCGACTAATGATAAATACTTATCACGGTTCAATTATTTCCATTAGTTTTGTCTTGTGTAGAAGATTTAAATTTCTGTCTTCGAGAGATTGAATTCTTAACGGTTTGGCAAGCGAACGCAAGCAACATAACTCGACTATATTCTGTAAAAAACGGTTTAATTTCTATTTTTGTCTTCAGAAATTGAATTAAATCAACTTTACAGTGTTAGCTGCTTGTGGTAAGTCAACTGGGATTCAGTCCATTTTTTCAGTCTGTTTTTGTGAAATTTCTTGGAAATTATTTTTATTTATTTATTTTTTTACGTCTTTTGGCCGTCTTTGTTTTTGTTTTTTTCGTCACTTAATTTGTGTAAATAATTTTGCTATTCAAGGGTATTTTCGACTAATGATAAATAGCATCACGGTTCAATTATTTCCATTAGTTTTGTCTTGTAGAAGATTTAAATTTCTGTCTTCGAGAGATTGAATTCTTAACGGTTTGGCAAGCGAACGCAAGCAACATAACTCGACTATATTCTGTAAAAAACGGTTTAATTTCTATTTTTGTCTTCAGAAATTGAATTAAATCAACTTTACAGTGTTGGCCTACTTGTGGTAAGTGTTAGGATTCAAGTCCATTTTTTCAGTCTGTTTTTGTGAAATTTCTTGGAAATTATTTTTATTTATTTATTTTTTTACGTCTTTTGGCCGTCTTTGTTTTTGTTTTTTTCGTCACTTAATTTGTGTAAATAATTTTGCTATTCAAGGGTATTTTCGACTAATGATAAATAGCATCACGGTTCAATTATTTCCATTAGTTTTGTCTTGTAGAAGATTTAAATTTCTGTCTTCGAGAATTGAATTCTTAACGGTTTGGCAAGCGAACGCAAACAACATAACTCGACTATATTCTGTAAAAAACGGTTTAATTTCTATTTTGTCTTCAGAAATTGAATTAAATCAACTTTACAGTGTTAGCTGCTTGTGGTAAGTCAACTGGGATTCAGTCCATTTTCAGTCTGTTTTGTAGAAATTTCTTGGAAATTATTTTTATTTATTTATTTTTTTACGTCTTTTGGCCGTCTTTGTTTTTGTTTTTTTTTCGTCACTTAATTTGTGTAAATAATTTTGCTATTCAGGTATTTTCGACTAATGATAAATAGCATCACAGTTCAATTATTTCCATTAGTTTTTGTCTTGTAGAAGATTTAAATTTCTGTCTTCGAGAGATTGAATTCTTAACGGTTTGGCAAGCGAACGCAAGCAACATAACTCGACTATATTCTGTAAAAAACGGTTTAATTTCTATTTTTTGTCTTCAGAAATTGAATTAAATCAACTTTACAGTGTTAGCTGCTTGTGGTAAGTCAACTGGGATTCAGTCCATTTTTCAGTCTGTTTTTGTGAAATTTCTTGGAAATTATTTTTATTTATTTATTTTTACGTCTTTTGGCCGTCTTTGTTTTTTGTTTTTTTCGTCACTTAATTTGTGTAAATAATTTTGCTATTCAAAGAGGTATTTTCGACTTTTACTAAGTTAAAACTTTGTAAGCCTCAGTCACTTTTTCCTTGTTTTTTTTTTTTTTTTTTTTTTTTTTTTTTTTAATTGGAGTAGATAGTTTCTACTATCGCCCGGTCTCACACTCCACCCCCTTCTTTTGAATGAGTTTAGAGGTGATCACCTTGTTTCTTGTTTAGGAAGGGGTTCCCGGTTCATCCCCTTTCTCTGGTCTTGGTGTTAGTTCAGCTGGAAGCTCTTTGCAGTTACGGAGTATGGTGGCAACGTCTTTACATTCTGAGGGTACCGGGTTGGCAGTTTCCTGGTTGCTGCTTCCGACTGGTAGTTAGGAGCCCGAACTCTTGCGTAGCGTCTTGAGAGGCTGCTCTGATCAACAGTTGAATAATACCGGGGTTCTTGTAGTGCCATATCGCGCATGGACGGGCGTCCCTGCATGAACATTCGGTGGGCAACCCCGAGGCCACATTATGTTGTAGGCCGCGCCAGTCTCCATCCTTCACAAGTTGCAAATGATTGACCGACTGATTCTATTCTAAGACCACTCCTTAACTGAATTACTATGGAAAAAAGCAAACATAATAACAAAACTAAACCAGCTCATTTGAAAACGCCCAAACCTGTCTGCATCTCTTTCACTAACATACGCGGCATCCGCACCAACTTCCCCAGCGTAGATTCTTTCCTCCATAATAACTCACCTGATATATTAGCCCTATGTGAAACTAATCTTAACCCTTTTATCCCCTCATCTGAGTTCTGCGTTCCTGGCTACCTTCCCCTCTTCAGGAAGGACTCCAATGTTCATATGCATGGGCTTGGTGTCTATGTCAGCGAACACCTTCCCTTAGCTAGGGTGTCATCTTTTGAATCCCCAGATCATTCTTTCATGTGCTTCCGCCTCTCACTTCTCAGCTCGATTAGCTATCTCTTCTTTCTGTACCGCTCTCCTTCCTCCCCTGACTGTTCGTTACTTGACATCATTTCTGACAATATTGACAAAGCCATTTCTACCCATCCCTCTGCCCATGTATTCGTGTTTGGTGACTTTAACGCCCACCACACCAAGTGGCTGAAGAACGCTGTCACTGACCCTGCTGGTGTCCACACCATGAACTTTTCAATCACCCAATCCCTTACGCAAGTAGTGGACTTCCCCACGCGTTTCTCCGACAACCCTAACGGAAGGAACTCACTTCTAGACCTCTGCTTCACTTCCATCCCAGACTCTTGCACTACCAGACAACTCTGCCCACTTGGAAACTCTGACCACACTGTAGTGTCCGTCAATATTTCACTCCACTCCCGCCCGACCCATGAAACACAGATAAGTAGAATATCATACTGCTATCAAAGAGCAGACTGGGATTCGTTCCGAGACTTCCTCTGTGACATCCCTTGGAACAACGTCTTTAGTCTTCCCATCGAAGAATGTGCATCCGAGGTCTCCTCCTGGGTTAAGGCTGGCATTGATGCCTTCATCCCTGCTAGGAAATTCCAGCTTAAATCTCATTCGTCTCCATGGTTCTCAGCCGCTTGTTCGGCTGCCATTGCCCACCGGAATCATTTCTTCCGACTTTATCGTAACTATGCGTCGGAACAAAACAGGCGCCTTTTCACTTCAGCTCGTAATAAGTGTAAAAGGGTACTTAACGAAGCTAAGATGTTGTTTGCTGCCAGAATGAAGCAACGCATAGCATGTTCTAAATTCGGCTCTAAAGACTACTGGCGACTCTGTAAAAGAGTACTTAACAAGAGCAAGTCCACAATACCCCCGCTAATCAACAAATTTGAGGTCCTCACCTCCCCAGCAGATAAGGCTGAATGTTTTGCCCGCAGATTCTCGAACAATTCGAGTCTGGACTCGTCTGGAGTTTTTACACCCGACTTCTCACCTAGAACCGAGGCACAACTGAATGATGTCCACATTACACCTTCGCTTGTCTCTAAGATTATCTTAAAACTTGACCCTCACAAAGCGAGCGGTGGTGACGGAATCCCAACCATAGTCTTAAAGAAATGTGCCCCTGAACTCTCCTCTATCCTTTCTAAGCTCTACAACCTCTGCCTATCTGCTTCCTGCTTTCCTGCCTGTTGGAAATCTTCCTCTATAGTTCCTATATTTAAAAACACTGGAGAACCCTCTGACCCTGCAAATTACCGCCCTATCAGCCTTCTTCCGATCTTTGGCAAAGTGTTCGAAGCCATTATCAACGCCGAGGTGGTTCAGCATCTCACAGCACACAGGCTCCTCTCGGACAAGCAATATGGTTTCCGCTTCGCCAGGTCTACTGCTGATATGCTAACGACCATCACCGAGTACATATACCAGGCACTCGACAGGAATGGCGAAGCTCGAACCGTTGCATTGGATATATCTAAGGCGTTCGACAGAGTTTGGCATGCTGGCCTTCTATGTAAACTGCGGAGCTATGGTATAACTGGACATTTGTTTGAACTAATCCAGTCATTCCTCTCTAACCGCACAATGAAAGTGGTATTAAACGGACATGCCTCTCAGAACTACCATACAAACGCAGGTGTCCCCCAAGGCTCCATCTTAGGTCCTACACTCTTCCTGATATATATTAATGATCTCCCTGATTCCATAAGAACCCAAATAGGTTTGTACGCCGATGACACCACAGTTTACTCTCGCCTCCAACAAAAATCTGGTGTAGGCGTCAAAGCTAAACTTGCAGCCGAGATTGAAAAAGACCTCCAATCCATATTGGACTGGGGTAAGAAATGGCTAGTAAATTTTAATGCTTCTAAAACGAAGCTACTGTCAATTAACCATCATCGACAATCTCACCTACCTCCCATTAGCATGGACCAGGCTTGCCTCCCAGAGAGTAAAACACTACGCCTCCGTGGTCTCACACTTTCAGCGGACCTCAAATGGAATGACTATATCGAATCCATTGCTAAATCCGCTGCTATGAAAGTCGGTTCTCTGTGTAGGGCCCGGAAGTTTTTTCCGTCTAAATCTATCCTGCACATTTACAAATCTACCATCCGCCCGTGCATTGAATACTGCTGCCATATCTGGTCGGGTGCCCCTGCTGTTCTCCTCGGGCTTCTCGATAAGGTTCAGAGGAGGGTCTGTAATGTGATAGATACCGACTTGGCAGACCGCCTGCAGTCTCTCTCCCACCGGCGAGACGTGGCTTCGCTGTGTCTCTTCTATAAATACTTTCACGGCTTCTGCTCCGATGAACTTAGATCACTGGTGCCCCCTAAATACGAATTTGCACGAGATACTAGATTAGCAACTAGATCCCACCCTTTTACAGTGAAATCAATAAAATTCAGCCGTAACTTCTACTCCAACAGTTTCTTTCCTCGCACTTCCCGACTGTGGAATTCTCTTCCAAAAGATTGCTTCCCCGACGGCTACAATCTCCAGGAGTTTAAATGTAAGGTCAATAGACACCTCCTAACACACTAACCTGCTCCCATTCTATCAAACACTCTTCCCATCTGCCCGACACTCATCCTCGCTATCCTTACTCATCTATCACCTTTCTCCTGACATTCCCTATGTCTATCCACTCCTTCTCTTTACTTTCCCCTATGTAGCCCCATGCGCAATAGTGGCAGTGGAATGCCTTGCTTGGGGTGAGATGATTAAAAAAAAAAAAAATTATTATTATTATTATTATTAATATTATTAATATTTCACAGCATTTTTACTGTGTAGTCCATCAGATTTGAAATTTGTCTAATCATTCAATCATTTGTAGCGTATCTTTGTCAAGTAAACCTGTCGCAATTAATTTCTCTCTAGTTCAAAATATAGATTGTGACTTTCGAATTTGGAAGCTCGTTCAGTCACGCATTCATGATCGTTGTTTCCACCGGAGTATTCTTCAGCATTGTCCGTAGACTTCAGTCTAGGAATGCTTTGTCTTAACCTTCTGAATATACGCATATAAGACCTGCATAAGCTGGTCTAAAATCTCTATAGTTACATTTTCAACACATGGAGTGTCCCGCGCGGAACTTCCTCTTTTTCCCATTCTTAATGTTACAGTAAAAATTATAATAATTTCAATTATTTAGGAATGATATAATTTGTGTGTCTTTTAAACGAAAATCAATGTAATAAATATTCAATTCGCATATATGTTAATCTTCGTAAATAAAAAACTCTAATGAAAATGTCAAGTGAAATAAATGGTCACGCCGATCACTGATTATTGTGAATATTCGATGGCACTCTAGTAAATATTAACAAGGATTTTTCGCTTTTTATGTCGCAATGGAATTTGCATTCAAGACATATCTTTGTGAATAACTGTAGCAGCGGAAAGTGTCTAACTTCCACTCTAGTTATGCTGTTTGGTTGGGAGCTTCAAAGGATACGTAGACAGGTTGCCATATTAATTATGGAGAATCGGGCTGGGAAGACTGATATGTAAGATCATTGAAAAGAACATTCAAAATAAAATTACTGAAGTAAAAGATTCTCCAAGGCAGGATTTTCTTGAATAATAGGTGACACGATTTCGCTTTTGACTCACGTATTTAAAAGCTTTATCGAATTATGTAGAAGTTTCTTCAACTTTTTGCCAAGTATGAAATGGTGTATATCTCTGCAAATAGATCTATGGCAAATTTCCCAAACGAGGTTATTGAAATACTTATGGATTAGTCAGGATGTTTACAAAAGAGGCTAAACTGAGGGTGGTTTTCAGAACCTGATTCTAATTTAACTTGATTTTCAGGCATCCATCTTGATTTTGGTTATGCACAATATGCCGGATATTTCAGTAACAGTAGACGTCTAATATTTAGCAGTTACATAAATTCATGGATGAATTGTACTGGAATAATAATTTAGATTAATATAATGTTTGTTGTACATTCTTTCTGTTTTGTTACAGAATTCATTTTACCAGCACATTGCGGAATAAAAGACGCTAAAACATATGAAACATTTGCCTTTTGACTGTTGCGTCTTTTGTATCCACCTGATTAAACATAACCTAACACACAATACGTAGGCAAAACATGTTTAAATGTTTCGCATACTATTAGACATCCTACAACCATCCATAACACACACATGCACACAAACACACACACATATACACACACACATGCATAAATAAATATATATATATATGTATGCAGCCTTTGAGATTTGAAAAAGAATTCACTCGTCCGACGGTCGAGAGCGAGGGAAAACTTACTCGCCCCGAAATCATATTACTCGATGGACACAATTTTCTTAATATTCGCCTTACTTAAGCATAGCAGCTGACGAAAACAAAAAATGAAATTTTAATTAAGATTTCGAACGTGTTAGAAAGGAATTTTTAATTTTAAAACATAATAACAACAAAATGTGATCTTTAGTTTTAATAATAGCATAAACATTTTGATGATAAAACTTTGTTTTTATTAAGTTTGAGCGCATTTATCATCATGATATGCTGGGTTTCATTTGGCAATCGAGTGGAGGTACGGTTTTCTTCAAAATATTACATACTTGTATAATTTGTTTTTCGGTGAATGATTGAAAGAAATATGCGTAATTTTTTTTTCTTTTTTTTCAAATGTTTGCTTTTAATTTTTGTAAGCGGGGGAGGAGATTATTGTTGAGTCAAGGAAAACATTTTTCAAAAAAGTTTCTAAAAATCGGTGAGCCTCTTTAATCAGGGCGACAGAGACATTTTGGTTTCTCTCTGAAAGCGTTAATTAAATGAACTTTTACACTGACTGGCCACGCATAAGACCAAAGAGTTCAATAACATCAATGTAGGTCATTCTAAGTAATTTGTGAATCTGCAATGGCATTCTTTTGGGTTTTAAAAGGAATCGGAATTCCTTTGTCTATTATTTAAAGGACAATTTTCATTGAGAGATTTTTAATCGACCGCGGGTGAGTAAAACAATAAATTTCAATCGCCCAATTAAGTTTTTAATCAACTAAGTCGATCGGGCGGGTAAAATCTCAAAGGCTATATATATATATATATATATATATATATATATATATATGTGTGTGTGTGTGTGTGAGTGTGTTTGAGTGTGTAGGTTTTGCATTTATCATTTCATTTGAATAATAAGTCAAAAGTTTAGGCAATATTCTGATGAAGAAAACGAATATTGTGTCTGTGAAAAATAGACTAATAATTAACTGACCATATAAAGTAGAATAAGTAATACAGCAAAAATATGTTTTCTTGATATGTGCATTAACTTGCTCTGAGATATAACAAATGGATCACGATTTATTATCAGAGTATATAACATCATACACTGAAGAACACACAATGTTCACAGTAGAAGTCGATAAAAAATTGACCTATTACACTAGACCACGGGAAAGAAGCAACATTAAGGGGATAGCCATTAATTATAAGAAGACGCTATACCTGATGGCGATCAAAATCGATGGCCATTTATATAAGTTACACGATTGCGGAAATTCTGCTATATGGGCCGTGAAATAAATGACGATGAACACACTGACATACATTCGAAATCTCAAAGGAATAACGAAATATAATTTGCAGAGATTGAATAGGTACCACTACAGCGAAAACTATCATATGGAGCAAATCAAAAAGTCCTGAATAAAGATGTTTTGTCTAAATTAGTTCATGTCAGTAAAAAAAACATTCATCATTTCAGGCTAATTAGATTTTAATCGCTCGACGCGCGCTTGCTCAGAATACTATTTTCTTATTTTTTGGTTAAAGTCATGAAATTACAGATTACTGTTGCGGGATCTCTTCTTTATACATGAAAATGGACTCGACTGAGTGTACATATACTCCTGCCATAGAGAGAACAGCAGTCGCAGACGGCATTTGCCGCTGTCACTATGACACTGTCAGCCCTCTGCCATCGGGTAGAGGGCGCTCTCTGCTTCCGAGCAGAGAGCAATAACCCAGTCGTGGTTCCGCCGAAGGGTAGAACCACGACTGGGGAAAAATAGACAGACATTTTTTGGCCCGGCTATATGGCCGGGAATACCCACAATAAAATGACCATGTGTCACATCCAGCCTTGCGTGGGAAGGCTAGTAAATACAGTCGCAGCCGGCATTTGCCGCTATTACTATGACACTGTCAGCTCTCTGATTCCGTTAGAGGTCGCTCTCTGATTCCGAGCAGAGAGCACAAACCCAGTCGTGGTTCCGCCGAAGGGTAGAATCACGACTCAGTAATAATAGACAGACATGTTTTGTCCCGGCTATATGACCGGGAAGACCCACTACAAAAGAACCTTGTGTCATATCTAACCTTGCGTGGGAAGGTTCGCAAATATCGTCGCAGCCGGCATTTGCCTCTGCTACTATGACACCGTCAGATCCCTTAGGGTGGAGAGAAGCTCTCTGCTTTCGAGCAAAGAGCACTACCCCAGGTGTGATTTCGCTGAAGGGTAGAATCACGACTGGGGAAAGATAGACATATATGTTTGACCTGGCTATATGGCCGGGAAGACCCACATGGAAAAGACCTTGTGTTACATTTCGGCTTGAGTAAGAAGGTGACTAAATACCGTTGGTATTTTTGGCCAAGCTATATGGCCCGGAAAACCCACATTAAAAAGACTTTGTGTCACATTTTGCCTTAAGTGTGAAGGTGACTAAATAGCGTTGAGTTTGGGAGTAGAGTTTATGCGTAGAGATGCGTTACAATGATCGGA
The DNA here is from genome assembly GCA_037127315.1 of Ascarosepion bandense. Classification (NCBI taxonomy): domain Eukaryota; kingdom Metazoa; phylum Mollusca; class Cephalopoda; order Sepiida; family Sepiidae; genus Ascarosepion; species Ascarosepion bandense. The sequence continues at coordinate 511,520 of JBBBDQ010001223.1, forward strand.
AATTTCTGGGACTGATACGTAAGTTAACGAGAGATACCGAAGTTACTCACAGTTTAGCTCTGAGCTGAATGATCTACAACAATATACAGGGATATACTATTTCCAACGTTTTCACTTCAAGAATTGTATATATTTATTTCTTATTAATAGTATTCCTTGATTTACTAACTTGCGTTCAAGTATGTATATTATTTTTAATATAACCTACTTTTCTATCTCCATATTTGTTTTTGTTGTTCATTATTTTGTGCGGATTCCTCACCCGGAATCAACAACAATTACTTTTTGGGATAGAAAATATTGAATAAGTAATGGGAAAATTGAATACTTTCAAAAAAATATCTGATACAAGTAAAGTAGATTAGCATCACCAAACATAACGCCTTTGTCAAGAAAGATGCTGGAAAATTATAACAATGTGGGCATTCTAATAATCTATAAATGTTGTAGTAATCTAAATTTAGTGAATTAACTCAATATATTTTATGTTTTGTTCTCTCAATCACAGTGAATCTTCAGATGATTCTAGACATACAATTGCCATTAAAATATCGATCATGGCTTTATTCTGCGAAAAGTATAAGGGATTTTTAGATATCTCCTGACCAGAAGAAGATTTCAATAAATGGCAAAAAAAAAAAACAAGATTATAGTCTGAAGTTGACAAATCAAGAGAATATGCAGCTTGAGAAATCTTACCTTCCAGTAAAATAATCGATTTCTACGTCACTTTTACAAAGTGAAGACGATGACTGCACTGCATTAAAATCGGCAAGAGAAAAAAGCGCATTTTCATTCAAATGGATCATATACTCATACCAGTTTCTCATTTAATTCCTTTTTAAATCGTGACAATATAAATAAGTTATGGCTGATAACTCTTCACTGAATCACACCGATCATAGATAAAATACCTCTTTTCAAAATAGATTGCGTTTTGGTTGAGACAATGAAATCATCCATTTGGAATCCGAGAAATATAAATTGATCTGTTTCATGAAATAATTAATCTTTTAAATAGAAGTTAATTTATTTGTATATATCAAGATTTTGATCAAGGAAAGAAATATGTTTTAAATATTTAACATTGAAGACATATTGTAATTTTGCAACTGTGATTCTTGTGATTTCATTGCAAGCTAAATATAATTTTCATGTGAGCAAATCTCTCAATGTCTCCACTTTCTGCATGGCTTATGTGATATATAATTTAAAAAATAATATATCTAATACATAGTAAATTAAACATAGATTTTATTCCTTTATTATATTCAGATACTATTTTCTAAGTTGTATATCAATCTTGTATTACACTATTTATAGGAATACATAAATTATTGTTTTTAACTTTTGCGAAGATACGAAGATATCCAAACTGTTTCTAAATAGATCAACCAGATTTAAGCAACGATTATCGGTATAGATATTTGACTGCATTCAATGTCTATGAAAATGAGTATAAGCTCAAATGTACTCTGCATGCTATCACTGTGGACGCCCTGTACTATTTAAAGCAATATTCTCGCCATAGTAAGTGTTGATTCTGTAGTTAGGTAGCAAGAAACATTTTGGCTGTTATACAGTTAGCCTCAGGCACAATCGCTTTTGAATTCATAGATGGCCTTCTTTTATTAAACTGTTTTAACTAATGCTATAACCAATGCTATATGGAAGGGGATAAAATTGTATTCCTATTTTTCCAACTCTAATTTGTGCGAATTTGAACGCACCAGCCTCGACACCCGAACTTCACTTTTCTCACCGATAAGTAGCAAGTTACACGTATGCATAAACGACCAACAATATGCGAGTCGGAACAAATTAGCCTCTACAAAATAGACTTAGCATAATCTTAACAGAATATATATCGCATTAATGGAAGATATGAGAAATTTTGTCAATTGTTTTAGAAAAGAATCCAATCCCGAATTGATTCATTAACATTTACCTTTAATCTTAAGGTTCATATATTATAAAAAAATTCATTTTCAAATAAAAACAGATGTTATAATAAATATACTTAAACTTCTCTGACACAAATTCACAGATAGAGAGGGCGCAGTGAGGGTCAAAGTCAGTAAAATACATACGCTGACCAAGTGATCTCGATTGTGAACATGCTCTAAGTGCTCAATTGAAGAAAATTGGCTTGTAAACTCCAATGACCGAAATATACAGCTACTATTGGGTCCATCATCACCGTTCAAATTGTGAAAATTCTTCAGGGATTGTGCACGATTTCTGTTTCAAGGAGCTACTTAATTGGAAAATTTATTAGGACTCCAGACTTCAAGCTAAAGTTATATATACCACCCATCGCTAAAGATGTTGAACAAATTACTGGTACCATGTAACTTTTTTCTAAAAGTACATGACACCGTCTACCATGCTTTATCTTTACAGGACTTAGATCCAACCCAAAACGGATTATTGCTCTTATGTCTGGACTGGAGCTGCCCAATCCTCGGTTTCCAGCAAGTAGAATGGCTAATGTTTTATGTGACATCCTGCGATATGATATATTTTACATACTACAAACTCATTTACACAAAGAAATCGCTGCAAACATAACACTATTCTATCACTAAAAGTTCAGACTATCTCATTTCATTCGTGCCACAAGTTAATAAATTTATAGCCCTGAGAGCTGAATCACAATTGTTCCTTACGTATCCGATTGTTTAATTGGGATATTTCACCCAGACCGCTTCTTCTGTATTCTACAATCATGTGTGCAACAGATTCCCATGTGGATATTTCCCTGAAACTTACAACAATAATCTTTTTAAATCTAGTCAGTTGTTAATTTTACGAAATATCCTCATAATTTTTCTTTCTATTTTCTCCAGTTAAATTCATATTGTTCTGGTCCTTCAGTAACTCTCTACTTTGAATGACCTTGAAGTTCGTGAAAATTAGTATAAAAATATGTAACCAAATTCCAGTATTAGATTCATAAAAGTTTCTTCAAGGTGATGGGTTTAAATATGTACCTTTTTTAAAATCATATTTTAATATTGGGAAATGCAAAATCTCACTATATCCATACAAAAACTGATAGCGTGAATATTGTTATGATGCATGTAAGCTGAAGGCAAATGCAGCTGTGATTAAAATCAACTAAATTTATTAGCCTTCTGACTTATTCAGTTTCTTTCAAAATACTGTAGTAACATTGATTAGATTTCATTTTTTTATGTTCCTTTTTCTTTTCAGAACTTTGGTAATCATGGTCATTCACTTCCTTCTCTCTGTTGCAGCTTCTGATATTTTCTTTTTTATTTTGCAAAAAAAGCTACTCTGCCATCTATTTCTTTAAACCAATCAAGTTTGTCAGGTGCTGTTTTCCTCTATTTGACTTTCGCTCTTGTTCTATGTGGGTGTCAAATTCTCTAAGCTCTCCTACCTCATTATGTGTCCCAGAAACTTCAACCGTCTCTTCGTGATTTTAATCAGTATCTTCAATTTGTTTCTATTCCCTCCAAAACCACGATGTTGCTCACAAGTTTTGTCAATTGTATCCTAAGAAGCCTTCTACAGAACCAAATTTTTATTGCTTCGAGTATCGAATTCATTTTTGAAGAGATTATCTAGCATTCAGTGCCTTATAACAAGCTTGACACAACGTAACGGTGCATTACTCTTTTCTTTGTTTCCATTAGAATTTTACTTCCTCACAATACTCTGCTTAGAGTTTTGGAATGCGTCTTTTACCATGCCAATATACTCTCTGATCTTAGTGTTACGCTTTCTGTCTTCTACCAGAAAGTGTTTCCAGAAATCTACATTTCTGTGCCTACTCGATTTTGGTATCGCCGGCCTGTAGTTTGGATTATAGATCCCTGTTTTTGCTGATGAAAAAACATTCATTTTTTTATGTCTTGTCCTTTTTTCTCGCTCTCTTTTACAACATTCTGCAGGAGTTATTTTAGTCCACTTTTCAGATATGCTATCAGCAATGTCATCTGCATATCTTATTTTCAGCAGCCGCTAATGATGCGTGCTAGAAGAAATTTTAGTTCCCTCGAAGATTATGGATAATAGTGTTCAGTGAAAGACCAGGTAATAATCATCAACTGGTCTCAGGAAAATGCAGGACTATTATGAATATAGAGACGCCCATGGTGGGAAAGAAAAAGCGTCTAGATAATTATCAAGAGGTGATTAGGAGATGCAATTGTACACTGCAAGGTTTATCCAAATTCTGGTGGGGTCTGCACTAGTCAAATTAAATAAAAACAAAGCAGAAGTACTAGAGATTATTGCAAAAGAGATGCTGAGAGCCATATACGAAATCGGTATTAACAAAATTACAGAAGTAATAAATTAAATCTATAACAGTAGATATACACCGGTAGACATAAAGAAGATTGATTTCCATAGCACTGTTTTAGAAGCCAGGAGCAAAGGAATGTAAACTACACCGAACAACCTGCTTAATGATGCCACTCTACGAAGAATGGACCCTTATTCTTACTATATATAATTACCTGCGTGACTTCCGGGAGACAGTTAAGTATGGAAGTTAAAAACGAAGTCAAGGACGACAGCTAGTACGCAGTTAAAGTCGGCTACTAGTCAGACAATAGGCAGCGTAACTGTACCGTTCTGACTTACTTGTTTGTGTTTACATATTATAAACACATACTTTGTACACATGTACTTGTTATACTAATACACTGTTTTGAACCTACCTTCTTTGTTACTACCAAACCGGTTCACAACTTTGTGGTGAAGTTTCGGCACAACAATTCAACAACAAATTGGCGACGAAGATCCACAGCAGAAAGGAAACTACAAGATCTCTTTCAGAATTTAGCGAAGGAAACTAATGAACTAATCGCAATCTACACAAAAACGGAATGCATGGTCATCATTAATAGGAGTAGGTCAAAATACCAATTACAGATCAGGACACTAAAATCAATTACTTACAGAAATTTAACTACTTGGGAAGTGAATTGACAGAGGATGGAAAATGCGACACTGACATACGAAGGCTTATTGGTAGGGCGAAAATACATTCCCAAGGCTGAATAGAGTATTAAAACACATGTGGATTTTTTTTTTAACCATATCACCCTGAGCAAGGCGGTAACGCCACTGATATGCAGGGGACTACATAGGAGGGAAAAGATTGGAAAAGAGAAAACCGGAAACCGCATCCTAAACAGGAAACAAGGGATGAGCCACTTCACCTCTACAATAGACGTGGGTGGAGTGTGAACCGGGCGATAGTTTTGTCTATCTACTCCAATTGAAAAAAAAGTGAGAAGATTGGAAAATAGAAAACCGGAAACCGCATCCTAAACAGGAAACAAGGGATGAGCCTCTTCGCCTGTTCAATAGACGTGGGTGGAGTGTGAACCGGGCGATAGTTTAGTCTATCTACTCCAATGGTTTAGTCTATCTACTCCAATTGGAAAAAAGAAAAAGAGTACTGAACTGTTATGCCATATCTGTCCTCTTATATGGCAGCGAATTCTGGATGATCTCATCAAAGATGATGGAGAGACTCGAAGCAACAGAAATGTGATTTTAAAGAAGGATACTGAGGATATCATGGACCGAACATGTGATCCACAACAAAATAAGGGTAAGGACGCAAACTAAAAATAAAATTAAACTTAGCATCAGGAGGATAAATATGTGTTACTGTGACCCGTAATGAGGAAGTAAGATTGTAAAATCTAATACTCACTCGGTAGGTGTGGGAAAGAAAAATAGGAGAAAGCAGCGCGAGTCATACTTGATGGGCTTCAGCAAGTGGATGGTGGAACAGTGTCTTGGAGAGATAGCAAGAAGCAAAATGTTAAGATCTTCGAATGATAGTAGTCAGCGGCAGTCCGTGATCGCCTACTTCCTGAAAGAACACGGCACATAAACAAAATGTTCATAGTCCCTGGATGAAGATCATTTGACATCTGTTGGGCATGTCGCTTCTTTCCGGGGGAGGAGTCAATTCCCTTACACTTAAGGCCTTTTATTTTGTTATTCCGGATCCAGATATCACCTGACTCATTAGAGTCGTTCAGATAACACATGTACTGCTACTGCAGTATAAGTGTATTTATTTGAGAATGACAGGCTGACGAATTCCAGCCCTCACGAGCCTAGTTTGAATTCATTGTTTTTCTTTTCTTAGAATGATTGCCCCAAAGACTATTGAATCCAGTCTTTTCTTCATATTTTACCTATAGCATAGTTTTGGAGAAAAAGATAGATCCCTATCTTTCCAAATGTTATAATCACGTAAGTGAATGTAATGAATCCGACCGGAATCTGAACTCGACTCTCCGAGTTCTCAATCCGAGCCAATCTCAGTTATTTCACCATCCCTTCGGGCCGGAATTCCGACCAAGTGGATGTGTTTTTTTTGTTTGTTTTTTTTTTCATACAATGGATATCGGTAAAAGAGAAAAGAGCATTTGAAATCGAAGAGCCGATTTCAAATTCTAGTCGGTTTCGTTACATTCACTTACGCATAAATAACCTTGGAAATTGTAGGAATCCATCTGTACTCCTCCACAGCTATGGGTTGAATAGTAAGATAAAATTAGTTAGCAACAAATATATCACAGAAATAAACTGACCCTATATCGGAAAATATTATGCATAGTCAGTTATAAATTGAAAGAAACATGATCCTCTAATTGTATATCCCGTATATATAACCTTTGGGACATCTTCAGGTGTTTATCATTTTGACTGATATGAACTATACTCTTTGGATTAAATAGTTATTCTGCCTTTGTTATTATTTTTTTATTTTATAATAATAAAGTCAAAAGCATCGAACATTTTAAGTAATTTCTCCTAAAATATACATTTGAAGTCTTGAGGCACGCTCGTTGAAGCATTTAATATACGTTTATGTTATGGTCTGCGGTCATTTTCGTACGTTCAGTATTCTATTAGGTAGTGATATTTAGAATGAGATACTCCGCATCAGCAGGAAGGCATAATAAAATGAATTTTATTTTCCCAAATAAAACAATAATCAACTTCTATGTTATATGTCAGCACATATAAAGAAAATAATAGATACCTGCATCAGACCAGAACTTACTTAGACGAAACGTGCCTACAATAATATATGCTTCTTAATTTTAAGAGAAACAATCGTCTGATTAAAGCAAATAATTGATATGTATATTGACATTCATTAATCTACAAAAATAATTAAAAAATAACGAAACATGATGAAACAAATTGTATACAAAATATATTTATTTATATCAAATATTTCATATCGATATCGACATACATTAAACTTACATTAAAAAACAGAGTTTCATACAAAGTAATATTGACTTATTAGGAAAATTATCATTATTAATTTAGATGGATTTAAACATATTCAGTAAAAGTAAGCGCTAACCCTCAAATTTAAGAAGAGAGAAACATTACTTGTGAGCCAGAGAAACGTAAAAATCAAGACAAGGGATATATACTGAAGATTCCTAAATCCTCTAAATAGAAAGGTTTATATATCTGAGATATGTTTGCACAGATGACGAAAATATGACATTGTAATATGAAGGCACATTGGAACAATACTCTGTAAAATCTAAACAAAGAACTAAAGAAAATATATTTCATTGGATACGAAGAAAATAGTCCTAAAAGGCTATGCAATATTAATCATCTTATATGGCTGTGAATGTTAGTCAATTCTTACACAGCTGAGATCATTTAAAATAACAAAGTGTCATGCTACAGGAGCATACTGCTAATGCAAAGAAATAGGAAATTATAAAGAAAGAGAAAAATAAGATAGCACCTGTAATTGTAAATTAAACGGGGTTGCAGTTTTTAGCACCTATCATGATGAAAAGTGACTTTGGAAATTTGACACTGAAAGAAAATATTGGACGGATGATAATCAGAAATACATGGATTGTGATATGTAATTAACTTCTATAAATGAATTACACAACAGTATAAATGTTTAAAAGATATACCATGCTAAGAAGTACAAAGAATATAAGTTTGTGTATAACCATGGTCGTATTCAATTTTTTAAAGAGATACGTAAATTCGGAAGAAAATACTGTCTTAAAAATGTAGTTTCGGAATAACTTTAAATATTTTCAAGTATTTTGAAGGTAGTTTAATATAAAATTTAACATCAAGAAAACAAAATCAAAGTAGTAGAAAGATATGTGATTAAATATTTTGAGGATATACCTGAAGACGGAAAATTTGGCAAGAAGATTCTGACCGTTTCTCTATTTTTATATATATTTGTACAAGGAATTCTGATCAAAACATAAATATTTTCTACAAGTCCCTTTCTAAAATAATTTCTGGACTCTTTTTTAAAGGGTTACACGTATTTTGCCCAACTTTCCAATCACCACTTTGCGTGCACCATTTTATTACCCACGTCTATCTATGGGCATGCAATCCCAGATCAAAAATTAATTACACCGCTATGATATTACATACGATGAGCACACGGAAAGGTTTAACAAAAGCAATCCGTAAATATATATATAAATGACAAAAATATACAATCAGACATACAAATAACACATTGTTGTATACACCCCTGTGACGGTTAAGGCTATGACCTCATCAAAATAAGAGTCGATGCTGTAGCTTAGGCGCGGTTAAACGTAAGTAAAAATGGTTTTGAATTTATAGATGTACTTCTTTTTTCAGCTTATTCTAGATAGATGTGAGAAATAAAATAATTATTTAATTGTAAATATTTCCTACCTTCTAACATTGCACAAGTACACAGACAGTAGTGTCTCTACCAATCTTTGTAGGGCAATAAAATGTGAAGTTCATGCTATAGCTTATATATTTCTAACTAATTTATTTTGCCTTCATTTTCATAATTCCATTAAATTATTCTAAAATTCTATAAAATAAGTAACAGTAAGAAGATGGAATATAATTTAAACTGTCGTAATCCATTCTCATAAAAAATGATAATTACATAGATTTCTTTTCAGGATATATTTTTGTGATTTTTCGGAATATATATCTATCTTTTTTGATATTATAAATAATAATTTTTAATAATATAAAATATATTCATCTTTATATTAAACATCATATTTTCATTGTATTATTTATTTTTACTATTTTATATTATAATTTATATTATTTATATTTAATATATAATATATTCGTATCTATATTAATAATATATTTACCTTTCTTGATATTATAAATAATAACTTCTCAATTATAAATACAAAAGTGAGGGAGAATTAAAGTTTTATAAAACCGCTCTAATTAGCATCATAAGAAAAGACAAATTCGAATGTACATTATTTCTTATATTCATATACAATGAACAATTATCTACATTTAGTTTACATAGGAAACCCGGCTCGGCTTGAGTTAGAGTTAATGGTAACGTTAGTCTTTTCATTATGAGGAAACACTCAGCATTCATTAATCGAGTAGCCAGCTCAACTTCCCGTTATAATTGATAGACTCATTCAATTTTAATCATTTTGTATGAAAATAAATTCCTCAAGTTCATTAATTCTTATTGCTTTTCCCAATAACTATGAATTATCTTTCCTAACCTTTTGTTTCAAGTGTCTGAATCGGCAGCATCCTGATTGACATTATTTTCTCTGTTTACATGTGTGATCAGTATTAAATACTGCTGCTGTAGAAAGTATTCGATATATGTGAATTCTATTCAGTGTGTTAATACAAATACTCACTTATAATAGGACTCAATTGGCTCATTCATCTTCATTATTTGAAATAAATGCAAATAATTTATAATGTTGATACTCAAATTTGTCCATCCATTACCGATCTAAGAAATATACTTTTCTCCTACATTTTTAAAATTTATTTATTTTTGTTTTTCTTCATATGCCGTGTCTCTTCAGGACCTAGGTAATCATGATAACTACTTAGCTCTGTCTCTTGTCGCTCTTAATATTCTTCCTCTTGTTATCTTTCCCAAACACTGTTCTGCCCTTCCCTTGCTCAGACCTATCAAGAATATCTCCTGTTGGTTTCCACTGTCTCCCTTTCCCTCTATCCGTTCTATGAGGATTTAACTATCTTGGCCCTCTTTCCTCATTACATTTCCCAGAAACCTCATATGTCACTTTCTTATATTAAGTATGAGTTTTCTATTCGTTTCTATACCTCTCTAACACATCGTCGTCAGTCCATGTTATCCTCAGCATCTGTCAGTAAAACCGCATTTCCGATGCCACAAGCTTCTCCTGCTTCCTTAAGAATATCGTCCAACATTCACTGCTATACAGTAGAACAGATATCACATAGTAATCCAACATTTGCGTCTCTGTTTCCAGTGAGATTTTCTTGTCTTTCCATAATCTAGTTAGCTTTTGAAATGCTTTCTTGACCATGCCAATGGGTCTTTGAATCTCAACATCGCACTTTCCACCCTGTGTCAGCATGCTTCCCAGATATTTAAATTACATTACTTGTTTTATTTTTGAATCTTCAACCAGTATTTGGCATTTTAGTGTCTTTTGTGTGTTGAAGAACATTAGGTGTGTTAAATGTTGATGTGAACTAAATATTACATTCAGGCTTATATTAGATTTTGGATTTATTTAGAAAGTGATGTGCTTGAAAATGACTCGGATAACTGACCGTTGTACGTTTCTGTAACTCTATTTCTGTGGGTGATTGAAAATTGAAATAGCCAAGCAGAGGTCAAAATCCAGCTTCATATGCTGAGTTCGAGTTCGTGATAATTAACTTTCGAAAGGCATGAATCTAAATATTCTTAAACAGCAATGGGTTAAAAAAAGAGATAATGATCATTGAGTGACAATCAATCAATCAATTAATCAATCAATCAAACAATCATTTCAATGAGAAGAAACACACTGAATTCTAAGTCATGAATTAGGCATACAGAAACAACATACTGTATTTGCAAACACAGAATCGTAATACAAATATTATTATAAAAAATGATTATATGGAGATTTACGATCTCTTATACCCAATAAAGTTTTCATTATGATCTATACATATATTCAGCTATATATTGGAAAAGATAATTTTCAATAGTATCATAAACCAACAAGAACTAATAGGGTTAGGCGAAAATCAAACCTCATAGGTTAATTATTTTTAGATTAGCCTCATAAACATTCGTTCAGGCATGTTAATCATAATCATTTATTTTCGTATTTCAATAAATGTGACAGGCTAATAAATGAGCTTTTTAGTTTATCATTTTGCGTGCGTCTACGTATGCTAATGTATACATATTTCCTGTAATATATTTGGTATGATTTCCTATGCAAATATCTGTTTATTATGCATGGACTGTAAACATGTGACCAGTTTTACATAAAATTACGAAAACCAATATTCATATAAACTTTTTCGATGTAAAAGTCGAGTATATTCTGTCAAAGTTTTTTTTAAATTCACAGTGCATTAAAAATGTAAAAGTTTTAAATGATACAATTCTCAAACATCAAATACATATGTATAATGTATAAAGACACCTGAAATATTAGAATCATACCCGTAATTTGTCTAAGCTAAATGAATAATTCTAAACAAAACTACTGTTATATCCTTTGCCACTCTTAGAAAGTTCAGCTTAGATATTTGATATACATATTACTAAACTGTGTCAGTTTCTTTTTCAGATGTGTTCTCCATCGAACAAACAATTTCAAAAAGCCATAACACCAAAAACAGTAGAAAATCAACTAAGAGAAAGGTTAAATGGTCAGGCCTCATTAAGGAAAGCAATAGTGTTTTAATGACGTTCCCGCGATTCCCTGTTCAAAGAGCAGATTCGCTGTTAAAGCAAGAAGTTTGTAATATTATTTAGGTTTTCATATTTTCTAGAAAATTGGTTCGGGCACTTGATCATTAAACCTTACGTTTCCGGCTTCCAAATAACTTTGAGGGAATTAATGTAAATGCTTAAATCACTTGGTCAAAGTTATCACGAAGTGATGATTTAAATAGTGATTAGCCATGAAGCACTCATTTGAATAGGACTCTTTCATTTCCTCCGCCCCAGAGTGATTCTTGCGTAGATTTGAAAAGAATAATGGGCTGAATAACTATTAAAAGCATCTTAAAGAACACCCCAGATAAATATAGTCAGAGTAGTGGTCAGACAGTAAAGTTCCATACGTCATAGATTCTACAGAGATTATGTCAAGAAAGAGACATGACTGACTAGGTATAAATTTTCCCACAGTAGTTTGCCATTACTTTCTACGGTAGACTGGTTGCCAACAAAGATAACACCTATTATTTAGCCCTTAGGTGGAGCAAAGTGAGTGATTAATACCTTTCCCAAAGGTATTTGTACATAAGTAAATGAAACGGATTCAACTGGAAATCGAAATCGGCTCTACAATTTCTTGTTCCAAGATATAGTCACAGCACTCGAAATACACCTTTAAATTAGGATATTTTTAATAAAAGTCCCCTTTTGTTTATAACGTTTAGAAATATCCTTACAATATAGTTTTTGTTAAGGAAATTGTATCGCTTTGTGTAGAAGTGCTTTTGTTAACACGATTATTGGTTTGAGTAATATTTTACGTTTCGGAAAAAAAACATCGATTGAAAATCGAATTCCAATAATCGAATTTCCGCGCAAAAGTTTGAAACCATCTCTTCTTCCACAAGCTATGGATTAAATGGAATGACAGACAATGATCCGTAACGTCTGTTAGTTTCAGCGCTAAATGAAAAAACTTGTTGATATAAAAAATAAGCAGAGAGAAACACTACATTCTTGCCTGGTAGTCGAAAATAGCGTCTTCTTTTAAAAATCGGTTAAACCGACTGATGTCTGCTCTTCCACACGTGTGACAAGTCAAATAAGGTTATTAAAAATAATTTTCGGTAAAGAGTAGAAATTTTGATAATAATCTCAATAAAGCAACACCCAGTAAAAGATTAGATGGAAGTTTAATGATACCTTTATATATTTTTATTTGAAATTACACGTAATTTAGGAATACTTTTTCTTAATTGATTTTTCGTTTCACACTAAAATGGGATCTCAATATTCTTGAGTCCAAAATAATGTACGTTAAAAGTTATCACAGGAATAAAAAGGGAAAGACGAAAATAAATGTATAATATAAGTAAATAAGATATAATATCAGTAAATAATATGCATAAAGGAAAGTAAAAACAACTATTACAGGAAAAATAAAATTTACTTAAATGTAAAATAGATTAGAAATAAAAAATGAAAGAACACAGAATCAAAACCATAGTACCTTTATTAGTTTAATCGTTCGATATTAGTCGGCATCCTATTTACCAAATTTAATTTTTTCAAACTATAATTAATTCCCTTATATAATTCATTTATTTTTTCTTATCAGCTCTTTACTATTCAATAATTAAAATAATGCATCCCGTTTCTCATAGCCCCATTAACCTCTAGTTCTAGGCTTTTCCATTTTGTTTCTGTATATATATATATAGTTTATAAAGGAAAACTCAACACGTCATGTTAGTTATAAACTATAGTTAATTTCAATGAGCTTAAATAGCTCAATCATCAGACCATTTTACAATATTCCTCTATCTGGCATAAAATTTCTGCCGGAATAAATTTTATGCCAGATGGAGGAATATTGTAAAAGAGTCTGATGAGATAAGCTATTTAAGCTCATTGAAATGAACTATAGTTTATAACTAATATGACGTGCTGAGTTTTCCTTTATAAACTTCATATCGCTCTGGTTAATACCCATCGGGCTCTCTATATGGATTAACCTATTAATAATTTATATTAAGGGAATATATATATATTCCAACAAGATTTCCTATATATATATATATAGGAAATCTTGTTGGATTATTCTGACCGTTTACGGACTTACAACTGTACCTATATATATATATATATATATATATATATATACTTTCATTACATAATAACATATTTGGTTTAGCATAACGTTGTCGTAAACCTAATTTAATTAGATTAATTTATTTTATCTATTTCATAATTTTAATTATTCTTTTCTTTATGGTTTTCTCTCCTCTTATCAGCAATATATCTTGAGATTAATTATCCGAAGTTATATTGACATGGCCAAGGACGCATTCCAAAAGCTGAGTAATGACAAACAGGAAAATTTCGCTGGAAACAAAGAAAATTGTACTGCTCTGTTATGTGATACTTCTTCTCTTATACGGCAGCGAATGTTACATAATTCCCTCAAAGAAGAAGGAAAAACCAAAATCAACAGAAATGTGGTTCTTCAGAAGGAAGTTGAGGATATTATGGACAGAACATGTGAGCCATGACAAGGTTTATAGAAAATGGAAAGAAAAATGAAACTTATACTTAGGAGCAGCTGATGTTACTAGTACACGCATTAAAGTAAGAGGGCTTGGAGAATCTGATACTCACACGGTGGACAGTGAGAGAGGTGTTAACAGTGTGTGACATACTTGACAGGATTAAAGAATTGCATGAGAGAGCAGAATTAAAAAGAAATAAAAGCACAACATATATTACGAGTAAAAACTGACTGGAGGAGGTGGAGACCATGATCGCCTACGCCCTGAAGAGACATGGCACATAAAAAAAGAAGAATTGAAGCATAAACGGACGGCATTCGTATATCAATCTAGTTTATTTCTCTAAACTTTTATACTGTATATCTTTTAGTGAGAATTTGATTGATATAACAATGGTCCTATAATTGACGATAATAGCGGATAACCTGACTTTCATTTATTTAATGTTTTGGATAATTCACTCAAATTATCCGATATCCAGGTAATGGGTTAGACTCATTTATTATTATTAGTTTTTTCTCTATTCACTTGTCATTGTTTTAAAATCAATTTGTTTGTGATTTCCAGTTACTTAATCTATGGTAAGATGGGCATAAATGCATCCAATTGAATGTTTTTTGTTATTGTGTTTGGGAAATCTACAAGCATTTAATACCAATAGAAAATAAGTTAGATAAAATATTTATATCGTCCATCATATTTCTCGGATACTCCCTCAAATTTCTGCATAACGCGCTTTTCTTATGGCATTTGTAACCCAATAGAAAACCATGGAGAATATCTTCTACAGACTCTCTGAGAAAATCCATGTATCATGTGAATAGCTTATTTTTCATAGTGTCACATAGAGGTTATTCAAGACCAGTTTCTCTATCCCTATCATATGTAAATGTTCAACGTCATTAGATTTCTTATCACCAACCACAGTAGAACTTTTGTGGTGGTTTATTGCGCAAACTACCAATCGGTTCTTTATTCAGTCTTATTTACGGACAAGTCCCCATTATGAAGTGACGGAATAACAACTTTTAAGAAACAAAATGTATAGGAGGATCAGAATCCATATGGTACATGGAGACTTGCGAGCCGTATTGACACCGTGTGTGAGTATTTGAAAATGTCCGATCATCAAGGATACGACGTGTGCATACCTTGTTATGCGTTACTTTTTTTAGGAACGACAGTGACCTATTGGTCGTGTATTCCTATCTCGAGGAAAAATGTAAAATAAAACAGTTACCACTTCTGTGATGTATGCCTTACTCTTTAGCAATGAATTGAGACTGGTGGTGTGTATATACCGCTTATATATAATACGCTAAAATTTCCCTTCTCAGATTACATACGCCTATAGCTTATCGACTCCGGCTGTCACTAAATCGGTGAAGTTTCCATACAGCAAAACAGGCTTGCATGTAGATGACGAATATATTTTGCTCTCATTAAGATTGAGTACACTAGTGAGGAAAAGTTTTTAAAAACTGTTAACACTTCTGCGATTTATGCATTACACTTTAGCAATGAATTGAGTTATTTCGGAGACTGGCATGTTTATACACCACTTATATATAACACGCTTAAATTTCCTTTTTCTGATTCCATAAGCCTATGGCTTAGCGACTCCGACTGACACCAAATGGTGGAGTTTCGATACCGGCTAGAAGCAAGTGGATGTCTAGCCACACTGATGAGCTGTGATACAGCAAAACGGGCTTGTTTATTGACGACGAATATGTATATATATATATATATATATATATATATATATATATATATATATATATTGAAATCCAGTTGTTTGCACGACTTTGGTTTGAACCTTTCGGTATTTCAGACGATTTATATTAACTTTAGCTATTATAAATCCCCTGAAGATACAGAAGTTTGAAAATATGATTGCAGAAATAAATGGTTACTAAACGAAAAATATTCAATAGGTCTACAATATATATGGACTGAGATCATTTTAATACAACCATATACTGATGACCATTAATTATGACCAAAAGTTGGTTAACATATATATATATATATATATATATATATATATATATATTGAATGCGTGTGACAACAATGATTTCTTTAAATTTTTTTGAGTTTTTCATGTATTCTAATATTTTTCAGTTTTTAAATGAGAACATAATATAAAATTGTCCATAGTTTTATGCCTTGGAGCGCTTTCGGCAAGTGAGAACGCATATTATCTAAACTACGATACCCGATACCCGGAAATATATAAATTTTCAGTGATAATAAACATAAATAAGGCACACTAAAATTCTTCTTGCCAAAGAGTATATCTAAGAGAACAGAAACTCATAAATCACAATTTAAGTCAGTTAAGTGCTATACATCGAGACATAACTGACTTGGCAGAAGGAATTTCTGCAGTATGTTGCCATTTGTTTCTGAGGTTGACCAGTTGTCTATCAAGGCTATAGAATAAAATCTATCCTGCTATTTAATCTATAGCTGGAGAAAGAAAAGATGGATTAATACCTTCCCAAGGATATTTGCGCAAAATTGAATGAAACGGATTCGAATCAAAATCGAACTGGTTTCACTGATTTGTCATTCTGAGCTGAGTTGCACGACAAGATTAGTCAAGAAGTCAACAATAATGCTTCCAAATATATAATTGACAGACAAATAAAATTATTCTAACATAAGATACAAGACACCAGTAATCAAATTAAATATTAAAACAAATCATCAATATATTTTATCGTAAAATGATACATAATGAACATATGTAAGAGGAATTTGCCATGAGGAAAATTATTAAAATCATATTTCTGCTGTTAACCGAGAAAAACGTATAAAATACATAATATATTGGAGACTGCTAACTATGTCGGTATGAACAAAATTAAACCAACCAAACCATGTCGAACGTTGACGAATATAGTGTAGCAATTTATATGCACAGCTTAAGACCTAGTTGTTTTTTTGTCAAACATTAATTACGTATATCAGTCATAACTCATAAAAAAAGAAAACGCCTTATATCACACATATAAAATCAAAGTGTTATTAAAAAAAAACATTTATCAACCCATAATTTACAAACATTCAAAAGGAAAATTCTAGTTCATAACACAGAAATCTTTTTGAAATCACATAAATGTTAATATCATACTATTAAAGATGCCTGGTTAATTAAGGATGTGCATTGTAGGTGCAGTGGATATCGATTCAGAACGACAAATCTGGGTGCCGAGTTTGAATTCTAGCTGAACTTTTTGCATTCACTTACGCACAAATACCCTTGGGAAAGGTAATAATCCGTCTCTTCCCGCCAGTTATGGGTTAAATAATAGGACAGATTGGGTGGCAACCAGTGTCCTGCAGAAAGAACTGGTAACCAACTGCGGGAGATAATCTTCTGGCAAGAAAGTCATGTCTCTTTTGAGATATGATCGCCCAAAGCGTGTATCACATATGGCGCTAGGATATTGATTGAACTCCGTTTCCCTGCTATTAATATGACAATTTTTACTAGCTGAGATGGAACGTGACTACTCAAAACTCTCACTCTTTCACAAGAATCTTCACAGAGTAAAATGTAGAATGTAGTTCTAAACACAGAGAATAAATATACCGAATACATAAACCATGAGAACCGTTAAAGTACTGGTTAAAACTTCTCGAAAGAATCAGAACTACGGAGAATTCTTATATTCATTGAAAACTAAAAAACGAAAACATGTAAGAAAATTCGAAAAGCTATAAGTATACAAAATAATCTTATTTCAAAATAATACGCGCAGGCAGTCATGACACTTTCTATAATTGGATTTTGAGATGTGATAAATTAAATAATTTGATTAATGATACCTACTGATCCGTAGTGATGCCAAAATATTTATTTCACAGGCAATGTTGAAATTGTTTCATTTTAATATGAGAAATCTAAATACAGCGTACGCTCTCAAGCAAAACGTGTCGTTGATAAAAATGTTAAACTTTGTCTTATAATCTTCATTTTGTCACAGATACTATTATAAACCTTGTTCGTGCAGTAATGAATCGTAGCTTCTTCCTGCCTGGCATTGTACTCAGTATAAATTACTCAGCCGCATTGTTTTTTTTTAAGGAAGAGGTAACCTGCCAACTTGATTATAGCTATTCTTCTTAAGCACTTGCTTATTCGTGGTTATCAACGTTATTATTTAAGTTTGTGACGTAGGGTATTGATTCGCAAAATAGCATTAATTCAACAGAAGTGATTATAAATTATTTATAATTTATTATTTATAATTTTATTTTGTAGATTGTGTTTATTTTGCATGGATTGTAATACTTGAAATATTTTATATTATATTATCAAAATTTTTTAAGTATTTTTAATAATTTTATCATTGTATTGTTCACTGTAATGTCGTAAAAACGATATGGTTATTCCCTGCTTTCATGTAAGGATGTTTTCTTTTGTCATTGCGTTCATTGTTTGCATTTGCTGCTACTTTTATTTAAAGATGCCCGTTAAGATAGAAAGTATTTGTGTACAAGTGTTTTCTCTATTAATAAAATGTTTTTCTGAGTCATATTTGTCATAAAATTAAATTTGGACAATATTTTACCTCCTGCTTTCTTAACGGTAAAGAAATCGATAAACAAATACAATTATATTTCATGTGTCATTTTTATTGCTGTCTTCCCCACTGTTTTCAAAATAACATTTGTAGTAAAAGGACTATTTATAACGGATTCTATTTCATAAGAAATTATCTTATTAAATTTCACGGCGGTTAACACAATGTTGCATAAAAGGGTTATGGTGATAAATTATTCACTAATCATTTTCTGTCAGCTTTAAATATTTATTTCTCAGTTGGGTCACCTTATTTTTTCCGAATTTAATAAATTCACTACTCGACACCCCACCATGCCGTTATTAGCTTTAATTAATTTTCTACTGATTGACTCATATTTGCTGAGTTACAACAAAAACGATAGACACTGTTAGTTTTTTCTATCAATAATGTACTTGATTCGTATGTTATTTTCACTCAGGATATATCTCATAGCCTATCGCTATAGGTAATTATATTTTATCAATAACAAAAAACCCTAGGAACGTTCTTGTCTAAAAAAACCGGCAAGGATGACTGCCTGCCTCTCATACAAACCTCCAACCGCCGCAAATGTTAAAAAAATTTGCGACTGACAAAGTTACCCTCAAGATCTTTGCAAAGGAAGAACATTTCTCCAAAGTCGAAATCGTTGAAACTTTCTCTCCTTAACATTCAGTAAAGAACGGGCTAAATGTAGGCTTTATTTTTTGAAATGAGACAAATCCAGTGTGTCCTATGAAGTAATCTCGCTACACAACAAATCAAGGCCCTGACAACAGTAGTGAAGGCAAATCTTGAGTCTCTCTAGTGCCAAACCTCTGGTGATCATGTCAGCAAGGTTCTCCGTAGTTAATATATACTGGAAATTAGATTAAGGCTAATTAAGTATTCCAACTTCGCACAATCTGCAGTATTTCATCCTGAATCTTCACACAGATATACAAAGGTGCATTTTAGACCCTCCCAGTTGCAATCGTTTGAGCTATAATATAAATTTTATAGCTCATCTAGATCATCACTGGTAATCACCAGATAGTTCACGTAAAACTGATGCTTCATCGTACGTCTACAAAGATCTAGAGAAAATTGATCAGTATGGTTCCCGCGAAACGCAACTCTGTATGAAAGGCTAGAGGTGAATCCAACAATAATTGTGGCATATCCGAAACAAGGCAGCCTACCGCCCTCTTTCAAGGAGAAACCAAACATGTTCTTATCAGCCTCCAGCCTCAGGTAGATTATTAATTAGACTTTCGTTATATCCACCAACACAACGTGACTTTTTACTCAAAAGTATATCAGTAAATCCAAAAGGTCACTCGTAAGGTTCATCCTTGGTAGGGGAATTATTTATCTTGAGACTGCAGTTGAAAACAGGTTAAATTCTGGTGGTAGACGTAGGATCTGCTTTCAGAACAGGCCTGTGTGGAATCCAAGAATATTCCATTAGTGAGGAGGAACAGAATATCATTTTAATATTCCGACACTTTCTTGTTGACGGAATACCTCCAAATAACCCATCGCGTTCCAGTTTCTGCCTTACATGGTCCAAGACGAGAATGGCTACAGAATGGCTGGAAGGAACACAGGGTACTATTTCGGACTCCCAAAGCAGTCAAATGTAATTCTTATTATACTTGATTGTGATAGATATTGATCGCAGCCATTTGCTCTTAATAGTTAGACAATTCTTCAATAATTCCCAGTGTCTCTATGTTAAACATCAATCTAAACCTGCTCGTACATCACTGTCAGGGAAGAAATCAATTAGATAATCTTCATATGTGATCTTAGACTTCCGAACAAAACACAAAAATGCCAGGTTTTATCTTCAGCCCTGGATGCCAACAAGAATCAAACGCAAGTAACTCTCAATTTTTGTCCTGAGAAACTCCAGGTGATTGAAATCTTGTTACCTCTCGAAAAAAACGACTAAACCTGTTGGGATAGAAACGCACACCTTTACAGACAAGGAATCAGCTGAAGGGGTCCTAGGTGTTGCATTATGCCTAGCCCAATTATACTATTAACTGGAATAAAATTGGTGCCGCTGTCAATCCTTCATAGAAGGGGACAGTTATTATGCTGGGATTTGTCTAAAATAGAGTTCAGCTCACGAATGACAAATCAATCATATTATACAGTAACACTGTGAAGAAAAGAAGACAACTGGAACCAACATTTTTTTCTACAATTATCTTATTGAATTCTTTTTCAAAATCTCCAAAAAGTGTTGATAACAGGAATTCACAGTCAAGCCCGAAACCTCCAGGGCGCCAATTGGCTTCAGAACTTTACTGGATAGATACAGCCCTCTCCTACCAGTGTTTAATAAACAGCAGAAACATTTTCAGCATTGCTGCCATGTAATACACAAAATACAGTCGGGAGATTAGTTGAATTCCTAGAACAAGTAAGGGATGCACAGTCAACACTAAATGAAAAATCCCTTTTGGTGGGGTTAGATCAAAGCAGTGATTCCAATTCTCTAAAGAATCCCCGCGCAGAGTTATGGACAGTACACATGGATGTACCCGCTTTGATGAAGATACCTTTAATCGCCTACTTGATATCCTCTGAAACAGAGGAAATGTGAGAATTCTCTAATCTAACTGCTTAAACAATTTACCCTTAACTTCTCTAGAGAATTTACAGAAAAAAGATCTCACGCTCTCTCAGGAACTTTAATGATTATTAAATGATTCCTTCTCGATATCTAACCAGTCTTCCTCAGAAGGAGACTTCAGTTGCAATTGGTTAACGCAGATATCTACTTTTACTAGGTACTGTAACATATTTTTTGAAGAGCCCAAAAAATAATCGCATAGAGTTTGTCCTTACAAGCAGCATCCTGATTTTTCCTGATCTTGGATCGTAGTAGATACATTCTTCTCAGTAATTGGTCCTTGTGTTTGTGTATGATTTCACTTTAATTCAAATCTATATTTCAGAAAACATTTACACATATACATGGGTTTAGAAAAGTTTCAGTAAAAAGAACATTTTATATATCCATCTTGTTTAGGAAAAGACATTTTAAATCCATATATGTATACATCGTGTTTGTATTAATGGTTTTAAAGTTTTGATCCCATACTGTCTTTGAAATTGTGAATATGGTGGAGATAACGTTTTTCTTGGTTTTTGTGTTTGTTTTATAATGTTTCTTTGGAATAATCGAAATTTAATTTCGACATGTATAATATTCTTTTTGTTCAAACAAAACCATTTTAAAAAATCCAATGATTAAGAATCATAACATTTTAAAACATTTTTTCATTTGCATACATTTTTTTATCCATAACAAACAGTATTTTGTTGAGAAGAAACAACAGTGGCGTTGAAATAAAATATTAAAAATAAATTGATCCTTTTTATAAGATTTAAGTTCCTCTTGTGTTTCTCCAGTGGGATTCAAGCATTTTCAATTTCTCGTGTGGATCTTGGAAAATTTTCAATTTCTTGTCTCTGTAGATTGTAAATTGTCTTCTTTTTATTGAAATATATTCTCGATAAAAAACATTGAAGAAGCAATGCAATTTGAATCCTATATCAGATATTTAGATTTGGTATTTACAGGATAATATATGTTACATTTCATAGATTTAAAATATGGAAAAAAACGTTTTTCCTCGAAATATATGTTTGATATTTAATGTATTAGGGATTCCTCATATAATAAAATATACTACCGAAAGATTTACCCAAGAGTTCTATGCAGATGATATAAGATGTAAGATGACAAAATAAGTAATGGTTGTTCCCTGGATTTAATGAATATATCACTTCTGAAATGTACACGACAAACATGCATCAGCATAAAACACATAAACAGTAAAAATATACATTAGCAATTGTTAAAGACATAAATATGATAACCTCATTCACATGTAAATATAAGACTAAGTGTTAATGGTTAAAAGGAAAGATCAACAACTCAATAATGTCACCTATGAACATGGGAGAAAACGTGCCGGCCTTTTTTGAATATTAATTACAAAAAAATTTCGAACTCTCCAAATTAATACAGAAAAATACTTATGTTTATTTTTAAAATTATAATTCATCCTGCTGATGAGAAGGATCTTTGTCTTGCGCCAACATCGCTTCTCACTGTTAAGGGCATTTGTAGTCAATTTTGTATTATTTTTGGTAGTGTTGGATTTATTTCCCATATTTTGTTATTATGATCTATTATATACTTTCTGCATTGTTTGATAATGTTGAGGTCATTTTCTGGGATGTTTATGTATTAAAAACCGGGACCTAATGGCTACTAGGCCGTGACTACTAAGAACACCATAATAATGTCCGCATAGAAATTCAAGTCGACATTAATCTGGTCAGTTAAAGTAACAGACTTTTTTGTTTTTATAAACGTTCAATCTCTACCCGTATATCGAGCGCATTGCGATAAAAAAAACTGATTGTTAAAACACATTTTATCAGTAAAACAATAAACAAACAAGAAACTTCGCGCAGAAAATTGTCACAACTCAACGATATGTATATATATTTTTTCTTAATTATTCTCTTTCATGTGCACGTATATTTTCATTAAGGCATACAAATATATCCGGTGAAGCCCTAAAGGATAAGAAGCTGCATACGAAATATTTTCACACTCTGTTACACACATTCGCAACAAAAAAATTATTGAAAGTTAAAATATGGATATTTCTAATATATATATATATATATATATATATATATATATATATATATATATATGTAAACAAATTATTATTATTATTTTATTATTATTATTAAATTTTTAATATAAATGATTATAATAAAAATAGTTTACATCATTACACAAAAGCTTTCTTGTTTAAATATTAAGAATTGTTCTTCGTCAGTCAATCTTTAGTAACTGGTGATAAAAGTATTTTTGAGGAAACTTAAAAACAACTCGTTCCTTTTATATATCTATTAAATAGGGGTGCGTAAGATCAGAATTAGAATTATTGTTAATTAATATAGAGGATTACTAGATATTGACAGTGTGGTCAAAGGTATTACTAATGCATGAGAAATATTTAATGCTTCAAGCTATATTCAAATAAGGTATCACTACCTATTGTGCAGCTCAAGTTTTATATATTAATATTTTCGTAGATTAAGATAAGCGAATAAATAAATCAGTTCATTCAATAATTTCAAATAGGAAAATGAAGAGATTATAACATAGAAGAAAGAAACGAATTAAATATTAAAATAGATATATTGAGTCCTAAACAAAAACAAAAAATGTTCAACTTAGCTTCACCATTTTCAAAATTTCCATGTCTCGGAGTTGCTTATATACAAAGCAAACGAATGAAGTTTTTCTAGAAATTTTAATGATCCCTTGAAGAATAAAAGTGAAATTTTAGCTAAGTGATATCTGAAAATTTGCAACAGAGTAAAAGTCTTTTCACGCAAAACCACCGTCTAATTTTGTCCAAAATTTAATGACTTATTTGGACATTTTAAAACGCCCTGATACATCATCCTATCTACATTTCCATACCCACACGCCTCCTTCACACCTATCTATCTATTTGTCTGTCTATCTGTCTCTGTCTCTCCAGGTATACTCTTGTGTCTTTGTGTGAGATTATAGACGGTATCGAAGGACATAAATGTAGATATATGTACTATAACAGTTGATGAGTGGGGGGCTACATAACTGTAAAAAGATTAATTAAAAAAGAGTGAGGAGTACAAACTAGTTAGAAATGAGCAATAGAAAACTGAGAATGCAGGTGCGATGACAGATACATAGGTGGAGAGAAAGGGAAGGATATACGGGGGTGGGGATAGAGCTAGAGTCCAGTGGATAATAGATGAGTATTAACATTGCATTTGAATTTCTGGAGGTTGTAGCCGTCAGGAAAGCAAGAATATGGGAGCGAGTTCCGCAGGCGGGAAGTGCGAGAGAAGAAGCTGCAGGAGTAGAATTGTCGTCTGCATTTGGCTAACCTGACTGTGAATAGGTGGGACCCAGTTGCCAGTCTGGTTGCACGAGCAAACACCTGTAGAAGAGGCACCAGTGACAAGTTCGTCTGAGTAGAAGCCAGGAAAGTATATCTGGAACAGACAAAGTGAGGCCACATTTCGAGGGTGGGGAAGTGGCTGCAGTTGAGCCGCCAGATCAGTACATATCACATTAAAAACTCTCCTTTGGAGCCTGTCGAGAACACTGAGGAGAACGGCAGGGGCGCCTGACCATAAATGGCAGCAGCACTCAATGCACGGACGGATGGTTGACTTGCATATATGCAGGATGGATTCAGGCGGAATCGACATAGTGATCCAAACTTCTTAGCAGTAGATTTAGCTATGGATTTAATATAGTGGTTCCATTTCTGGTCTGAGGAGAGCGTAAGGCCGAGGAGGCGTAGTGTATTGCTCTCAGGGAGAATTGCTTGGTCCATGCTTATGGGAGGCGGGAGAGGTTGCCTGTAATGGTTGACAGACAACAGCTTGGTCTTAGACGCATTGAAGTTGACAAGCCACTTCTTGCCCCAATTCACCACAGAGTGTAAATCTCGTTCAAGCGAGATTATGTCTGTCCGCCACGGCAGGTTTCTTACTGGTTCGGGAGTATATTGTAGTGTCATCTGCGTAGATGCCTACTTGGGAAATGATCTCATCTGGGAGGTCGTTGTTGAAAATTAGGAAGAGCGTCGGGCCCAGGATAGTGCCCTGTGGGACACCAGCATTCGTGCTGTAGGATGAAGAGGCATGCCCATTCGTCCACCACTTGCGTAAGGGATTGGGAAATAGCGAAGTTCATGGCGTGAATGCCCGCTGGACCAGTAACAGCGTTTTCAAGCCACTCAGAGTGATGTGGGAAAATGGGTGATAGGAAAGAGCCTTATCTATGTCGTCAGCAATGCTATCTTGTAGGGAGCAGTCAGGAGAGGAGGGAGAACGCTAAAGATAAATAGGCAACTAATCAAACTGAGGAGTGACAGGCGGAGACATACGTATTGGTGGTGAGTAAATTCGAGTGATGTCACCCTAGCTATGAGGAGATGACACCCAGCCCATGCATGTGGACAGTGGAATCCTTCCTTAAAAGGGGAGGATAACCAGGGATGGAGAGGTCAGAGGAGGGAGTAGCTGAGTTGAGGTTAGTTTAACAGAGCGCAAGGATGTCAGGGGATTTTCATGCAGGAACGATTCTACAGTAGGAAAGTTAATACGAATATTAGTGAAAGAAAGGTTAATGGGTTTAGGTGGTTTGATTTCAACTGGTTTAGGGTCGTTTCTGATTAGTTCCGTCATATGTCTTTGTTTATAGAAAGGGACCTAGAGTAGAGGATACAGGCGGTCATTATCCACGATCTGTGCTGGGAGGGAAACTGGCTCGGGCTGCAATAAAGTGTGGCCTCAGGGTTGCCCACCGAAAGCGCTTGAAGGTACACCTATCCATGCGCGACATGGCACTGCAAGAATCCCGATATTATACAACTGTTGATCAGAGCAGCCTCTCTTGACGCTACACAAGAGTAAGGGCTTCTAACTACCAGTCGGAAGCAGCAACTAAGAAACTGCCAACCCCGTACCCTCACAATGATGAGCCGTTGCCAACAATCGGCCAGATCGCAAGAAAATCACGGAAGCAACAATACCAAGGTCTGAAGAGAGAGAAGAGAAAGGCCGGAAACCACATCCTAAACAGGGAACAAGGGGCAAGCCTCTACTCCAGTTCAATAGACGTGAGAGGTGTATGGACCGGGCGATAGTGTAATCTATCTACTCCTATTTAAAAGAAAATTCCAAGGGTGGTGAGTTAACTAAGTTTTAACTTAGTTAAAGTCCAAATGGAGCATAAACGCCGAAAAAGATTAGTAAAACAGATAGATAAATAAGAAACGATTACACATACCATACAGGTTAACCCAGGAAATTTTAATTAAGAAATTTATATCTTCATCTCTTGTCTTTTCCCGAAACTTAAGATCTGGCTATGCTGCCTGTCCGTGTACAAAGCAAACGAACGAATTTGAATTTGAAGAACAGACCAACTACGGTTTTTGTGATTGTAGTATGATCATTTAAACTATACGATAACTACTAAATAGAGTGTATTTCTCACTGAATCATAGGATGTAATTGCATATATTTATTGATTTAAAATTCATTAAGATTTCAAACTAAATCCGAAATTGATGTTATAAATCTGACAACCCTGAAAGAACTACATTGACAACACACTCTTGCACCTGACACAAATCCCACAAATTTCCGGGTACGAGAGGATTACTTCTTCAAACACGACCTAAAAATGTGAAGAGCACTTTAGTCTTTACATATATATATATATATATAATTATAAATAAATTCAGCCAAAAACAGTTTTGTTTTGCAGCTCATCAGTACAGCTAGACATCCGATTTCTTCCAGCCGAGATTAAAGTTCTAACGATATAACATTATTCGGGGAATCTACCGCGATGCAATCAGCGCCCGGCAGAAACTTCTGATTTTGCGTGTTACGGACACATTGTAAAAAAAACGCCAGTAGACAAGAGTGTTCAATTTGTTGATGAAGAACAAAGCGTAAATAGCGCTGAGAAGCTGTTGCATTTAAATTTACCATTTCAATATATATATATATATATATATATATATATATATATATACAAAATTTTCATCATTAGACTTTAAATTGTGTCATAAAGAATCCTCCATAATTTACATACTTTGCAGTTAATTTGACATATATATATATATATATATATATATATATATATATATATATATATATATATAGTGTATCGAGGCTACAAGTAATATTCTAAACATATACTGTTAAATATAAGAGACAATGAATGTCTATTATGTTTAATCATGAGCCGTTCTAAACGTCGTATTTTTGCTTTAATTTCAGTTGAAAATAAGGACAAAAATTCTCCAAAATTTGGATTATTATTTATTGATTTTCTTCTAAGCTTTCGGCTTACATGAGCCATCTTCAGAGAGATTGTTTAGACTAAAATATTATAAAATCCACCATCACCGACGATTTTATTTTGTGTTGACATAAAACTCCGCTTGGCAACGGCAATAGGTACCAAAAATAATAAACACAGTTCTTAAATTTGCGATGCAGTTTTATGACGTCACACCGCGTGATAGAAGCGAAAAGACAACAAAACCATGTAGTCAAATGCAATACAATATGTTATTTCCGTATTTAAAGTTGATTTTATTGTGTGTTGGTTGTTTAGATTTGATGTACATGGCCTCCAATATCTGCAGGTTCCTCTTACTGTGTGTATGAGTAAGGATCACCGTATTGTTGACCAAAATCTGTCTGATATGACCTATATGTTTATGATTTAGACGCATACATATACAAATCTGTAGTCATCCACATATGAAAAATTAACGAGTATATATGCATAGATATATATATATTACTATAGAGGCACATGTACAGATGAATATACACACATACAGATACATAGAAAATTTTAATTTTGTTTTTATCGATGTGTCAATTTGTCCGTTAAATTATAAGCCAGATTTAGAAAACTTCCGTAAACCTACACTATTTGATACATGTAAGAGCGAATTTTTAGCATGGCAAGGATTTTGAATGACGAAGGTCAAGACAGACACAGTCATATTTCACTGCATGAACAAATAAACACAGCTAAATATATACTCAGGCAAATACAGAACTAAAAGTGATATACATACGCGAGTAAAGACTAAACAAAGCATCATATAAAAAAAGAAATAAAACCACTTATGAGAAACTACTTATACACAACTTCTGGCATAAATGAGCGCAGGAATAATCACACGGAAGTATTTGCACGTATATTGACTTGCATAGACCGTATATATATATATATATATATATATATATATATATATATATATATAAAGGAAAACCCAACACGTCATTTAAATTGGTTATAAATTATAATTTATTTCAATGAGCTAAATTATCTCATTTCATCAGAACACACAATATTCCTTCCATTTGGTACAAAAGTTTTGCCGGAGTAAGCATTTCCTTTACTTGAAAAGAAAGATAAAAAATTAAAAATTTAAAAAATAAGAAAAAGGAAAAAAGGAAAAACGAAAAAAGAAAAGACAGTTAGGACAGAGGCATTGGCGTCACATCAGTTGCGGGTATTCAGACCAGTCGCCAAGATGCTGACGCTAATTCATTAACTGCCTACTTCTAATTCCATGGATACGTATGTATGTGCAACCCCACAAATTACCCACCCATGTACACTAACTTATATCCCTATAAACATATGCGCACACATCGTCACATATACATACAAACGTGACTGTGTTTATGCTTATACATATTTAATGACCTACATTTTTCATGTCTACTTACGAATCATGCGTTCGTATACTCACATATATATATTATAAAGACGGGACCTCCGCGAGTATAAATAGTGTTATATATATATCTATATAAATATGCTAATTATTCTCACACATACTCGCAAATTATGCATATTTCATACTTACATAAATCCTCACATACATACGTATATCTACTCATAGATGCACCACATGCATGTGTGCGCACATATAAATGTGTTCTTCATACATTCATTTATCTATATTTATCAACATACGATTACTGTGTTCAAACACTCGCAATTTTATGAGAAGCGGATTCTCGCACACATGTATACACATCCATATATGTATATATAAATATAAATATAATAATATATATATACAAGCATCTTATATACCCCTATACATAAAAAAATGTACGCCTGTGTTCTCTTATCTATCTACTTTTAACTCCCAAACGAGGTGGTATATTTTCCTTTCATACCTCTTAACAAACATCACACATTTATATCCATATATACCGGCATACATAATTCGGATTTTGATACTAACCTGTACACATATGGGTAGAATGATCAGTACATGAAGATATAATCAATTCAAGAATGCACAATTGCCTACATCCAAGATTAACACATCCCACATATAATCAGGTGTTCTCATATGATGGAAGGACATATACATAATTAGGTCCATTCTTAAGGTGCACCCTGTACACACAATAATACATACAATAATGTATATAAACATGCAAAAAATTAGGTGAACACATATACTTGAAAAACATGCCTAACCTTACAATTAGGTGCACCATTATACATGTGAAATATTTATATCGAAGTCATACTAAAAGCATATAAATCAAGAAGGATATATTTAACTTTGTTCACTAATAATATAAATTCGTTGTGTACTTAAATTGGCATGTCAACCAATTGTATGGTAGATATTTTCCTCACTTCTTCGGTCTGTAAAATCCTCCAACGAATGATCCACACAAAATATGAAAGAGCTGGCAAATGTGTCGGAACGGAGTAATTCTAAGATTTTATGTGTTAGACAATTTAAATTTATTATTTGGCGGCATTTGAGAATTATTTAATTTCTTGGATTTAATAATTGGCTAGATTCTCTGAATGTGATAACTTTAATCCATTCTTCTAAGCATTAATTGCATCAACTTCTAAAGATATTTGGGTTTGAGATTTCACTATAATCTTCCATTCAATCTCAGGGGAAATATTTCTGTCTTTTAATTTTCAGAAATATTTAGAGAGAGCGGTTTGAACTTTTAGGTGGGCTTTAGAAAATGATTGATTGTGATTATATAGGCGCTGTGTCCATGGTCTATCGGAAATTCCTAGATATATTTTCCTCGCTATTGTCTTCGCAAGGATAAATGGTAGCTTAGTATATAAGCCTCTTCGGATCTACATATAACTACAACTTGGCATTTTTTTTTTTACTCTACAGTTTGAGAGGTTTGTACAATCTGTCTTTTGATTTTATCAAATTTCTTTAGTATATTATTGTAGTGTGGATTGATGATGCGATTATTATTGCTATTGCCGAAATGACTAATTTTTAATGTCGTCCTATTGAAGATCTTCCTTAGCTCTTTGTTCTGCTTAAAGGTGCTTATCAACTAATTTCAGAAAATATTTTACGCTATTAATATTAGATAGTTTACAGAAAGTGGGGTTAAATCATAGCACTCCTCTTTTACTATTTGTAGGTTCTTTTGTTCTGGTAATTTTGTGGGGTTCTGTGTGATGTAATTCCTGTTTAAAGTTTTTTAATTCTAGTATTTACGATGGTAGGGATTTGTTTAATAATTTGTTGTGGGTGGTCTGAGTAACCATTTATGTAGGTTGTTGTTTTTTTAGTTTTTGATAGATTTTAAATGTGGTGTTAGACAAATTCAAAGTAATATATAAGAAATTGACTATTTTTAAATAGTCTATATGCGTATATATAAACTTATTTATAAATGGAACTTTATCTCTCTGTGTCTCTGTGTGTCTTGAGAAAATTGGGAAAAGTTTAGTGGCATTCTTCGTGGTGAACAAGCGTTCGTGCCAAATTTAATGCTCCACGAAAAACTAAGAGATTAAAACACTGTATTATGCGTTGTTCAAGCCTCTAAGAATAATCAAATGAGAGGGATTGTTCATGTTAGATGTAAGTCTGCCCGGGCGCTATAAGACTGTCGATGGCCAGCAAAAATTTAATCACGAAATATATAATACTAACAACTGATTACGATCGCCTTCACAGGACCATCTTAGTGGTATTTGAGGGTCCTCCTCGGTTTATCTTGGATGATCTAACCGTGTAGTTTTTGCAATATGGTCACATATTTGATGCCTCTTGCGATAGCTTAAACATGGGATATTTTTTCTTAATTATGATAGACTGTGAAGCCTTCCTGACCATCCGAACTGCCAAGACGTAGGGTGCCTGAAACTCCCGGTTTCAGTGTCCGATCAAACATTAATGTGCTCGGGGTTTGGATTGAATGTTCATTTCCGTTTCTCCTGTCCAAAAAGAAGAGAGTCAGTCTACTGTCGATCAAATTCCCCCTTCACCCGTTTCTTCGTAATCCGCTACGACTGTAGTGGACATGCCAACATGTGGGACCGGTGTTGTCGTGCACCAACTTTGGTCAAAATCAGCCAATATTCCCCAAACAGCCTTTGACAGCTGCTGATGCAGCCTCGGAAAAGAGGAGGAAATAGGTAGTGGATGACAAGGTCAGGATGGAAGCGTCAAGTTACGGGAATTCAGTATCCTGAAATCTCCAGGACTAAAGGCACACAGAGACACACTCTCTGCCAGTGGGAAGGGTGATTACCCAGTCTGGAAAACAGCCTCATTTGAAGATCTGGCAATAAAATATGACCATGGTTTTGAAGACGCTGAAAAGATCTAACTGCTGATGTAGAAATTGGAAAAGGATACATGTCTATCTCGCTACTTGTACTCTACATCGTCCTCCCTGGAAAAAAAACACAAATGCAACCTCCAGTAAAAAGAAAAATGAATCCTTTAGCTGAAAAAATAAATCTAGAAAGAAGGCAACTAAAATTACCCTTTAAGCTACTAGCTCCTCCAGTTATTACGATTGTGCCGAAGACGTTCGGCTCTTGTCGGGCAGAGCCGAGATTGACGGCAAAGAAATCAGAGGGTACGAAAGGATGACAAGGACCAAGTTCAACCGCGATAATTATATTGGCTGACGGATGTGCGCGTGGGAGTGAATTTGTCTTCCCGAGTTTTTTCTCTAGACAAACGGGCGTGTCAATATACACGGCGTCTAGTCCAGTACTAATTCTGTGTCGGCAAGGATCTTTCTTTAATGTGTATGAGCAGTTCGCCCAACTTCTTCCGCTGCGGTGTGTTAGTGGGCGCGACTCTGTCTCAAGCCTTGTTCTGATGCAAGGTGGTAGTACCGTTGCGCAAATAGCTTAAAGATTTGACGGTTATCGTTCTTTGCGGAAAGCTTTTTTGTCTTTGAGATCGCTTCTGTTTGCAGCAATGTGGTTCCGTCGTTGAAGAGGGCTGAACATTATGCCTTCGTATGCTTACTAGGTGTTATGACAGTCGAGATATGAACGACTCGACAGGCTCTATTCTATGTTGACGAGAAATTTTTCTCTTCCTCACTGATCTTGGTTCTTTCAGCATTAGCTTAAATCCAGATCAAGACGGAAAGGCGACAGATTCCCCCAAGAGAATTCGGTAAAAAGAGAGTGAGACTAGTGCGCATTTGTCAAGTGAAAGAGCTGACTGGAGTGACAGTTTGATTCCGGTTACGCATTACGATATTGGGGATCCTGTATTAAACCTTTTCAATCTCACCAGAAAGTAGCTTAGTTTAGGTTTTGTTTTCTTTGTGTTATGTTTAAAATTAGATAGGTATATATGGTCACTTCCCCAATTATTATATGTTTTCCTCACTACATACGAGCAAGAGAAACTCAAACGGATCTCCGCCAAAGAGTAGAGCCTTGTCTGGGGAACATCGACAGTAGCACTGACCCGGCCTTTTGCAGTTCCAACGGTGTATTTTTTCTGAGATTATGGGATAAGAAATTCCACTTTAATTGGTCTTGTGTCGCATCTGCTTCGAGGGGAAGGGTAAATTCAGATTAGAATCTTTTTTCTGATTATCAGTTGTTGCTCACTGTCTTCGTAACTGCCTACGGACAAGAGAAATCCAGACACGGCTCTTCCAAATGGTAGAGTCTCGTCTGAGAAAACGCTTTTGCAGGGTCAACGGGATGTTTTTGATGAAAGTATCGATGACCTCGCTTTAAAAATAGCATTGTAACGCATTCCGCCTATGTGGGGTGACAGATAAATACAGAATAGAATATTTATATTGACTAGCAGTCGTTGGTGTCTGTCTTCCTCACTGCATAAGGGCAGGAAGAATAGAGACTTGGCTCTAGGGAAGGGTAGAGTTTTGTCCAGGAATATCGACAGTAGTCCTGACTCGCCCTTTGGCAACGGCAACAGGATAATAGGCTAAGAGAACATAGGCTTGGAGACTTCACTTTGAAAATTGCCTTGTGCCCCATTTCAGTTATGTGAGAAGGCACATAGATAGATTTGAGTAATTATATTTACTTCTAGTTACTATCAGTGTATCTACAACGTGCGGCATTCGGGCTCGTATTTGCAATATATTGTTATCCCCAACCTCTGTTTTGGTGATTACTCACGTGGTAACCTTTTAGAGTTAGAACATTAACGTTCTCTCTTTTTTAATTACATATGAAACCACTAAAAATGCTTTTTTAGATACCGTATAATTTGTACAAAGTACATTTCGTGTAAAATTATGACGATAGTATTTATACAAATTTTGATTTGTCTATGTTAGATTAAAGGGCATCAAATGAATACGTGATTACATAACGTACTAATGTGTCGCACACTTGCTAAGGTATTCTGTTTATGATTTAGTGGTTTGAAATCAGATTCAAATATATGAAAAGGAACTATTGTTAGAAGATAATCTTTATTCTAATGCAGGAGCAAACGTTCTTTGTTATGTTTTCATTATGAAGAGTATATAAATAATAAGTTTCTTAACACATGAGAGTGTATAAACAAACGGGATTTCGTTTTGCTTTAATTTGATTTGCGATCGTGAAATTTATTGGAATGCAGAAATAACCTTTATTTAAAAATAACGCGTTTTCACTGATTACAATTGGGACGATCTTGTTTCTAGTCATTTACCTGCATATCATACAGAACTTAATCGGTTATAAAAAAATCACAGGTTCATTGCTCTATTTTTGCTGTTATGTTAATTGGAAATGTCGTCGATTTGTCAAGAGAAATTCTGCAACACATTCAAGTATTATCTACCTTGATTGTTCGATTTGATTTTTCTTCCCATTCTTAAACATTTCTTTATGATTTCTTACAGGAAACTTACATTATTCTTTAGTAATTATTCATACAATATAAACGAATAAGTATTTTGCTGCATCTTTCGCATATCAAAGTATGTTTTTATTCTATTCTACTAGAGGGCACTCGTGAGGTTGATTTCCCAATTACATTCACTATTGTGTAATATTGAGTTTGTTGTGTTTCTATTCAAGCCACACGTTGCTTTTAAAAGCTTCATGAATGATACATCGAAGTATAAGATAACGAATAACTCCTAACTTCTTTTCTAGTCTGATCATGATTTTGTCCTTTTAAAATAATTAATGCAGTGATGATTATACCGAAATTTTTTTGCAAACTAACTATTAACAGACAATTTATTTTCTTAAAATTTCAGACTAATGGAAACGAAATAAGTATCAATTAATACTTTTTGTAAATGTTCCATAAAGATGTATCCATTCGTTCTATAAAAGGGGTCGCTAAAATGAGGCTCGCGAGCTTCATGCGGAACTTTCCTCTTTAAAATACTGTTCCTGAACTTATTTTATATAACAATCTAAACTTATTTTTAAATGGAACTTTGTCTCTGTTTGTGTGTGTCTGTGTGTGTGTGGGTGTCCGTTACCTATAGACTCCGAAGCGGCTGAACCGATTTTCTTGAAAATTTACACAGTTGTACTATACCTGTCGGTGAGTGTTCTTAGCTAGTTTTTGTGTTGAGGTACCCCCGATAAATATCGAAAATAGATAATCGAAAAAATCGGGTTATAGAAAGAGTGGTCCGATTTTAATCAAATTTGATACACTCATAGACAAAGACATAAGAAATGATATCCAGAAGTTTCAAGGTTGCAGTTCTTACAATAGTGCAGAAAATCGATTATATATATATATATATATATATATATATTATAAAAGGCAAGATGTTTGTGTGTGTGTCTGTTTATCTGCCTGTATGACTGTATTTTTTTCAGCCCTTTTATTTAGTTTTTGCTTCGGGTTTGGCTCTAAATCAGTATAACTGCATTTCTTAGTCTCAGCCATGATACCATTTACTCAGCGGATTATTTAACCTTCAAAATTCAGTTTACGACGAAAAAAACCTATTTGATATCGATACCAGGAAATAAAAATTTGACTTACATCCATTCATTTTTTTTTCAGTCTACGGCTTCGCTTTAACTGGAAACAACTATTGCTTTTTAGTCTTTCGTGCCAACGTCGAAAGAGTCTGAGCTCCAGGACCATGGATTAGTTTTAAAGCTTTCATTACACCCGAGCAACGCCGGGCTATATAGATAGGTATATTAAGCCTTATAATTATTTATTGCGTATGAATTAAAATAAATTTAGATTTAAACTAAGTTTAATTTTAGTGGCTAAAAAAACAAAACAGTCTAATTTTAGTGTCTAAAAAGTAAAAAAAATATGTGTAAATTTTGCTTACATATTGCGTCTCTCCTATATCTGAACTTTATTCTATGTGGCTTTTACATAAAGCAAATTATGACACACCTGTTCCATAACATCTGCTTAAAAGCAAGAACATAAGTTGTAATGTTAAGTTTAACGGTTTCTATACAAGTAAATTTTATTCATATTTCCTCGAACATTTTGTGTGACCATCGATGGAAATGTATGCAGGCTTTTGCTTAAAGCAGTTAGTAAGAAACTTTGACTTCGCAAATACATTGGTTAACTCTTTCACATATTGACAAGTCCTCACTGCAAGCATTTTGTTTTGGCAGTGTGGAAAATTAACGGGGTGAATATCTGATTATTTTCTCTTCTACATTATATACATTTAGTTTGATGTTTTTAGAGTCATTCAGGTATCTGTATTTTTTGTATTTAATATAGCTCTGAAAACGATTTGATTAAGGATCTTCACGGAGATTTAAAGGATTTATTCGTTTGAAGCCATTTTAGTCGCCCGAGAAAACTGATGTTTATAGTTTATATTTAAATCAATTCTGAGCATGTTAAACGTAATACTCGTAAAAGACCGATTGATATGCTCGTTCTCTTTGTGAAGTGAATCACTCGCAAAATAAATCCTCCGTGAATACTCTATACTTGTATCAAAAGTTTTTTTTTTAATTTTTATCTTTAGTCCACACATATTCAAGTAAAAAATAGCAATAAAAACATCCGTTCACTATAAAAGTGATGTGTTTTAGCATAAGTTTAACTGATATGTTTAATTCATTTATTATTCACGTCTATTATTTTATTTGCAAATTCTTTTAAGCTAACAGAAAGATTAGCTGAATATTTATCTCGATTTTATATATAATAATATATTTCCTTTTATCGAATCCGAAACGAAATTTTGTTCAATCGGTTAGCAGAAACTAGAGATATGATAACGCTTTATTTACCTTTTTTTATCTTGACATCGGGAGGCCAGGCATTATACTAGTGTTGCTTTCACAATTCGAATTTGAGTGAAACATGATCTATCAAAGAAACGGTAAATGAATTTCAGAAAATATTACGTTTTTTATTTCCATATCCCAGTCTCTGAAGCTTTAATAAAGCGAAAAATATTACATTGATGAACAATTCTTATGTGTATATTATTTAATCATTCAAGAGGTTTCGAATCCATAATGATTTATATCTGATCCTATCATCTCTCTCTCTCTCTCTCTCTCTCTATATATATATATATATATATATATATATATACATTCGACATCTCTTCCCGTCAACAATGCTGTCATTCTTCAACATCCTGAGATACTGTAGCGGCTAGGATGGGTTTTCTAGGACCACCATGTATAATCCTGTTTAGAGAACTCTCCAGCGGCAAGTGGCTAGGGGCAGACCAAAAAAGCATCTATGTATGGACGACAACATTCTAACAAAATCTACTTTCTCTTTAAACACTCCTCTCACTATTTTTTCTGATAATATCATAAGGATTTTTCTTGCATTTAAACTTCCGTGTTTTGCTTTTTAAACAAATTTGCCGCTGAAGAAGAAAGATTTTCTTCCCTGAAATGGCCATATGGCATTTGTAATTTTCGGAAATTTATTTGAATATATATATATATATATATATATATATATATATGAATGAAAAGTAATAGAATCTATGGACATTTTGTTTAAAGTGTAGATTTATAGTTATTATTTTTATTAACAAATATTATTCTAAAAACATAACGACTAGATGACCAGTAGAATTGAATCAAAATCTCTTAAAATAGTTTTGAAATATAAAGACGAAAGCAAATTTTGCAAGTCAGTGTAAAAAATGTTCTAGCCAACGAAACGGAACAGATTTAACGAGCGACACTAAAAAAAAAACAATTAATCACGCACTCATATGAACTTTCTGACCTACTCACCGACCACGTATCTATATATACACAGTATTTTAGGCTGTTTGAAAGAAAAAAGATATCGATCTGTAAAAGTCACAAGTTTATTCGCCTGAAGAGAGTCAAGTTTGGACTCGAAATACATGTAACGACGAAACTATCATTATAGTCACATCAGATAGTATATAAAAATAAATTAATCTTACTGACTATATAAACAGGTAAACAATACTTTCTTACTATATATAAACGATAACAAAGATGATGTTCCCATTAGCATCACTTCGCGACTTATCAACCCAAGAAAACTGTATAAGGAAAAGAAAGGCAAGGATTTCTAAACAATATGCGCAATTTATTAAGGATTGTTACACAAACCAAAAATGGAAGGACACAAGTGAGTGCATTTCCTGGTTCCAAAAACTAGAAATAAACGAAAAACTCTTTCATAAAATATGACATCTAGAATTCCTACCCTTCAATATCTGAAAATTGGTACTGGAAGTTTTGAATTTTCTAAGCAAATCACAATTATATCTTCGGGACATATAAACACTGCTGTAATTTTATAATATTCCACAATGGATAAAGCATGGCTGAAAAAAATGTTCCTTTGATGTACCACAGTTTGACGGAGCTGAGGCCTCCGAACTAATTTTTATGTATATTATAAATAAGATCAGCGAAATAATCTACATAGACAGCTATGAATAATATAGAGATGAAGGGTTGATAATAATAGTGGACAGTAGGAAGACTAAATGACAAAATACAAAAACAATATTTCCAAACTCTTCAATATCCTCGATTTCGAAACAGAAGTAAAAAAAAAAATTAAAAAAAGTTGTCCCATATTTAGGTAGGGACTTTAATCTACAAAATAGTAGTGTCTCTATATCTATGAAACCGATCACAATTTTTAGCTTTGTGAACACTAAATCTAACCATCCTGCTAACTTATTCAAAACTATCTCTAAAGGAATCAAACAAAGAGTGATCTAAAACTTCCGCCCACAAAACAATTTTCGATGACAGAGAAAAAGATTATGAATGGGCATAAAATAAATATAGTCATATAAATAAATTCGAATATAAACCTCACATAATTATGCAAATGAATAATAATACAAGGAAACGAAATATTATTAGATTCAACCCACTATTTAAATCATATGTCAAAAAAATTATTCTTTTTTTATTTAATTAATAATCACTTCCTAAAGACTCAGAATTATGTAGGGTATTCAATAGAAATACTGATACTTTAACTTACAGCTGCACTTGCAATTTAGAAAATTACATAACCAGAAAAAATACATGCAGGAAAATATTGTTAATGAAAACTATAACTTCAGAGACAAAAACAAATGCCAATTTGACGGTATTTGTAAAACAGAGAAATTTATTTACAAAGCAGAAATACAAGATCCAAATGTACAGAGGAAAATATATAAAATATGTACTGAAGGAAAATTTAAAAGAAGGTTAGTAAAATCAAATATCTAAATTAAAGATAGAAAGCCATAACAAATATAACAACCTAGACAATCACAGGTGAAAAGTTAAGGTAAAATTTCAAAAACTCTTATGTAATTTGGTGTTTATTGTAAAAGAACAGACTTTGCAACTGTGGTGATGGCTGCAGATTGTGCCATGATAATAATTTAGCCATTGTATCAATTCCAGAACGAGAAATATTGCTAAATAAAAGATAAATACTTATATATATATATATATATATATATATATATATATATATAACGAGGATAATAAAAACATACCCTGTATTCTACATGTAATGATTTACTAGTTAATGCAACGGAGTCTGTGAAAAAACGAATGTTACAGATACTAAGCTCAGTATTT
This sequence comes from Ascarosepion bandense, assembly GCA_037127315.1. Taxonomy (NCBI): domain Eukaryota; kingdom Metazoa; phylum Mollusca; class Cephalopoda; order Sepiida; family Sepiidae; genus Ascarosepion; species Ascarosepion bandense. Next base: position 551,313 of record JBBBDQ010001223.1, read on the forward strand.
TGATGTCGCTCATTTCAAAAGCAACCTATACAATGCAGTATGAGTTATAACAATAAATCTAAATTTCTGGTTATATTATCTGGTCTTTTCTGAAAGGCTTCCCAACATAACTTTTATAGGCCAGTAGAATCATCAAAGAATTGACTGTGAAGGGCTCCTGTGATAAAATATAGAAGACGCCAAACTGACTTTTAGGATCTAGATTTTGTGTTTGGCGTGCGAAAGAAAAATAATATCTTTGTATATATTCATAGATACTTTTGCAGTCAATATGATCTCTTTACATTTGACAGTCAAAATGTCCCACATACAGGAAGGCATAGCAAATAAAATGGTCATGTGTATTTAACCGCAAATTCCGTTATATAAAATGCAGATTAAAGCTTTACACAATACAATTTTTTTTGGAAATTCCCACAGAACATCAAAACTATGCAGAGAAAGGTTTACATATAATAATATATTCCTAAATCAAAGAATGCAGCTTACAGTTATTACCAGTCAATAATGTAGCACGGTATAGTATTAATTTAAAAGATCCTCAACCTACTTGAAATATTCGTGAATTTCCCTCAGGCGTTTGTGCTCGAGTTTAGGCCGGGGTGAAGGCCATATTTTACATATTACATTTTCTAAACCGACAAGCTCTCTGAAAATGAAAAATAATCTTTTAAAATTCTTTTTTGTTTTCATCATTTTACGGGAAGCAATGCGTTAAATGTGTTATTGGGAGTAGAATAGAACGAGAATGCTTTATTCAGGAAAAATAGCAATAATCGAACTTCGCTCAGAATGACAAAAGAGGGCTATTAATGTTGCATATACATTTTTGAAGATTTGAGGTAGCAGGCAAACGAGAAACCAGATGACTTATGAAGAGATGAGAAAAAGATTCAGGAGACTTAAAAGAAAATTCTCTTCATACAGGGTGATTTTCACAACATAAATACCAAAAGTATGCATGTTAACTTTTGACTCATTTCGATAAAGGTGGATATATCCAAGAACATAGAATTTAGTGTTCCTAATTGAAATGTTTGTGATGAGTAGAAATTAAAAATAAAATACATTTCTGCCTTCTTTAAAAATTCGAAGAGTGCAAAAATCTATTTTTGACCAATAGAAAAAAATTAGCTCCGTGTTGAGAAAAAGATCAAAGAAAAATTTCGAGGGCAAGTATTAATTATTTTCTAACCAATGGAAAGAGAGCGATACACAGAAAACAAACTATTGAACATTAAACGGTTTGTGTCAGTTTTCTTCCTGCCCAAAATTGAGAGTATATTTGAACTGATTATGCGATCTGAGTTGGATACATATTTCACAATTTTTCGTCGTTCAGACAGTAGAAGAGAAAGAATCAAAGAGAACTCAACCCAGCATAACATAACAGAAACTGACAACCGACGATCAGGCACGAGAGTCACTGTGACATGTATTCGCACTCTCTCATTTTCTCTTTCGCGCTGCTATCATTATTTCTCCTCCTAACCACTAGCCGTCTACAAATGGAAAAGAGGAACAACACATTATTACTACCCTTTTGATACATCACTTCGAAAACGTGGGCTTATATCTTTATCTGCACAAACCTAATTTCACGACAACAAACGACTCTTAACCCTGTAAACTGCTCCCTACACTTTCTCACACGATATTTCATAATTAATAATTTCACATCCTACAAATTGGATGTTAATCTGCTGTATAAATAAATTTTCATTTTAACGAAACACTTATATTTTTTCACCTTCTGATCTGGAGTAAATTTTGGGGAATAACGGTTATGCTTGGCACAATGCCAGTTTAATAGACATGCTGGAGATTACTACTTCATGTTTACGTTAATTTCACAGAGAACAAGAACGTCAGGATAACGTTCTAAGAATAACGATTGTACACCGCATATATTTATATGGATACCGCGATTGTTGGCGAACGAAAGTTTAAGAGGTACTGTGATTTAACAAACCGTTTATTTCGTAAATATAGCATCTGATATATGAAAATTACATCAGCATCTACTGTATAATACTGACAATTTTAATTTCACAATATTTAGGAAGTATGTTTCCTAAAATGAGTTCATCGGTTACAACGAGAATCTCTTCACAGTTATCGTGCTTATTACACACTTTATTTTAAAATAATTGATTGTCATGATAATTTTAGACCGAAAGATATGACTAAATAACGATACATGTTAGTTATGAAGACGGTTTCTTGACTGTATTAAATATTTCCTTTGATTTTGTAATGTATATTCTGTATACGCATATTAATTATTTAGGTAGTTACTGGATTATTGGTAGCACTCATAGAAAAAGGTATCACAACTTAAAATAGGAAAAGAAAATTTTCAAGCGATTTGCAAGCAGTTTTTCTGCTTTGGTCTCACAACCAACCAAGTCTGCGGGGAGACCTAAGGCAGGTCGTGGCGTGTTGTTATGACACGATTTCATGTTTTTCCATCTTCCCTATCATCCCTAGCATTACATAGATAAAGTTTTCCTTACTGTGTGGGCTGTACTTAATAAGACATTTTTTGTATATCTCTTAAGCTGGGGTTTCCAGGGATTCTTTCAATGTGTTGTTTGTTCCATTTTTTATCATTCCAAGTGCACCTACTATCACTGCCACAACTCTTGTTTTAAATTTCTACATTTTTTCTATTTCAATTTCCAGGTCTTTATATTTTGACAGTTTTTCAAATTCCTTGATTGCTATGTCACAATCCGCTGGACAAGCCATATCAATTAATAGACAAGTTTTCTCCTTCTGGTTTTTAACAATAATGTCTGGCCTGTTTGCTTCAATTTTTCTGTCTGTGTAGATGGTGTAATCCCATAGAATGGTTACATCTTCTATTTCTGTAACCGGTGCTGGGTGATGTTCATACCAGTGTTTGTTTACAGCTTTTCCATAATGTTTGCACATTGCCCAATGTAAATATTGCCCAAATCTATTGTGGCGATTTTTATATTCATTTGGGGCAAGCACAGAAAAGCCTGAGATTAGGTGGTCTATTATTTCTTGGTGTTTATCAAAAAACCTGCATTTTGGATTCATATTATTATGCATAATATTTGCCTGAAAGTTTCTAGTGAAAATACTTTGGTCTTGTGCTGCAAGAATAAAGCCTTCAGTTTCAGACTTTAATCCAGATGCACGTAACCATCGATGAGTATTAACTTTGTCAACATTGGATTTATTGGCACGTTCTGGATATTGATCATTTGTCTTGCCAGCACTGTTTCATCTGTTCAAGAGCTTTATCTTTGGCTTTCATTTTCATATTTTTTGCCGCAATAGTTGGTTCTTGGCTTCTGTTTTGCTTTTCTACAGAATCTACTAACTGTAAATCTTGTTTGTATTTACTGCCTTCTTTTATTATTGAATATTTTTTCTTTCTTTTTCATGTTGCCTTACTAATTTTATCATCCAATCCTTTGTGGTTTCTATGTATGTTAGTAAGCCAATAGTTGTTGTCTTGTATGACAATTCCAGCTGAATAAGACCTCTTCCACCTTCTTTACGGGGTATGTATAGACGGTCTACATCAGCCTTTGGATGATGCATCTTATGCTTAGAAAGAAGCTTTCTTTTTTAGCATCCAATCGCCTGATGTCGTTGAGAGTCCAGTTTAAGATGTTAAAGCTATATTGGACAACTGGGATTGCAAAGGTATTAATGGCCATAACTCTGTTCTGAGAATTCAATTCAGTTTTTAATATCATTCGTAGCCTTCTATAATACTCTTTACGCACTATTTCTTTCATTTTTTTATGGTGAATGTTTTCGCTCTCATTTACACCTTGGTATTTATAAGCTTCTGGTTTCAATTCTTTTATTGTTACAGCAGGGTCTAAGCTAATTGAGGATGTTTCTTGTATTGATCCACGTAAAACTGTAGCTTTAGCACATTTATTCAAATTAAATTTCATTCCAATGTCTTCGCTGAAGCATTTTCCAGTTTGCAGAAGACCTTCCAGCTAATTATCATTCTTAGCATATAACTTCATGTTTTCCATGTAAAATAGATGGCTTATTTTCTTTTGGCCTATTTTATAACCACATTCTGTCTTATTAAGTTGATTGGTTAGTGGTATTAATGATATGCAGAATAGTAAGGGAGACAAAGAATCACCTTGAAATATACCTCTTTTGATGTTTATTTCATCAGGCTTATAGGTTCCATTCATATGATTGAGGTAAAGGTTTGTTTTCCATACAGACATGCACTGTTTGATGAAATTGATGATGACGGGTGATATCTTGTATATATTTAAAGTCTTTAAAATCCAGGAATGTGGCACAGTATCGAATGCCTTACGATAATATATCCAGGCAGTACTAAGATTTTTCTTTGTACTGTAGCAGTTTTCCAGGATCATTTTGTTAATAAGCAATTGGTCTTTACATCCATAAGAGCCACGTTTGCACCCTTTTTGTTCAAGCGGTAACATGTCATTGCTTTCTAGGAATAAATATGTCTGTTTTGTTAAAATAGTTGTTAATAGTTTATATGATGTCGGAAGGCATGTAATTGGTCTGTAGTTTTTCGTGTTGATTGTGTCACCATTCTTTGGTAGAAGAAATATAATTCCTTTGGTCATCCATGCAGGAATTTTAATGGGATCGTCAACCATTTCTTGAAGTTCTTTGGCTAGTTTTTATGTGCTGTATTTAAATAATGTAGCCAAATGTTAGGAATTTTATCTATGCATTGGAATTTCCACTTGTGTGCTTTTTTTGGTGCAAATTTAACATCCTCTTCTGTAATTCCACCCCATGTCTGTTCTGGTTTATTTGTTATTCATTCTATCTCTTGTGCTATCCAATCAACTGTGTAACTTCTTCCATTCAATTCTTTTTTTACCTATTTCCCTGTAAAATTTCTTTGCATCGGTTTGAAAAATCTTGTTTTGTCTGTAGAATCTTGATCTTTTCTCATAGCGTCTTTTTCTTTGAGTCTTCAGTTGTATTGTTTGATTTATTATTTCCTTAGTTGATAGGACTTCACTTTCATTTCTAATGTTGTATTTTCTTTCCACTCTTCTGCTTTTCTAGTTCTTACATTTATTTCTCTACACAGTTCATCCAGTAATGATAGTTCACTTCTAAGTTGTTCGATTTCTTTTTCTATTTTTCTTTTCCAAGGTGGATCTTCATGTCTGCGAGACTGCCTTGTTTGTAATTTGATGTTCAATGTCTTTGTTGCTGCTATTGCTGATGCATATATTGCTTCATTGAGATTTGTATGAGTGTCTTCTTCATCCAAAATTAATTTGAGTGCTGCATTGTAGAGCTTAATAGTTCGGAGGTTATGCTTTGTTGGTTGTAATTTTGGGAGTTGTTCTCGTTCCTCCATTGCAATATTTTGTATTTGACTTATATGGTTCTTGATGTCTTCCTTGGCTTCTTGTATACTGTTCTTATTTTCCGTAAAATAATTCTGTTCAATGTGTTCTGAACTCGTTTTATTTTAGTCTTGTAACTGACTCAGATCACACCTTTCCTGCACTTTTAAATTTACAGCATTATCTTCACAGTGATTTGTGTGTATAACGGTTTCTACATTATGACCTGTGGCTTATTTGATGTTATTACTTTTTATTTTTGATTCCGGTTCCTTTTCATATTTTGTTGATTCGTCTCTTCTGGTTACAATTCTTTTAATCTCATTAATTTCAGCCTCTGTCAATCGGTTATTACGAATAATGTACCTTCGTACATTGGCTAATTTATTTTCGTCAATATACTTTCTATTTTCTTGACCAACGTTTTCACGCCAAATGTCATATGTTTGGCGAGTCATGTTTTTTGAGGTTTGAGTAACGATTCATGAAATGCAGTCAATAACGACTTTGTACTCCTCACGAGACCATTTTATTTTTTCTTTCTTTAAATATACGGTTGTAGATCTAGCTTGGGAATTTTCAGGACCCTCATTATCATTATCCTGGTTGTGGGGACCTTAAGATTCATTCTTTGTGTAGGAGTTTGTTCCTATGGCAGATTTTTCGACCTCAAGTTGGTTCCCTCGTGAAGGACGGGCTCCCTGCTTATCCACTGGAAGAGCCATCCTGGTCTTTTTATTTCTATTGGTATTACTCATGTTTTTCCCACTAGTGATGCACGGGTCCAAAAGTCCACCCAAAGTTGCCCGGCACGTTGGGTCACGGTCTTTTACAAACAGGGTCCCGAAGCCTGTAGAGGATCGTTTGTGACCTCGTAAGACAGTAGCCATTCACTCCTCGGCACGATTAGCACGTTGAGTTGCGGGTTGTTGTTCGGAGTTTTCCTTCTCCTAAATAGGCTGCCAAGCGCAGCTGCCATAGACGAGATTAGAATTCAAAGAGAAGGACGCTGGTTAAAAAAGAAAACTTGGGCGTAGCAACGGCTACACTAGAGTATTTTGTTAAAAAAAAATTAATGAAAAAAAGTTGACATACGTTTAAGTTTATTAGTGCTGTGAAATTTAAAATAAAAATGTAATAATTGGTTCGTCCACTTTATATTCATTTATTCTTTCAAGAAAATCGTTGGTCGATAATAGGGTTATCAGAATAAGATAAATTAAATAAGTAAATTAAACCAATAAATAAAAAAAATATATATAAATAAATATGTAGTCATTCTATAAAATAATATCGTAGAAATTGTTTTTCATCGGATTTAATTTATTTTCCTGTTGTTTTGTTTTGTTTTTTGTTTTTAAGAAAATTATAAAATTTTTAAAAAATTATTACGAAATATCGACAGCTAAAGGAAATATAAAACGGATGATTTTATTTATTAGGATCATATTTATAAGAACCAACAGATAGATTAAAATAGTAAAACAGAATTTCATATTGAAAAAAAAATTCAATAAAATTAAATAATATATGAAGAAAAATTCATGTTTATGCTTAGAAAAATAAGATTCATATTTATGTTAAAAAACAATTCGATAATATCTAAAGAAAAATTCATGTTTATATTATATATTATTATTATTATTGTTATTATTATTGTTATCTTCATTGTTGTTAGTATCATCTTCATCATCATCATCATCATAATTATCATCGTTTTTATAATCATCATTATTATTGTTCACATTATTATTATTATTATTATTATTATTATTATTATTATTATATAATTGTATTCTTCTCGTGTTAGTTAAGCCGTGTCAGTCGCTCAACAATAATGGACTATTCCGTGATGATTTTGGTGAAAGATAAGTCATATCAGAGTCATTACTTGGTTTCAGTAAAAAGAAAAAGAACAAAACATTTGTCTAATGTATCCTGTAATGTTTCATAAATAATGAACTCTTGTGTTTTGATCGAGGGAGAAATCAAAAGGCATCAGAATCGCTACTTCGTCTAAGAAAATAAAATAAAATCATTAACTGAAGTATTATGTTTCATCAGATTTCAAATAACGAGATAATGAAAATGTAACCATAAACCACAATTATAATTATTATCATAATAAAAAAAACGTATTATTTTTGTTATAGTTTTAACGGCTTTTGTTGTTACGTTATAGTCAGAAGTATGCTTGCTTTAACAAATATTTCAAATTGAATCATAGAATTAAATGTATCATTTTGTATATTCGAGTTGGGAATATACCACTGCAAGAAGGTTAGAGTTCCATTAACCGATTTTTCTTTAAAAATATCTTTTGTCTTTTTCACAAATTCCCATGTGCAAACACGTGTTTTAAAAGTCAGTACCAAAGGGTTATCAAAAATCGCTATAATATGTTTAGTTCCCTAAAGCATAAACACTAAGAATGACAAGAATTTCGCCTGGTTGTTAGTAATACGCACGTGCTATCATTTGTTGTACAATTGCAGAAGAGTAAGCCCTCAAGTGACCAAAGGTATCACACTTATAAATTCGAATTCAGAATTCCAAAAATGAATATGTTTGCATGAGTATAAAAATTATATATTCTTATACGTTCGATAGTTTATTTATGTGAGTTGTTTTGAAATAGATATCCGCATGAAACGAGAAATTCGAAGAGCCAACCAGTTGAAGTCGTTGCATTCATTTATGTATAAATACCTTGGGAAAGATATTTGTCCATATTTTTGTCAGAGCTATAGGTTAAATAGAAGGACAGAGAGGGCAACCAGTCTACTGCAGAAGGTAATAGTAGCCTACTGTGGGAAAATTTTCTGACCAGTCAGTCATGTCTCATTCGAGACATGATCGCTCATGTGGGTATCACATACGACGCTTAACTAACTGAGTATATTTACGCGCGTTTTATGTAATGGAATTTGTTGAATGTCATATGGCTTATATATATATATATATATATATATATATATATATATATATATATATATATTGTATGTGTGTGCGCGTGTGTGCGTTAGTGAGTGAATGTGTGTGTGAATAAAAAGACATGACGACACATATTCTTAGCCGATAGGTTTTGATATCTCAGAGACTTCATCAAGTCTTGCATAAGGATTTATTTAGTTGTATGTGGCGATATACAAAACAAGCATGTCATTGATTATTCCTGCTTTTAAATTTGAAAATGGTTCATGAATATTCATCAGGTGGTTAAAAGACCAGTTAAAATATGTGCAGGAGAAAAGTGAAATGTTTTCACATCTCTGCTCTTGTATACAAAGAGACACAAAAATAAATCCTTTAATTTTTCTTGATAAAATCCCTCAGAAACACCGACCGTTAAGGATAGATTTGTTCTCTTGTATTTTCATTCATTTTGCTCCATTAAATATACAGTCTATGTGATAATAACTTACGCACACACACAAACACGTATATATATATATATATATATATATATATATATATATATATATATATATATATTAATGTAAAATTTTATATTATATATACTAGTCTATTTCTAGTAATATATTTCCTAAACATAGAAAATATTTTATTGCTATTAAATTTGGTGGTTTTTCTTTTCTAGTAAAACTGTAACAAACGTAATAGGTGAAATTGATCCTACAACCATATTTTGAACTTGAATATGTGAGCAGTAAAATAGTAGGAGTCAAATCGTGTACACGTCTCTTTCAATAGAAAATTAAACCATGTTCACAATTAATACATTTTCCTTGGGTTTAGTTATATCTATTTAATTCAGTCACAATGCCCAACTTCACATACATATGCCTGAATTTGACGTTAGAAATTTATTTTTCAACGAATCACACAACATTATATATAGCAACAGCACATCAGACATCCACTTGTTTCAGGCCGGGATCAAAATTTGACCGATTTGGTTTCAGTCAGCGTTTCCAACCCATAAGCTATAAGCGCATGGAATGTGAGAAGGGGAATTTTATCGAATTATACATGAGTAGTGCATACACACGACAGTCACCGACAGGAATCAATTCATTTTTGAAAAGCAATGCTTAAATCGCATAAGTTTTAAGTGCTTTGAAAATTTTCCTCTACAGAGTGGTTAATGGGAGCATAATATATTCGTCATCTACATGCAATCCTGTATCACAGCACATCAGTGTGGCTATGACAGTGTGGTTATGATAGCACAACAGTGTGGTATCTGACCGGGATCAAAACTCGATCAATTTTGTGTCAGTCGGAGTCGCTAACCTCTAAGCATGGAAACAGAGAAAGGAAATTTTAGCATGGTATATATAAGCAGATAAATTTATATATATATATATATATATATATATATATATATATATATATATATATATATATTCTCTCTCTCTATTATATATATAAATATTTTGGGATCGATCAAATATTGATATGAATCTGATAGAATAATAAGATAAAAACAAATAGGAGGCATTTAATAATTTAAATATTGTACTTTTATTAAATCTTCATCAGATAATTAATGATAAAGAAAAGGAATAGAGACATTTTGGTATTTGTACTTCTGTATCTTTTTATTTACATTAGTTAATGCATTTAGACTGTTTTTTCATTGTTTCATGCATTCAAAGGTTTACACAAATGTTAGTATACTTAGTAACGTTCCAAATTTTATGGCTTTAGTCTTTTAAATTTAATCTTGGAATCTATTCATTATTAAAATTTAGAAATGGCGTTTTCTGTCCCCATTGAATTCAGCGAGCAGCACATAATGTTAACTTTTGTTTAATATTTTGAACTCAAGAGAATCATGATTAAGAAATGAAAGTTAAATAAAACAGTGTTAAATTCCTTATTTTTCGTCTTTTCTCATTTCCTGATGAAACTTAAAAAATTGAAACTGGTTTGATTGTTAATCATTTTCTATTTTATTTCATAAATGCCCTAATATTAAGCATGTAAAAGAAAACATCTACCATCGACAAAAATGTTCAAAGAAAAAAAAATATTTGGTACAAACCCCCTTTCATCTAACTGACTAGCAGTAAATTAGGCCAAAATTTCAACATTTGACCGCAATATATTTTCCAAACAATAATCTATTAAGCAAAACCTTCAATAAGAATACACTACAACAATAGTTTTACTAATAATCTAGAATATATATAAAAAACAACATAATAATAACATTTTAAACAGAAATTTAAACCTAAATAAAAGTATTAATCCGAAAATAAAATCAATAATTTAGATAATAAAATATGTAATTGTAGAAACCCTATAATGTATTCATTGAAAAGTAAATGCCTTACAGAAACTATTGCTTATCAATGTGACATTATTTAAACTAAAAAATCTGGTAATAAAAGAAACAATAATGTGTTAAGTACTAAAAACTCATTTACGCGAAGATTTTATCAGCATCTTTCTTCCTTTAATAACTACCGTAAACAAAATATTTATATCCAAATATATCTGGTATTTAATAATTATCAATAAAATTTCCGCTGCAAAATGGGAAATAAAAAAACGAGAATATGTAAGCCTATTAATTGACCTATGCCCTTGTGTCTATATGAAAAATTATACATTATTAAAATTCTTAAAAATAAGTATCTATTAACTAAAGGTAATGATATTACAGTCATATGTAAAATTGACAAATATTTACCTTAGTATACAGTTAATCATTTTCAATGAAATGCATATTTATTTTCCCGAATATTGTCAATACGAAAATAAACTGGTTAATCATAACGTAACTTAAAAATTAAGACGAGAATGATAATAGATTTAAGAACATGGAATTTTTATAAAATGTAATATAATTAAATTATATGGCTAGTACGAAGAAAAGAAAGCAACCATTTTAAGGAATTAAATGTTAGTATTACTTTTAAGGAAATACATTTAAATCTATGACGGAATTAATACAAAAACAAACTGTTTAAACATAGCTTAAGTTAAAAATAGAATATAAAACTAGAAGGAAGACAGATTTATGAACGGGAAGTTATAATACAATATAATATAATTAAATTATATGGCTACCAAAAATATATAAACCAACTATGTGAAGAAGTTTTAGTTTTACATTTATTATTCGAAAATTAAATTTAAATCTATGACGACATTATAAACAGAACAAGCTGGTAATATATAACATTAAAACCGTAGAAGTAGAAGTAATACAGATTTAATAAAGGGAATTTATTATATAATATTATTTAAACATATAGCCAATAAAATGAAAAAATAACTGTTCAAAGGAATTTTAATTTTGGATTCATTTTTAGAAAACTTGTATCTAAAATGTTTCTATTAATAACGGCATTTGTTTATAAATTATTTTCTTAAATTTAAAAGAAAATTTTGCTTAAGTTATTTTAATGTTTTTCAACTAATCATGCATTTATCGTAAAGGTTATTTGGGGTGCGAGCAAAACCTATTAATCTCCTACTCACTATCGAGTTAAGCCCCTCTTTCATTTCCCTTTGTAAGGTTTAGAATTCTACATTGGGATTGGAAAAGGACTGTTTATGGGAGTAGTAACGTTCTTTAAATTCTTCAAATGAAGAGAAAAGGCAAGGAAAAGTGTTTTAGTCCGACGTCATTCTTCAGAGATCAAAGCCAAATAATTTAAATGGTTGTTTTTTTGTTTTTGTTTTTGTTTTAAAAATCCAAACTCAGAGTATGTTGATTGAGATTTGATTTTGTAAGTATATGTATGCTAAAATATTGTATGTGTCATGTGATTTTTATGTCAGTATGATAGTATGTGTATGAATGACAAAACGTAATTAACTTCCGTTCAAAATTGTAGCAAAATAATGTATACAAGTATCAAGCCATTCTTTTTAAAATATAATATGTCTATAAAAGACTCATGGTTAAATGTATGAATGCATAATGTGAGGGTAAAAAAAAATTATTATTTTCGGTCATGCCAAATTTTAAAACAAAAACACCAGTCGACCGCTTTCGGCCCACTCGTTAAAACTGTAAAGAGAAATATTACGAAAGCTCTGCGATATATATGATGGGTGACATGAACTAATAGAAAGGGTGAAATATACTTTAAAGGAAAATTTGTATTTTACTAAAGTTATCATATATGAAGTTCCTAGAGACCTAGTAAAAAGAAACAGTCTCTTTGTTTATAAAAAGAGTTCCGCCTTGACCTAATGAACAGTGCCCTCTATTTTCATCAAATGGAACAACAATTGTGACCTTTCCAAAAAGGAGAGCCAGTTCACACTAGATTTCAGGGTACTACTAGGATTATTAAGGATATATCTTGTTTTTAAAACAAAATATACATTAGATTCAAAATAACAATCACGTGAATTTCGGCTTCGCAAAGTTCTCAGTAACGCTACCCAACCACGGTATTCGAGAATAGACTTGATATCTTCTAACATTTAAATGTTTAATTCTATTAAACTGAGCCGCCTTATCTCGAATAATTAAATGTAGAATGCCAGAAAGGTAGCCATTGTTCACAAAGATACTAGTTATAAAACTAATTTCATCTTTCACGGTGTCATCTGAACAAAACATTAACTCTCTATTGATCAAGATCTTGATCAAATTGATAATTGGTTGTTTAGATCAAAAAGGTGACTCAACGATTGTAGAGACGCAGAAAGGTAGGCTTCCTATAACCTAAATTAACAAAAGAGAAATGCCTTGTATGCACCAGAAGATCAAGTAAAGTCAATGAAATCTCCGGTTGATTTATGTGCAGGATTGACACAATTGTGTAAATGGAAGAATTCGTCAACTTCCGATTCCGTATTGAACACACAAAAATATTAACATAACGGTAGTATACTGTAGTCCTAGAAGAACGTAATAGTAGGCTCACCCAACGAAATCCTAAAAATATATTTTTAAAAATGGATCCAATAGGCAACCTTGCTACACCATCAATCTGACGATACATAATATTATCAAAACTTAAATCAAACGACATGATGACAAATTTCATAAGTTCTACGAAATCATCGTTATGAATATTCGGAAGAGTCAGATGACTACGATATAGCAAATCGCTACAAATATCAATAGTCTCCGACAACGAAGCACATGCGAAAACTCTGCAAATATCAAAAGAACGCATAAACCCATGAGTGGTATTACAATTAAAATAAAATTGAGAAAAAGAAAATGAATATTTAATCCAGAAAGAATTATAATGCTTTAAGAGACCCGCTCCTTTTGAGTCTTTGGTAATCCATAAAGTTGAGGACGAATAGAGCCAGAAGTTCTTAACTCCTCAGACATATCAGGGAAAGAACATCACTTTATCCATTTTAACATAGGTTTCTAAAGATCTAATTTCAGTAGCAAAAGTATATTCTTGTATAATAATGGAACCAAGTCGTATAAACTTGGATGGATTATTAAAAATGTTTAATATTTTGTTAATATAATCGTAGTGGAACATAATGGCAACGCCAGAGGCTTTATCCGATTTCGTGATAACCAGAAGGAGTTATTCTTAGGGGATTTAATGATCCGATGATGTTCATTTCTGTATTTCATTTCTGAGGAAGAAATAAGAGAAACTGGATAAGAATGAGCCAAATCATTCTATTTGGCTCGAAATCACTGGATATATCCGTAGATATTCGTTGAGGTTTATATAGTTGAGCCTAAAATACTTCAAACTCCCAAAAGTATGTTCTCCATCTAGATAAGTGGGAGGAATAGTAAAATCTTGGCCATGGGCCAGAATATCAAGCTCCATCTCCGAAAGATTATAAAAGAAAAAAAAATCACTATATTATTGGTGTCACTCGGTTCAAACACGCGACCAACCCTTTTGAAAATGGAACGTATTAATTCCTTCAGAAACCAACACGCCGTCTTAGAAAAACAACATACATGTTTCATATAAACATAACAGAAAATCGGATCCTATCAAAGTACATTATATTTTTTGTAAGCCAAAACACTTGTAAAATATTGCAATAGAAATTCCTTAATAATAAACACTCTATCTTCCAGCCGGGCACCAGAGCTTTCCTCCTCATCTGATAAAAATTTATAGATCGTGTTGAATATAAGAATGTTAGATATTTTTTATTATATATATTTGTTTTTGATCATTTCACCCCGAGCAAGGCGGAAATGCCACTGATGTGCAGGGGGCTACATAAATGTAAAAAGATTAATTAAAAAAGAGTGAGGAGTACAAACTAGTAAGAAAGGAACAATAGAAAGCTGAGAAAGCAGGTGCGATGACAGATACCTAAGTGGAGAGAAAGGGAGGGTTATACAGGGGTGGGGAGAGAGTTAGAGTACAGTAGTTAGTAGATGACTATTGACTTTGCATTTAAATTTCTGGAGGTTGTAGCCGTCAGGAAAGCAAGAATACGGGAGCGAGTTCCACAGGCGGGAAGTGCCAGAGAAGAAGCTGCAGGAGTAGAATTGTCGTCTGCATTTGGCTAACCTGACTGTGAATGGGTGGGACCCAGCTGCCAGTCTGGTTGCACGAGTAAACACCTGTTGAGGATATATATATATATATATATATATATATATATATATATATATATATATATATATTGGGTGCGGATGCCGACAAAGTCTAGGAGAAATATGAGAAACAAAAAACGGCTTCCTTGCAAGTAGATTTGATTACAATTTTCGCCTCTTACTTTTCATCAGATCAACAAACTAAGTGAATATGTGTATTTGTATGCATGCTTAAATAATAAACCATTAATAAATTTTCCGCTAAGTAAACTTTTCAATTGACGAAATAAAATAATTAAGATCATTGTTAAACTACTGTTTAATACATATATTTTTATAATTCATATTTCATGTCAAGATTTATAGATTATCCAATGTTACTGTGTATAATTTAAGTTGAATCCTCATCTTATTTTAAGTTTGGGTTGTATGTAATTTTTATATTTTGTTAGTATTTCTATGTGATATATATATATATATATATATATATATATATATATATGCATACACACACAGACACACACACACACACATATATATATATATATAAATGAGATGTTTTAATCGTCTACGTATAAACGTTACAAGTCAACATTTCGAATTAAAGTATATTCAATAAAAAGTAGTTTCCCAAGAGCATTCGGCATTAGTAAGAGAAATAATGGTCCAATTTCCTCTAAGAATATTTCTCATTTCTTTCCCGAATCTATCAATATGTTATCATTATTTTGCTCAAAGTATATGTCTTAAAAACTGGCGTGAATTTAATACAATATCTTGAAAATTGAGAGTTTTGGGAACGTTTGAGAAATTTATTCCAGGGCAATGCACTTAATGGAAGAGAATCGCAAATCTTTGATATGAATATTTATCTTATTTTCTCTGAAATGAATATTTTCCCCAAAGATCTTGATCATTTTGGGTGAGTGGTATACATGATCAGATAAAGATTTTTTCCAATTTGATTTGTAAGTGCTCACACTTAAATGTAGTTTCAGTAAGGTTTTAGATTTGTTTGAATCGTAGTTAATACAAAAATTTAAATCTAAAAATGTAAACTAGCAACAATAATTTTTCTTATTGTTTTATCTGATATATGCTTTAATTGATTTTCTCTATTTTGTTTTTTGCTGAAGATTCTTGGTAAACCCCTTTAATTTTTGAACAGGATTAGAGTCATCATTTTTGCTACGCGTCTACGGATATTTTATAACAAATTTTTATTGTATCGTTGCAAATAATATTAACGGACTCATGTAAATCCAGGTAAAAATATGAAATGAGACAGAATGTAAAATAAAATATCATTAATAAATGTTATTAACAAAATGTCTTTCATGTGTACACGACTGAGAACAAAGGGAAAGTTGTAATGACTACTTATTAGAATGTGCTTTTTATGTGAGTGTGAAATAATTGTGTATGATACCTATGTTTATATATTCGTAAATGATACAAGTGTCTATATGATAAGCAGCTCTGCGCTTTTGGAAATTCTGACCACGCAGTGGTTTCAGTTTCTTCTTCTTCTTTCACACCAACCAAGAACCTCAACCCAGCAGAATATCTTACTGCTACCAAAGAGCAAACTGGAATTAGTACGGTGATATCCTGCGTGACGTTTCGTGGAACAAAGTTTTTAATCTTCCCGTTGAAGACTGTGCGTCTGAGATTTCTTCTTGGGTTAATGTTGGAATCTATGCTTTTATCCTAGCCAAAAAGTTGCGAGTCAAGTCCTATTCGTCCCATTGGTTCTCCCTTTCTTGCTCCGCTGCCATCGCCCAATGAAATAACTTATTCTGACTTTATAGGAGCCACGCGACAGACCATAAAAAGCACCTTTTTGCTTCTGTTGATGAGTGCAAAAGATACTTAATGAAGCTAAGTTGCTGTTTGCTGCCAGAATAAAGCAGCGCATAGCATGCCTTAAGTTCGGATCCGAAGATTACTGGTCTCTCTCTCTCTCTCTCTCTCTCTCTCTCTCTCTCTCTATATATATATATATATATATATATATATATATATATATATATAAACATGTGTGTGTGTGTGGTGTGTGTGTGTGTGTGTGTGTGTGTGTATTCACTTACGCACAAATACCCTTTGGAAAGGTATTAATGCGTCTCTTCCCCCAGTCATGGGTCAAATAGTAGAAAACAATGGGTTCTATATCATTGGCTGGCAACCAATCCACCAAAGAAAGCAATGACAACCTACTAGGGGATATATTTCTGCCCAGTAATTTCTCTTTCGGGACATGGTCGCCCAATGCGTGTATCCTGTATGCCACCTAGCTGACTGATTTCTTCAGGAGACATACCTGAGTACTCAAAGATTCTCCAACAACTCGACATTAGTTCATCTGGAGTATCTGTACCCGACTTCCCACCTAGAACTGCGCACCAGTGACGGTGATGCTGCCTTGCTTGGGTTGAAATGATTTAAAAAATGTGCGTGTGTGCGACAGTTATGTCGAGAGTCCAAGGAAATAAATGTTCCCCGTCAGTAGCGTTCTTTATTTACGTTATACATGCTCTGTGATGAAGAGTTTAAAAAGGAAGAGAGCCATTCCCCTGGCCAGTAGATAAAATAACCTTTCCTTTCTTCTTTTGTCAACGGCCGCTGAAGCACGTGCGATCGTGTTGGCTAGATTTTTGGAAATTTTAGTAAGTCATGATTTTGTATTTATTTATGCTTAATGTTAAGAGTGTTTTGTTGTTGTTTTTTTTCTAAGACATTTTTTATTGGACTGTTAAATTCCTTCTTCCTATGTATTCTTTTTAGCTAGTTGAATTTCAAACCTACACACAAACACATTCCTCTGTCCAGTAGATAATATAACCTTTCCTTTCTTCTTTGTCATCGGCCACTGAAGCACGTGCAATCGTGTTGGTTAGATTTTTGGAAATTTTAGTAAGTCATGATTGTGTATTTATTTATGCTTAATTTTAAGAGTGTTTTGTAGTTTTTTTCAAAGACATTTTTTGTTGGACTTTAACTAAGTTAAAACTTAGTTAACTCAACACCCGTAACTTTTTCTTAATTGGAGTAGATAGACCCAACTATCGCTCTTTTCACACTCCACCCACGTCTATTGAACAAGTGAAGAGGCTCACCCCTTGTTCCCTGTTTAGGATGTGGTTTCCGGCTTTCTCTTTTCCAGTCTTTTCACACATTGATTTTATTTTAAGTTCACATTCAAATTTTTAAAATTGAATGAAGATTTAACCCAGCATTCTTGAGAACATAATTAGAATCTAAAGAGAGCAATCTGTGGTAATATATTCTTTCAAATGAACGCAATCACCAAAGTAAGCTGACAAAGAAGGTAGTTATTTTACACCTAAGCCGGTATTTCACTCCTTCACTACTCATACTTTTAATAGGATTATTCGTTTTCAAACAAGAACTGATGTAAAATATTTGATTTCTCTCAAATTATTTCTCTCATTCAAACATAATCTTTCCATCTCTAATTTTACACAAAAAAAACTTCTTATTCTCAAACCATCGGAATATATTTTCAGATTCAAATAATTAATACATTTGATGTAATTTTCTGTAATCCGTTTAAAAATGAAAGCTACTTAGCAAAGTTTCTTTTCATAAATTTTAAAAATTCTTTGGCGACACACACACAAACATACACAAAACACACACACACACATGCACACACGCTCATATATATATATATATATATATATATATATATATATATTTTATTTTATTAATATAATTTATTTTCTGATGATACATTCGAGCTCACTAGAATATTATATATATATATATATAATATTCTAGTGAGCTCGAATGTTTCATCAGAAAATAAATTCTTACTAGCAATAATGAGAGAAATAAAATTTTGTTTATAGCAAAGCAAATACAATTGTTCAGCCATCCGAGCAATATAAGCGATAACGAGAAAAATTTCTGAGACCTACTCAACCATAAAACTTAGATAGAGATTTAAAACTTTAATTTGGATTATTTTATAAGATTTTAAATTTTCTTTCCCAGAATTTTAAGATAGCATAAAAAATAGAATGCAAAATGATTTAATGATATGGTTCGTGTGTTTAAGCCCATATATACACATATGCCTTCAAAATATATATAGTAATCAAGAAAAACAACAAAAGCTATTATGAAGCACTGTTATTCGGAAATAAACATCATTGTGTTACTTCGCATTTAAGCATGAGTAAAACAAATGAAAACTATCAAATATTTGGGCCTGATATTTTCAATTGAATGCAGACACAAAAAAAACTACAAGATACGTTTTTATGTTTAAATGTTTTCGAAATTTTCACTATGCGTAATATACTTTTTTGACAAACTTCTTTAATTAAGCTAGTAAAACAAGCTTGATATTCATTACACTATCTTAATGCGCCCCTGTGATCAATAGGCGTAAGACTGATGTGGCACAAGGCCAAAAGGAGGGACCTTAATACTTTGTTGTAACTGATTCAGTGAAATAAATTTGCTATCTCATGCATCACGCAAAAAGCCTCACTGAGAAATATATATAATGTTTAGATTTAGATTTAGATGCAACTTTCAGGTTTATGTCATATTTAAGCCTCGAATATGATGACCCTTAATCGTTGATAATATAAATATAGACATGACTGTTAGTTATAATATGTCATGTTATCTAAAGCTTTGACGTTATAACTTATCAGTGTTAATCTTTTGAAATCATGAACAGATCTTTGAAATACTTGTTTTTTCTTAAGTTACAACGAAACATGAATATGGTAAATATTTCAGTTCCAATATCAGACGTGCCAGAGGTTGAGGGAGCTGAATAATCGCAATGTGCAAGTCACATCCGGTTTCATGCGTACATCTCCTTAATCCTGTAATCATATTAACATTTGAATTTGATTTCGTTATAAAACTAACATTTCTATTTGACCATTTTCCATACCCAACGCGCGCATACACACGAGCACTCATACAGACAAATATGAATTTCTTTATATATATATATATATATATATATATATATATATATATATATATATATATATATATATTTGCAATACCGGCCATAATTATTAGGCCACACAAGTTTTTAAAAGAAATGATATATTTCATACAATTGTTACTATTTATTACCAAGTGGATAATTCTAAATCAAAATAGAATGCTTCTTTGTTATTATTTCTTTGTAAAATCTTACAAGACAAGGAAGGAAAGTTGAATTCGTTCGAATCACCCTAAATTTACATCATTCCATTCATTGATGAAACTTCAGTATAGGTAATCATTAAATATTTATAAATTCAGTTGATGCACATGTTATTGTGCAGTATTAAAAAAAGAACCATTCTATTTTCAATTACAATTATTCCCTTGGCAATAAATACTAAAACATATTATGAAATAAATCATTTTTTAAAACACTGGTGTGGCCTAATAACTCTGGCTGCTAGTATATATATATATATGGATTCTGTAATTGACAACATTAAGGAAAGAAGGTATTGCTGAGACGTGATAAAATACCCGGCTAGTACACTTTCGCATAGATGCTCTTCATAAAATCGTTTCTTCTAACAACAGTTACGTAGCAAATAACTTGGTAGAATAGAATGTTAATATCTTATTTTGGGTTGCTACCGGTCAAATAAAAAAAATCCCCAATTAGAAATCGTAGAAAATAAAATGTGTCATGACTAGACTAATTTTCGCAAGGTATGACAATCCATAGATAGCAAAGAAAAAGCTGTAAAAATTATGAATCACCTGAAGGCATCTACCATAATTAGTAACTCATTTTCTTCTGATTAACTATACAATTTCAGACTAATAATGTTTTTATTGATTTAATCAGTCTTTTATACAAAATAAGAAAATAGTTTCGGTGGAATACAATAAATGTTTAGCAAAGATTACATCAAAAAATGAAAGATACTGACAAGAACAACTTTAAATTTCAGCTCTAGTTTTATCACTCGACAAAATTTTAATAATATCTTTAACATCTCTTTGAAAATTTTAACTGGCTTTAGTTGTATTTTGTCAACGCATACTTTTAATTTTAATATAAAAATGACTGATTCCATTAAAGCGAAAATACAAAAATATAACTGGTTAAATCAGAAATGTATCTAAATATAGCATAGAATTGGTAGTGTGGTCAATTTTGGAAATTGTTTCGAAATAAGAACATTTAAGCGGCATTTCCTTATAGTTTTCTTACATCGTTCCATAGAAGCAGACTTTAAAATTCAGGGATTTCAAAATTTGATGTCGCATTAGAGAGAAAAATAACATACAAATATTTAGAAATTAAGACGCGTTCGAAGCAGAAAAACTTTTTATGAAATGTTTTGAGAAAGTAATTTTCTTATATTGCAGTGAATGTTGTACGGTTTCTTCTAAGAGAGAGGTGACATAACAGATTTCTACAAAAACATAATGTGAATACCATGGGATTAATATATGAACACTGAACGTAGATTTAGGAAGAATGTAAGTAAAAATTATTCCCATTCAAGGAAGAGGTACTCGAATTCTTTTGGGACATAATGAAAATAACGTATTAATCATACGGAATTCAAGATGAACCAAAATAAATGACAAGGGAAACTAGTTTAAATGTATTGGGACATATCTAAGAGTAACTGCTAAGTGCTAGAAAATAAGAAGTAGTAGATCTTGAAGGAATATAACATAAAAATGACAAAACCGTTTATGTTCATTAATACTTCATCTGAAAAAGCACAAACATTAATGTGAGCAAATAAAATTATAATAATATACAAACGAAACCTGCTATTTTGGCAATGTGTATACAATCATTTAAAATCAGCATTCCGTATGCTGGAATTTTCTTAGACTTATAAACTGATCTGCTGTACCGTTTACAAAAACGCCAAATATCTCAGTTCATCAATACTGAACATGTTGTGTTCCTGTTGAAGAACAAACACAATGAATATTGAAAAATTTGTTCCGATAATACATCCTGAAAGTAATCTATTTGCAAAAGATTGTTTCTTATTTGATCTTAAATATAATTATAATTCTTATTTTATTTTTTTATTCAACTGGTTTAATTTTCGTCACATACATTATTTGCAAAATTGAAATTAAATATTCTTTAAATTTTTCTTGATGTCATTAAAATATATTTCATATTGCAGCTACTTTTGAACAGGCACAGTTTTCAGCGAAGTTTTCAATTCTCTCGAATATTTTTCCTTAACTTCTTGTAAGTTAGAAATCACCAAATTGCATTTTCTTAGCAAGAAATTATGCACTTCACATTCGGTTAATCAGTTTTACGTCCTTATTTGATCTCCTCTTTTCTGATTTAATTTCTCGCAATAAGCTGACTAAGGGAAATCATTGATTTCGAAAAGTTATTCATCAGAAAGTATTTCTTTTACTAGAATTAGCCTAATACAGTTATCAAGAGCCACTCAAGGTAGAAGGTTAATGCTAAATGAATGATGCATAAAATACATAAAAGAGGTACTGGAAGTCATGATTATGGCATAATGTTCAGAGACGCATGTCTGTTTCACTATGTAGCAGGTATTGGGTAAAAGCTGTCGCAGTAAAAAAAAGTTATCTTTACATATAAGATACGGAGAGTAAACTGGCCATTTGACAATGTGATATTAACATAACATGTCATATCAATTGACGTCTGCACAGAAACCTAAACTAGTATCATACACTAAAATATTAATACGTCTTACGTGTATATTATGTTGAATCATTGTTTCTGATGCTTATTAAATTTAACAAACCTCAAGCCTAAATTACCTCTTTGGTCTAACAGGCTTTTTGAGTGGTGCAGTGGCAAACAGCAAATAATGGCAATCAAATAATCGCCTATCAATTGTACACAGATTAGTTTTTTATGCATTTACACGCAAATAAATTTAGGAAAAATGTGAAACCGATAGTCTCCGAAATTTATGGGTTAATTAGTATGAATTTATTCAGTAAATTATTATTATTTTTTCAACAAGTACTTAACAATTTAACAAAATAATTATGGGAAGAGTTTGACAAGCCATAAATATCAAATCAATCGCTCAATCAATCATGTCATTATACCAAAACACTTTGCAGTACGTATAGTTTATTTAATTTAAGCAATGATGGAGGATTTTGCAAGACTCTATTTAACACATGTTGAATGATATGTATCTGTCTTTATTCATATGATTGATCAGTAGATTGATTTTCTAAAGTTATCAAATTTTCTCAAGATATTTAGAGCCAGAAAATATATTTAGATTGTAATAATTATTTTTCTCATATATGATATTATTTTTATTAATAGAAGTTTTATAATTTATCAGTTGCTGTTGGAAAAGTGTTGGATTCATACATTTCCCAAAATGAATATGACCAAGACAACGGAAATTGGAATACGGTATTCCGATTAACAATTCCGATTCATTATTTATTACACTATCCACACATCGAAGATTATATTAGTTAGTGTCCCCAAGCGGTTACCCATCTTGGTCATGTCATGGCACAAATGATGCTAAACTTTGGTGATCGCACAGGAAGCGTTGTTTTAAAATGATGTTTTCGTTATCATTTATTTGTATAACTGGATCAGAAATCGCGAGGTATAACTTCCAAAATCTAAACTAAATATTAAGAAACATTAAAGAATTGTTTGAAATTAACAAAAAGGAAATGGAGTTGCATTTTATATCGGTCGTCCTATATGCTGGACAATCTTATCACAGTTGAAGTAAAGTCAGGAAAATCACAAAAATAAGTTTTTAAAGGAAGGTTTCGAGCATATCCTGCACGGAACTTATGAGCAATAAAAAATTGTTAGAGAAAATAAAAAAATGTCCACTTATAACTAACATAGGGAAGACTCCCGTTGAATTTGATAAGTCAAATAACGATGAAAATAGGCTTGGAAAATTTGTCATTGGAGGTAAATGTTGCAGTGGAAAACAGCAAATAAACTAGCTGATAAGCTTTTGTAAATAAACAGAGAGATAGCAAAAAATGAAATTGCTAAAGAACAAAGAAATTTGCAGAGCCATTATTCTTAACGTCCTTAAAGGAAATCGCAAATAGGAAAGGAAAAACACTATGATGTAAAGATAATATTTATAATTTTTAAGAATATATATATATATATATATATATAGGAAAGAATATTAATAAAAATATTAATAAAAAGTTTTGAATTTAAAAATGTACTTTTTTTGAACAGTATTTGTTTATTTTTATTATATTTTATATTTCAGACCGCCCTCGGTCCTTCATCAGAAACAACTGATTTTTAAATTTGAATTAGAAACGTAGGGTTAAATAGGGACTTATGTGTGTTGAATCTTTACAAATATTTCAATAGCTAAAATTTTTTTTCAGATATTCCAAGAAATTTTTATCTAAAACAAACAGACTTTCTCTACGGTCGTGCCGCATGTTGTGAACAAACACACCACGTGATGTAAACAAAAAATATTCGAACGCTATCGTGAAATACGTTTCTAATTCAAATTTAAAAATCAGTTGTTTCTGATGAAGGACCGAGGGCGGTCTGAAATATAAAATATAATAAAAATAAACAAATACTGTTCAAAAAAAGTACATTTTTAAATTCAAAACTTTTAATTAATATTCTTTCCTATACATATTAAGACAGTATACGTGGATGATCATCACTATATATATATATATATATATATATATATAAAGAAAGGATGCTAGATTTACTCAACCTGGCAGCTATTAAATTTGAATATTCTTCTCTATAACTATTAGTATTTGAGTGTTCAACAACAACTTCAAATGTAACTCATAGAGACCTCTTTAGAAAACTGACGAAATTTAGTATCGTGGTGTTATCAACTACTTGCAGAAAATGGGCCTGTCCCCCATAAACATTGATGTTGACAGGGTTATTACATTACTACTTGAAGCTTCAGATTCATCAACAATGTAAAACTGTGCAGCAGAATTTAGGAGAGGAAACAGGAGATTATTCAAGATAACCCAAAGTCTGGACGTCTTGCAGAAGTCGCACTGAGGAAAACATTGATGGTATTCACCTCATAATGATGGAATGTGAAGTTGTGTTTTGCTCATCGGTATATCAACCTCTGTGGGCTATTTAATGCCAAAAAGGGTTTTTGTGTGTTTTTGTAATATTTAATTGTAGTGAAAACGTTGATTTTAAAAGATTTTCATGAAAGTTTTTTAATTTGTTTTAGATAACTGAAGTTGTTTTCTAGGTTTGTATTCAAAAACGTATTGCTGCTAATATTTTTCCCTTGAAATATATATTGTTGGTAATATTTTTCCTCCTTCAAAAATGTATTGTTGGAATTATTTTTCCTTCAAAAGTGTATATTTTTCGATTAAAGTATATTTTATTTATATATTTATAAACGTGTATATTCTTACTTTTTTACTTTTTATTCTTTTTTTTTTTTTGCGGGGAGTAACTATTTGCCCATAGCTGGAACCCTAACAGGTGCTGCAACTCCTGTTCAGGGTGGACCTGACAACAACAGCAATTAAGAGGTCGTTCCATGCTCCTCACAACCTCCTAATCAGAGCTGCCGGATGCAGTTTACCTTCATACCCAGGACTCATAATGATGGATAACAGAATATTGAGTAGCAATCATTTATAAAACAGACAATGCTATTATCGTATCATGTGAGTAAGTTCAAAATATTTTCCCTAAATAACTTGGCTTAATGAAGGTTTTTGCTCTGTGAGTGATACATCTTGCTAGATCTAATCAAAAGAGCATCAGATAGAACAAACCACCTGGAAATCTGGTCAATCCAGCTGGTTTCCTTGAACATTTTCTAAATTATCATATTTGCTGGTTTCGACACATTGAACTAGAGATAATCGATGCAGATCATGATCGTTTCATCTAGAAGAAAGTCGATGGACTAATCATTTTTCGATACAAAATTCATTGTTTATTGAATATTTTTATTGAATATTTGTTGAATATTTTCCAAATTGGCCACGCCATTAATTGAAAATAATATAACTGAAACAGTTATGAAAGGTTATCAAGACACAGAATGAAATGTTTTCATTAACAGACAAGCACCAATGTCATCGATTTTAATGAAAGCCGTAGCTGTGGCTAAGGCTGTGAACTTGTTGATCACTATCTTTACTCTCTTGATTCGGTCGCATTTGTTTATCATCTGTTTCCTAGCATAAAAAAATTACTTGATTTGGAACCAATTCCGTAATGATGAGGAATTTATATCAGTAACTGATGAAGATTTGACCAACAGCATCAAGGCGCTTATTTACAAATAAAGGAGCTGCACTGAAATACCGAAGGAAGAAGTATATACACTTCAAATGTTTTTTTATGATGAAAAAATTCATTTAACCATATTCTTTGAAATTATCTTAGCCAACCGATGGAGATTTTTCATCAATACTTTATTCACAATTCTTTGTTCTTTTTTTTATTCTTCAATATTTTCTTTTAATAGATTAACAATTGTGGATGAAAACCGATATTTAACAAAAATAAAATAATCCACACAGAAATTACTAATAGCAAATAGACTAGATGTACTATAAAAATGGGCAACATTTCAAGTAAAGTTTTGCGTTAGAATTTAAAAAACTGTGTTATTTTAGTGAATTCTGAGATAATTATACTTTTCTGTGGGCTTTCTGTATTCATAGCGTTGACTATAATGGCTTTTCACTCATTTCTTTCCTTTTGCAGCTTTGATAGTAAGATATGTACTTTTACCATACTTCTAACCCTCTTTCTTCCAAACCATTTACATAAACTCACATAAGGTATTCGCTGTCTTCTTTTGTCATCTTCCATTAAAGCCTCTGATATCTGAGTGTGAAAATAACCAAGGTGTCTTACCACCGTATGTGTCCAAAATATTTAAATTCTCTCTTTCTGATTAGAAGTATATATTCTTTTGTTTTAATGTTTTCTATATTGTCTATCATCAGTTTAGTCCATGCTATTCTAAGCATACTCTGCAAGAATTTTATTTGTCTCTGGTCTCATTTATATCTGTGAGAATATTTTAAGCAGTCAGTGAAATATTCGAGGACCTCTATCACATATCACATTATATATATCAATTTGTTCTTGCTGCTCAATAATTTGCTAAAAAATT
Source organism: Ascarosepion bandense (assembly GCA_037127315.1). Taxonomy (NCBI): domain Eukaryota; kingdom Metazoa; phylum Mollusca; class Cephalopoda; order Sepiida; family Sepiidae; genus Ascarosepion; species Ascarosepion bandense. Next base: position 578,291 of record JBBBDQ010001223.1, read on the forward strand.
TGAAGGAATCTTTCAATATTTTTATGTACCATTTGTTTTCAGTTTCAGATTCTCCGACCACTGTCAAAACCCTTACAACACCATCTGCTCTGAAGACATGACAGACTGGTAAATTTCAGAAATAAGTGATTCTATGCACATGAATAATTATAAAAATGAAAACATTGAGTGAGAAATAAAACTTTGTCTTTCTTTATTCTTCTATTGCTTTATCATAAATATACCACCTGTTTTAAAGTTTGCAGAAACATCTTTATGGGTTATTTCTAAAAAGAATATGACGCGTGGGATCTATCCTGCGTACATTATTCTGATTATACAAAATATTATTATGGATAATATTAACCTGTGAAAATTTCAAGGTTCTCTTATTTTAATATCCTGATAAATCTTACTTCTTCAGTTGATTATTGAATAAGCGCATGGCAAATTCTAGGATAATAAAATATCTGTTCAAATTCCCCTAATGCATCATTAAATATTTGAAATTAACAACTTAAACAAAATATTTAAATAACAACCATAAATAGAAAATTTTCCCTTTTTTTAGTTCCTATAATTTCTCCTTGCTTACATTCATTATCTATCATATTTACGGATTTCTTTTCTCTCTTCTGCTTGTAATATTTCTCATTTTCTTCTCTGCCGTTCTCTTGCTGCCTCTCTTTGTTGTCTTCATCTTTCTTTCATTACAATGAATTTCTTCTGAAATAAAATTCATTTCCAAAATACATTTAATCTCATTCATTACAGCAAAGGTGTGACACACGTAGGTAGGTATTACAATTATTGTATTATAATATAAAGATCAAAAGATGCTATTTTGTTCACAGCGAGACCTGAAGGACCGAGTGGATAATATAATAAAAATAAACGAATGAAAATACATTCCTTAGTTGAAATAAAATCAAGATGAAAACATCTAAGAAAGATTAGAAAATATTCTTTAAAGCACAAACTATGAGTACTATAATACTCTCTCTCTCTCTTTCTCTCTCTCTCTCTCTCTCTTTCTCTCGCTCTTTTAATAATTGATAGATATTTTACAGTAATTCTCTTTTTATATTTCCTTTTCGATGTTTTTTATCATGTAACACGGTTGTTTGTTTGAACTTCGTCTGGCGTTTATAGGTTTCATCTGTTGTATGTGTGTGCGTTCATAACTCTTTCTAGAGCGTGACACACATAGGTACGTCTATATAAATATAATAGATAATTGTGAATCACCGGAAAACTGTTACTGTCTTTTATCGAAGGATTTTTAATAAATGCATTCACATTAGTCTAGATATTGCATTAATGCGTTATCAAACATTTGTAGACAACAAAATCTTGGCATTTTTATAAATTAAATTAAATATATAAACTAAAATAATTATTCGTATCCAGAAGATGTTTTATTTTTTATATTCAGTTTCAATTTGTTATTTTTAATTTAGTGTTAGATTTCAGAAAATGAACGTACAATTATTATAATGGTTCAGCAGCTCGTATTTCTGAGGATATCCGTCTACTAGGGTGAATAGCTAATTTTTATTACATAGGTTAGCTCAGGTACGTTTGTGTTTGTTCAACAACCACAGATCCCACCAGTGATGTATACTGCATCTATGTTGAGCAGATCTAGTTACAGTAAGAGAGTCTGAAAAAGGCCAGCAAACTTAAATCCTTTGGCACTACACCATCATCGACGGCTCCAAATGAGTCCCGTCTACCTAGTTACATTCATAAGATTTTCAGGATCTTTTCAAAGGTGCCGAAAACTGATATAGTCTCCTCTAGATCGATAACATCAAGACTGACGATAGCGTGTTTCGAACCCATAAGACAGAAATCAAACGTCCTAACAACTCAGTCTCGTGATTATATTAAAAATGAGTGTTAGAATTTCTTATGATGGTTTGCTTTACAAATTCATTGAGACACATACCTAAGATATTGATAAAAGTTAGGTTTCAAGTGAAAGCCGATTCTGTGTTACGGAAGCAATATCTTCTGAATGACCTTTCACACATTTAGAAATACTGATATGCAGCCGGACGGACAAAAACAATCAATCGGCTTAATCGGAGACGTTACAAATTGGTTTAACTTATATTGCGATCTGAATAAATGTTTGACTCTACGCATAGTATAAGTTTATTCAGATTCATTTTGGAAAGGAACTAAAATTGTCTGAGTAAATGTTTGCTTTGATCTTTTGGCCAGCTATAAACGACACATATTTGAAAATTTTATGAGTATCACCGTGTAAATTAAGGGGATTATAAAATCATTAGGCTTTTAGATTTTATTTTCATACTGACAGAAACGGTTTTCTGTACGATCGACAAAATCGAGCCTGGTCAGTACATATATGGGTGACCGCTTGATAATAACACATGTTGTAAGCTTGTGTATGCGGGTAACGTAAAGAATAATGATTGAAGTTTCTAATCGAAGAGCTGAGTTTAAATAGCTGATAGATCCTTTATATTCACTTTTGGAAATAATATTCATCCAACTCTTCTTTACCTGTTATGGATTAATTATTAAGTCATGTTTAACTACACAAATTACGTTCTCACATTTATAGCAGCACACTCCGATTAAATCATTTATGTGACAGAATATGACAAAGAAACTATATATATCTTCATATCGAAAATAAACGTTGTTTCATTAATTATAATTATTGGAACCAGGCTACAATAAATCACATGAACTTTTAAAAACGACATGTTAGTCTATGTCTATTAACTAAATATTTTTCTATGTATCGTTTATTGACTCATTAACCATTGTACTAAACAATGAAAAAAATAAAAAGCAACAAGAGTAATAGTAATAATATAAACTTAACGTGACAACCAGATTTTCTGATTAGAATCAGTCAGTTAAGTGCCATACGTGATACACTGACTGGGCAGAAGATCATCTCCCATTAATTTGCCATTGCCTTCTGCAGTAGGCTGGTTGCCAGCCAAGGCTATAAAACCCAATCAGTCTTATTATTTAACCCATAACTGGAAGGGAAGAAATTTCCCAAGGGTAATTGCGCATTATTAATGCAACGAATTCAACTGCAATTCGAACTCGGCACCACGATTTGTCGTTTTTTACCTGACCGTAGCTGGGCATATTCCCTTGAAGCTGACTGACTGTGAACTTAGGTGCATAAGACAAAATAGATGAAGTGCATCAGGACCGGAAGTCAGTATATTTTATATTTGAAGAATGATGCAGCGAAGTTAAGTTTTCTATCTACAAAAGATTTTTAGGAACATTCGCAATCGGAGAACACCTGGCAAGGATTGGATTCCCCTATATTGAAGGTATTTCTAACAGGAAGACACCTAAATAGATATATGCAGGGTTTATCAAATTCTGTCACCACATTAAGCATATGTTACTCTGATTAGGAAATGCAGGTTTTATATTTTTCAGAGTGATAGGCGTGTATGGATCTAGATACAGAAGTGGTAATCGTCAAATTCGATGACTAGGTGCGCAAGGTACATATTTTCCTAAACAGCATCGCTTTTTAACAAATTGTTTCTACTGTATGAAATACTACATCATCATTCAGAAATTTTTTGCCTTTTTATTTTCTCTTTTGACGACCAAATTATTTAATATTAGAAATAATGCATCAGTTTTTCATCATGATAATAATTATCCACCATCAAATGTTTTAATGGTGCGAAAGAATCTGTAAGGGGTATATTTTTGTTGAGCTCTTGTTTTAGAACAGGCAATATGGAAATTTTTTTTGTCGAAAAACTCAATGATTAACTTACAAAAACATATTTTGAATATGATATACGAACAATATAAAACTGAATTTTTTTTAAAAATTCTCTATGTTATTTTTTGAACATAGAATCGTCCATTCACTAGTAGTAGGAGGTGTGCTTATAGAAGCAGGATTCGTAAAATGTGTCTCACGGCATAGCGTTATGTTTTACGCATTGTAAAACTAAATTAATGTATTCGCTATTATTGTATTATCAGTCCATGTCGCTACTGTGTATTAAAACACTTTCTTCATTGATCTTCTGATCCAGTGATTTTCTTACAAAATTACTAAACAGAGACTACGATATTATATGAACATTAGAAAAATGTCAACAGAGATTCGAAATACACAAAGTATGGAAAACTTAAAAATTGAGAGAAAACTGTTATTGACACAGCACCAACGAATACTTCAAATATTGGAAGACCAGACAGGGATGTGTGATCAAATGAAATAGCAGTACAGTTTCATACACGCCTGATGCGATCGCAAAATTCATTGGAGAATGTTTATAAATTCCTGAAGGCGTTTTTTAATTATTTCTTTTCGTATTACAGAAAATACAAACAAATTAACAAAAATGATTACCAGTGAAAAATGTATGTTTACTTTTACGGAAATTGTGCCTATCACATTACGAAACATGTAATTATATTTTACCTGAAAACCAGGAAATATTACGTTTAAGTAAATTTATTATTTTGTTTGAAATATTCAGTGACAGAAGCTCTCTATTTTATTAAACCATTAGCAATGCTTAAATTCCACGAAGAAAAGATGACAAAAATTTTATTATTTACCATGGTATATTGCGAATGTGTAAAAATTAAATGAAACGAACTATCTCTAGTTATGTATATATGTTTAAGTTTTGTAGAAGGGTTTACTTAGAAAAATACAGATATTTTTTCATGCATTCTATCAAAACTTGTGCAGGACCCAAAATCAACCTTACATACAATAGCAAATGAAAGTCAACTAATATTAAGGCAAAATTGAAAAATAGATATTGTACAAATGCAGACGGGAAAAGGAAAACAAAAGTAAAAAGAAAATATCTGATCACGTTACGGCTACAGAGGAACTCTATTGAACAGAGCCAACAAAATTTCAATTATTAATGAAAAACCGCGGACAGAAATGAGACTCCATTAATGAAAACATAAGCTGCTCGTGTGGTCTCAGAGAATATTTTTGAGTGGAAATCCATGTAATATCTGGTGTCTTTGTAAAGCTTTATAATCTAAAGCATTCGGACTAAAAAGAAAAATACGTTCAACTTATTGGGCGCAGATTCAATGGAACTTTATATTTGTAAAATTTGCTGGTAAATTTTATCTACAAGTGAAGTGAATTGCTGCTCCAACAAAACAAGTATAGAGATTGAAAAGTTTTAAAGTACTTATTTTTTTCTACAGTGTTTTCGAAAGACCTTAGAACATGAACTACTCCGAAGGCAATTTTTCACTTAAAAGGAAATTTAAATTTTGTTTTTAATTTTATTTTTTATCTGCAGTTGTATAGACCATTAAAAATAACTTTGCAGATAAGAAAACTAGAAGTTATTTTTCACAGAGAGCTTCATCAGTGTATTCTAAACAAAAATAATGTGTATGTGCAATTCTTACAATGTTAAATTAATGTCTACTCATCATCATTTATCCATCACACCCAGATGGTGCATAGGGCAGCAACTTTTTGTTACTGTAACACACTGCTTTTTACGGGGCAGAGTTGTTAGCGCTGCACCCAAGCCTCAAACCTGAAGGACCTGTAGACCATTTTTGGTCCTTACGTTTACAGCAACGGGTATTTCCCAAATAGTCACCCATTTAAGTACTGACCAGGTTCGATGTTGCTTAACTTCGGTGATCAGACGGGAACCGGTGTATTTAACACGATATAACCGTAGTGTATCTACTACCTCTCACATATTCGTTACCATTCGCATAATCTTTTAATGAGTTAAATGGGAAAAGCTTTATTTTTCAAAAATTAATCTGGTAGGCACATACTAACAAATTGAACTGAATTAAAATATTAAAGAATTGTTTAAAAATTGTAAATCATTCAACCCCAAGCAACGCAGATGTTCTATTATGAAGAAAGTGAGAGAAAAGTGTGGGTATAGAGTGTATTGAGGGAAGGAAAATAATGAACATTTTCGTGGAATCAAAACTTTTGAAGATTGTAAGATATCAAGGAAGCAAGTCAACGGAAGAGAGTTCCACAGGCAGGAAGTGGGAGACAAGAAATTATTACAGTAGAAGAGATGGTAATATTTAACTATTACAAAAATGAGTGGAACCTGAAAACCAATCTCATAGCAGGATAAAATTTATGTGGTCATGGCACCAGGAAAAAAAATTGTTAGAGCAGCTGCCCTGAAAATATTTGTAGAAAAGACAGAATGAAGCCACGTTATTTCTGTGAAAATGTAACTGAATACAAGATGCTAAGTTATGATCGTTTGCATTGCAGATACTTCTTTGGATTTTGTCAAGATTCTCGAGATGAATAGCAGGAAACTCAGAATAGATTTGACAACAGTATTCAATGTATGGACGAATAGTAGATTAATAAATGTCCATGACAGATTCTGACGAGGCAAAAAAGTTTTATCCCAATACATTGAACCAACTTTCCTTGCAATAGATACAACTATTGTTTCGATTTATTTTGTTCTACTTCAAGTCTGTTGAAAAATTAAGACCAAGGATTCTTAGTGTGTTGCTCTCTAAGAGACTAGCATCAATCATACTGATGGCGGGTACAATAATTTCTCTATGGTGGTTAAAAGACAGCAGTTTTATTTTGGAAACATTAAAATCTAAAAGCCATTTTCTAATTTGGTTAACCACTGATTCGAGTAGAACAAAAACAACTATTAGAGCGATTTCAAACATTTAAAAATATTTTTTATATATGTTATTTAATATTTTATCATATAGTAAATCTAAAATTTCCTGTTTTGTGGGCACTCTCTATGAGAAATACAAGAATGGATTCAAACTATGCGAATTCGATTCTTTTTGTAAAGATGTATTAACAATTCATATATTACAAATTGCATGTGTATAGAGCCACGGTCTTTTACATTTTTATTTTTTAATCATATCACCCCAAGCAAGGCGGTAACGCCACTGATGCGCAGGGGGCTACGTAAGGGTAAAAAGAATGGAAAAGAGAAAGCCGGAAACCACATCCTAAACAGGAAACAAGGGATGAGCCTCTTCACCTGTTCAATAGATGTGGGTGGAGTGTGAACCGGGCGATAGTTTAGTCTATCTACTCCAATTGAGAAAAGAAAAAAATAATAAAAAAGGAAAAGAGTGAAAAGATTGGAAAAAAGAAAACCGGAAACCGCATCCTAAACAGAAAAAAGGGATGAGCCTTTTCACCTGTTCAATAGATGTGGGTGGAGTGTGAACCGGGCGATAGTTTAGTCTATCTACTCCAATTGAGAAAAGAAAAAAAATAATAAAAAAAGAAAAGAGTGAAAAGATTGGAAAAGAGAAAACCGGAAACCGCATCCTAAACAGGAAACAAGGGATGAGCCTCTTCACCTGTTCAATAGATGTGGGTGGAGTGTGAACAGGGCGATAGTTTAGTCTATCTACTCCAATTGAAAAAAAATAGAAAAAACAACATACCATTAAACTCCTAAATTCGTTGCTTGAAATTAATCAACTACTTATATGTCCAAATAAAACTCATTTATATCTATATAAATGACGAGCTTAGATGTTCTGTAAGTATTTGTTTGTTTGATTGATCCGATTTAGCGTCTGCATCTTGCGATCTAGCTTGACGAGAGTTGCGCTCAGATGTAGATCGAAATTTTAGAACGATAATGACAGATTGAAATGTTTCAGAAAGTAAGAATTAGGGGTAGAAAAATATATAGTATCACAACACAAATTCAGTGATCAGTTTATGTATTGATTATAATATAGAATCGTTCACCCCACTTTATATTTTTATATCTATATATGTTGCCCCTCACCTTCTTTCCCTAATCCAATAGAGACATTCTACATTGTTATCAATATCTATAAAAGTAACAAGGGTAGACTTTGTGTACGTATTTGCTATGTAAATTCATCTTAAATATTTTATACTTATAATTTCTAAAACTACTCGAGTGAAACCGGGCTAAACTGCTAGAGTATTTATAAAATTAAAAGTGTTAACTTAGAGGCAAATCATATTTATCTCCAAATTATTGAAAAGATATTTAATTAATACATTTGTATTTATTTCTTCGTAATTGATTGAATCATAGGCTATCGGGTTGGTGTCTCTCTCAATGTTTTCCGAATGTTTTCTGAATAGAAAATGCTAATATTACAATTATTATTACAACATTCAGTCAGTTAAGTGCTATACATGATACACACTTGGGTGATCATTTCTGCTAGTAGACATAACTGGCTGCGCAGATTTTTCCGCAGTAGGCTACCATACTTTCTGCGGTTGCCAACCAAACCTTTAGAACCTAATCTGTCCAGCCATTTCACACATAGCTGGAGGGAAGAGACAGATTAATACATTTCCCAAGGGTATTTGCGTGTAAGTGAATGCTTAGAAACAAAATAGTATTAGTAGATATCTTAGCTAAAGCCAAAACTCTTAAAATGTTTTGTATATTTGTAAGGGAATTAATTATTAAAGCTTTATAAAACCAATCAATTACAAAATATATCAAATCAATAACAATTCCGAAGTGGATGTTTAATTTCCAGCAATTTCTTGCACCGCATGAATGACAACATCGTATATTAAAGACGTTTTGCTATATTCAAAATATATTTACCATTTTGCCTTGATAAGATTGGAAAAAGTAGAAACAGCATTCGATATGATTTACGAAATCAGAAACGGGTGTTCTAAACATGATCTGTATAAGAGGATCAAATATCCTCTCGTGGTCTCACTCAAGACTACCATAAATCAACCCATCACTTGCTTTCAAAATATCAACTTTTACAACCCAACTTTAATTCGCTCAAACTCACCGATTCTGCAACGATTTTATTGTGAAGAGAATATATTGGATCTTTTCAACTTGACCTTTACATTTCCTGTATACGTATTTCAGAAATGAACAGTGGATGACCGGTATTTCCGTCATCGCATTTCATTAGCGCTACGTTAAATAGCGGAAGTTTCTACCGCTGTTAATGGGTTAAGCATTCCTCCCTCTTGTTCACTGTCTGGAGTAAGGGAAATTGAAATCGTTCTGATGCTGCCAGATAGCACGATGCCTGGGATATTGAAACGGACAGCCGGTAGATGTATAATGATTGGCAAGCCAGCCAAGGAAAGCGTTAAATTTATATAGTGTTCACTTTATACAGTGAGTTCAATCTGTATTGTGAGTTGAATTTTAATTGGTTTCTCCACGCTAATAGTTTTATGTCAGCTTGATCAATGAGTAATAAATATAGAAATTAACTCGAAAATATCTTCATTCCTCCAAGTGCAATAATTGATATATTGTTCAAATATATTTACTAACTGTTCCCATACTTCAACAATAAATAAATTGTCTATCTTTATACTCATAACTTTCAGTTCTTAACACCTACACCTTCTTTTATATTACACATATGCTTTAACTATTTCAGTTGTAGCCATCTAAATTGAATGGCCCATGTGGATTGTATTTTGCATGAAAAATTATATAAAAGGAGTAATATTTTCTTGATTACATATATAGAACATAATTTGATGCGTTTTTGTCATTTCCTTTAAAAATGTCAGATTTGTCTTAATAATAATTGTATTCTTATGGTCATACTTGGTTAAATAATGACATTAAAATCAACTAGCAGCTGTGCTTACAATTTAAATGTGATATTTTCTGACTAGTGTATCACGATTGGTAGAGCGCACTGAACATAGATTTATTTAAATTATTACAGTGTAATTTTACTCCAACTTTTATAACAATTTTAATAAGTCCATATATGTTCATGAGTAAGCTAAATGTGTGTGTGTGTGTGTTGTTATTTCTATTTCTTCGTTTACTACTACGCCGCAGTAAATGATCACACAACGAATATTTAATTAATCTATGGGTTCGCTCACATTGAAGATCTTTCTAAGAAACTTATGCTACTCTAAGCGCCTTAGTAATTGATGTATCGTAACATATAAAGCAGTATAAAATATGAAAAAGGAAAGGATAATTTCATACGATTACGCGAGTTTAAAAAAGGATGTTCCTTTTTTGTTTTTGCCATTATTTATTCTAAACATCATGCAAGCATATTTTATTATTTTAATTAACTTGCGAATAGTTTCAGGGAACTCTGCCACAGTTTTGTCATGAAATCGTATTATATCGATGAGAGATTTCCTGGCCAATATAATAAAATTGATGAGGTTTTTATTCTTTTTTTTTTGTGCCACCATTTATAAAATAGCTACACTTAATTTGTTCTACAGAATTTATTTGTTGGAGGACCAACCTAAACATGTATCTTAGTTATATATTTATATATATAATGTAGGTATGGATAAAGATTTTTTCATCATATTTCGCTGTTTTTTTATTCTTACCTGGAATAGTTGGATTGTTTGAATTATAAAATGAGTTACTTTATTTAATAGCTTTTTTATTTCTTTTTGTCTAAAAGCTTATCATTATTACTTTTGTTCTATTAAAATTTCCGTTATATATATATATATATATATATATATATATATATATATAACGAAGAAAATATAATTTTAATGCATGCCATATATATGGTTGAAAGTACTAATTATAAGAAGATAAAATTCTACTTCTGTTTATGCTATGAAATGTTTGTGCCGAAACTTCGCCACAAAGTTTTAGTTACGTGCTTTGCCGGAAGTAAGACATGATACACAGGAGGCAGTTTCAAAAGAGTGTATTAGTATAACAAAAACATATGTACAAAATAAAAGTTAATAATGATTAAATAGAAATGAGTAAGTCCAAACGGCACAATTACGCTGCTTATTACCTTACTAGTATCTGGTTTTAATCACGTACTTAATTGTTGTTAACTGCCGTACTTAACTGCCTCTCTGCATGTAATTATATAGTAAGAGGAAGAGCCCTGTCCTCGTATAAAACCACCGTAACAGTTTATATGACCGGAAAGAGTTTGAATAAGGTAAGAGGCTAATCTATATACTTTTATGAAATATTCTTGAAGCTTTATGGAGAGATTGTTAATGTTTCTTGAATTGGCTATGTGTGTAACATAACCAAATTCCTTAAATATTACTATTATTTGCTGTCATCAGAAGATTATCAGAAGGTTGAAATTTGTAATATGTGAATTTGTGTGGAAGAATGAAAGTATACTTTTTGCAAGTTAAACTAAAAATTTATTCATAGAAAAATAACAAATTGTAGAAGTTAATGTTCGATTACAAACATTATTAAGAAGTTAAGAGTAGAGTTTCTATTAGAACCTGCATGTATGTTTGAATGTTTGCTGTGTAGGAGTGTCTTTTGAAGTATTTGCTCAGTCTTCAAGGGTTCCGTTCGGTTATCAAGAAGACGGTAAACAATGAAGTAGGCGGAGGTGAGAGGTGAATAATGAAGAAGAAGGTGATGTTAGAGAAAGAGAGAGACAATAATAATACGATCGCTTGACATTTGTCAAAGGTTCGTGTTAACTACGCCTATCTCATTTCTTTCTGACTGACTGTCAAAATTGGTTGTCTTGGGAATGGGATGAGATTCTTCTTCTTCTTCTATGTGCCCTGTCCCTTCAGGACGTAGGTGATCATGGATCTCTACGTCTCCCTATCCCTCGTGGCTCTTAGCATGTTTGCTCCTGTTGCTCCTGGCAACCCCCGTTCCGTCATCCACCTGATCAGACCCTGCAAATATGTTATCCGCTGCCTTCCTCTGTCTCTCCTTCCTTCTATCTGTCCAGTTAGTAGCCTTACCATTGAATGACAAACATTTCTCATCGAGGTTCTTAATTTCGTGTGTGTTAAGCAAAATTTTTAAATTTGAGAAAATTCATTTATTTCTAGCAATGAGTCAAAGTTTTAAAATTAGAATTTGTTTTGCTCACTACATTCTAAACGCTGAATTATGAGACAGATATTTTACACCAACTTTATAAGGAATAAATCTATCTAAATGTAACAGAAGAAAGTAACAACAAAGGACTAGAAATAAACTGCACGAAAATTGAATGCAGGGTCATCAGTAAAAAGGGCAGCCCAAAATGACAAATGCAGGTCGGGTATACCAGAATCAAGCAGGTAGAAAAATTTAAATACCTGGGATGCGTTATAACAGAAGACGGAAAGTGCGACACAGAGATCCGAATGCGGGTTGGCATGGCGAAGGAAGTATTCTAGAAGTTGAGTAAGGTATTATTAAGAAACACGACAATTTCGCTAGAAACTAGGAAGAGAGTACTGGATTGCTACGTGATGTCCCTCCTTCAATATAGCAGTGAACGCTGGACAATCCCATCAAAGATGAAGGAAACATTAAGCAACTGAAATGTGGTTCTATGGAAAGCTGCTGCGAATCTCATGGATCGAGCATGTGAGCAATGATGAGGTCTTGGAAATGATAGAAACAAAACTGAAATTAATACTGAGTATCAGGAAGAGACAGCTGAAGTTTCTGGAACACTCAATGAGGAAGGAGGGCCTAGAGAACCTGATACTAACAGGCCATTTAGAGGGAAAAAGAGACAGGGGATAGCAACGGATAACATAATTTGAAGGACCTAATAAGGTGGATGACTGAACGAGGATTGCACGGTGTAACAGGAGAATGCGTGCTCAGAGCCACCAGAGACAGAGAAACGTAGAAAACCATGATCGCCTACGTTCTGAAGAGACAGGGCACATAGAAGAAGAAGACATATCAAAAAATCAAATCTTCCATAGAAGGTTTGATTATTACATACTCAATGAAGCCTAAATTAATGAGTGTGTGTGCGCGTTGGCGTGAGACGGCGAGGGAAAGAAAAAATGAGGTATGTATATATAGGATAACATATGTTTGACTCTCACTTGGGCTGTCTGAAGAGCATATTCTTTTTCCAGCTACAAAATATTTGTTTATTTTGTTTGAGTGTATGTGGATGAACTCTGTACTTTTTTTCTAGGTCATGAACATCATATATAAAAATATAAAATGAAAATAAATAATAACCAATTTTAAAAGAAATCATGCCAAGCAGATAGATAGATAGATAGATAGATAGATAGATAGATAGATAGATAGATGTCCTTTCATTACAAATTACATTAATATATTGGCTTGAACGATGTTACTAGTCATTCAGACCGAGATTTTGAGCGTCCTAGACTTGGTGAGACTGTTGTTCACTACGAATTACGCGCTCCCACCCACAAACTGTAACTACAGTCTGCTCAGTATAGTTGCATTATAAACCAAAGGTGGACTCTGTAGGAGTTGAACAGGCACAAGAGCGCATGAGCAAGCACATACAATGTAGGTTAGCTAGCAGCCTTAGGATACGCGTGGCCAGTCATACGTACATACATACATAACCAGAAATATATAGGTTAATTCTCTAAGTGTAGCTAAGATGTGGCACAGAACAGAAAGTATTAGGCACCCAATAACGAACAAACTAAGCTGTAATTTATCTAGTTATACACGTTTTCCAAACAATACTTCCAAACAATATTTACGTGAACACACATGATCTGTTCACGCAAATATGTGTGCATGTAATGTGTTTAATATTCGCTGTAATTGATTCCTAAGTCCAACCCGTGATATTACGTGTGTCATGGACATTTAGGAAGAACATTAAAGTGATAGAAGAAAACAAAGTCAAACGTAGAAATTCTCTAAGTTCATAACCAGACGAAAGGGATTCAATCAAACACTTGTGTAGAAAAAAAAAGCGTTTCTTTTCATGTGCATCATTTTTCTCTTCGTTTACACATGGTACTTAATTTCTTACTTCTGTTGATAAGAGAGCGTGAGAGCAGAAGCAATGAATGATGTCTTCTTGAATATCCTCCTCCTGTAGAAGCCGGTAATTGTTAAGAAACAGATTCGTTTGGCGAACCGCCTTTCTTTAGTTGCTTTGATCTGACCAAACAATCAACTATATTCCTTTCAATTTTGGTTGCCGGCCAAATAAACGAACATAAATTTTCCCCGAGAACCTTACTGAATTATGATTTTAAACAGTGAATATCAAAAAGAATGATAAAAGAAAATTTGCACATTAACTTGCATAGGCAATCGTTGAGGCAAACGGACCTACACGGAAACACACGCAACACACACACACACACACACGCACAGACACAAACAATATATATATATATATATATATATATATATATATATATAGAGAGAGAGAGAGAGAGAGAGAGAAAGAGAGAGAGAGAAAGAGTTAATTTAGAAGAGAGAAGCTTAAATAGCTGGCATTTTGTTGTTTAATGGTAGAAAGGCATTTAAGACAAGCAGGCTTCGCAATAAAGTGCTCGGTATCAAAAGCGAATAGAGGGTATTAATAGAATTAATATAGAAAAATTTCACTTAACTTATCGACGTTGCATCAGTCATGCCGACTTCGAAGATTCGTGAACTTATAAAAATGCGCTCACTCATTACGACTTGCTCGGTATTTCTGCTGATATTTTTTAATATTTGTAGAAATAGTGATCTTACATTTGTATGTAAGTCTCTGTGTGTGTGTTTATTTGTCTTGGATGTATGTCATATTTGGTTATCTTCTTTTTTCAATCTAATCATTTTTTTTCATGTTTCTTTTGATATCTTCTGCTTTTCTGCTGATTTTTAAGGATTGTTGAATTTTCAATGATTTATGATTCCGTAGTGTGTTGGCTGCTTGCCTTTAAGAGTGAAGGTAAATTGTTCGACTGTCAGTGTGTGTGTGTGTGTGTGTGTGTGTGTGTGTGTGTATGGATTTGCTACTTATTTTTATGATGCTTGTTTTTGTGGTATTTATTATTTTACATGTTACAAGATGTTGCGATGCTATATGTGTATGAGTGTGTACGCGCATGCGTGTCAGATGCTGTGTTTGGTTTTTAGTGTAAATTGGTTCATTGTTGGTGATAAATTGGTTGGCTGTAGTTTTTGCACTTATTTGTATGTGGCTTTATTATTTGTTATTTTTTTTCTTTTATTATATTTTCACTATTTTTGGTATTTCTTAAGTATATTACGTGTATACATGTGCGCATGTATGCCTGCATCTGTTTATTTACGTATGCATATTTTTTGTGTTATAATGAGTGTAACCTTATTTTTGGGTTTTATATTATGACAAGTATATGTGTTAGTCGTAAGCTTCTCTTGGTTTACGGATTTAGTAGGGGATTTGGCATGCGTTATTGATATTGTGATTAAGCTAGATATCGCGACTAGAAAATGGTCGAAAATACGAAATACTATTTCAATCAAAACAACACAAGCATCTCGCTATAAGATACCTATATTTATATATGTCAAACAATTTTCTTCTGCCATCAACCTTATATTATTTAAGAGTAGAAATGTCTTAGGGAATAGACTGAGGCCAATCACTAGGAGAACTAAATTCATTACTAGATTAACGCGTAAATCGCAGAAGTGGTAACTGTTATTAAAGTTTTCCGCTCTAGAGAGCTCAATCGTAATGAAACGATAATATACTAGTCATCCACATACAAGCCTGTTTCGTTATATCATAGCTCATCAGTTTAACCTAACTTCTACTTGCTTCCAGTCGGGGTCAAATCTGGACAGATATATATATATATATATATATATATATATATATATATATATAACTATATGAGCCAAATATTATATATATATATATATGAGTTAAATATTATACATATATATATATATAGGAGTTTAATGTTATATATGTATATATATATAAATATATATATATATATATATATATATATATATATATATATGAGTTAAATATTAAATGAAGATGAAATATAAATCGTAATCTGACAAGTTGTTGAAATAAGGAAGAAATAGGGAACATATCTCAATCATTGTTTGCTCCGATAAAATTTCGTCAGATTTCTTTCAATTTCTCATAAATCTATAATTAAACTGACACATGTTGGATTGAAATTCCTTCCCTTTTTTTTCTTTTTCTCTCACGTGGATGCCACATTCAATGAGGGAACAGAAAAATCTCAAACTTATCTTTATGTCAATTTATTTGCAGATACTCCACCAAAAGGGGCCTTTACTGGACTGAACTGTCACAAGTGATGGAAAATGAACCATTTATATTAACGTTTGACGCAGACGGAACTGGAAACAAGCTCTGAATAAGCAGTGCTTGTGGCTATAGGTGCCAATGTTTTTTTTAAATATATTACTAGCCGGCGTGACAATAAATGAGGGAATATTTTTTTCAACCAACTCGCCTAATTGTGGCTATTTAAGAAAAATGACCAACCTTGGAAAGGGAAAAAAGATTTCATTTTCCATCATGACAACAGTAGACAGTATATTTCAAAACAGTTTTGCAGAATCATACAGTGTTTAAATGGAAAACACTTTACTATGCACTGTATTCTCCTAACCTGGCTCCTCTGGAATTTCCTTTGTTCCTGTCTGTACAGAACAATTGACATGACAAACATTTTACACGAATATGGTAACTATAAACGTGCAAAACCTGACAGATAATAGAGGCTATATCATTAATTAATAAAC
This sequence comes from Ascarosepion bandense, assembly GCA_037127315.1. Classification (NCBI taxonomy): domain Eukaryota; kingdom Metazoa; phylum Mollusca; class Cephalopoda; order Sepiida; family Sepiidae; genus Ascarosepion; species Ascarosepion bandense. The sequence continues at coordinate 594,772 of JBBBDQ010001223.1, forward strand.
GTGTTTTGTGAGTATGTAAAACGTTGGTTTAATTTTCTAAACTATAATTTTGCAATGATTTAATATTACATAGACTTTCATTGTTTTATCTATTTTCCTGTGCGTCTCAAGCTTTTTGTGTCGTATTTTTTGTCAACTGTTACCCCAAAACAAAATTGAATTTCAATGTCCGCTCGAAAGTCCATAATAACGTAGCTGAGATTTTGTAATTTTGACGAGTAAAAATTTGTATTTTTTATTATTAATATTAATTTCTTCTTGTGAGCTTTTAGTAAATTATCTAAGAATGGTTCTCATCTTTGCAAAAGTTGCCAGTATATTCATATCTTTGTGGATTGGTTTGTTTTGTTTTGTTCTTTTTTTCTAAGATATTCATAAAAATGTACTAAAATGTTGACTCAATGTTCTTTTAACTTATATTGTTCTAATATCAGTTTAACATGATTGTTTTAATTTCTTTCAGTTTTCTTTCATAACTACGTGTTTAACAAATTTCTTCTGTTATTAATAAGTAACTTTTATGACTAAAAGTGAAATCTCTTGTATCAAAACAAGAAAATTATAATAAAAAGCTTATTCGCAGTGCCTTCATCGTCAATAAAATACACGCATACACTCACAAACACAACTAAACACACACAAAGACACACACACAAACACAAATATATATATATATATATATATATATATATATATATATATTTAGTATATCGAGGCAGCAAGAAGAAAACCAATAAATAATTATCCAAATGTTGGAGAATTTTTGTCTTTATTTTCAACTGAAATTAAAGCAAAAATACGACGTTTAGAACGGCTCATGATTAACCATAATAGACATTCATTGTCTCTTATATTTAATAGCATATGTTTAGAATATACATACATACATATATATATATATATATATATATATATATATAGAGAGAGAGAGAGAGAGAGAGCGAAAGATAGATAGATAGATAGATAGATAGATAGATAGATAGATAGGTATGCTTGCCAAAAATGTCTTTCTCCCACTAAACAAATTAAAATTTAGCAATCTTTACAATTTCACACACTATATATATATATATATATATATATATATATATATATATATATATATATATATGAGAGAGAGAATGACATTAAGACCGACTGACAGTCGTAATTGATTTTAACAGGCATTTTGTGTTTGCAAATTTGAGTAATTTATTTTTCATTCTCCCAGAATTTGGCGTCACTGCTACTAATTTTCCAGTTTTCATTATTAGACGTCTACTATATGGCGATAATGCCCTGAGTCTTTAAAGAGTATTGAAAACAGGGGACTTCCATAATGACGCACACTTAGTGTTTTTATTTCAGATTTCTAGAGAGTATATTTATTTATAAAAAAATTGCGTTTTGAACATGTCGCTTCGGAGGTACCTCTGTATAATACAGATGTCTAATGAAATTCCCTATAAACATTGACTGCTTCATAGTACAGACAATTGCAAATATTGGCCTGTTGTAAAGTGAGCATTGACAGAACTTACAGCCTCCACATAAGAGATCAAAGCAAATATGATCAGCATTTTGAACACATGACCTTAGATGTTTTAGGAGAGATATTTACAGGCCAACCTCTTCACCGATATCTACAAAAATATCGTGTAATAATGTTGTCACAATGGTGTCACTTAATCAAACGAGAAGTGTAGTATTCAGTAATGAGAAGATATTCAATATTCTTAAATGAAGTTTTTGATGTTATAAGGAAGAATTGATAGTGCAATCGAATGCGATTGGGAATGAAAAACCGAATTCGGAATTTGAATTCCATTTGAACTCACGTACGTGCAAATATATATAAGAAATATATGGATTCATCTTCTTCCCCACTAGATATGGGAAAAAGTAGAACAGTCTGAGCTTTTTATGCATGGCTCCTAACCATTCTAGAACAAACCCGAACCACATATCAAACAACCAACCTAAATTTATATATACTGAGAAATTTATTTGTGGTATTAGAAGAAAATTGAATGTTGTCTATATATACAGAACAAATTTTCAGAGAAAGATTCATGCTGCTTCATAGAGGCTATTGATATAGAATCTCAGTTGGAAATGTGAAAATTCGAATTTTTGCTGTTTCTTCAACATTACAAATCTTCAGTTTTCTCGCAATCCATCAACGCCATTGTTTGACACCAGTCATCAAAAAATATTTAAACATTTTGAAAAAATTAATATAAAAATGTCAACGTCTATTTAAAACAGAAACTGTTAATTTTATGAATTGAGAAAACGATTAAACGGAAATTACATTGTTTCTCTTAAAACGCAGTGAACACAATTTTTTGTATCGGGGTGGGATACATCATTTTCTTTTCTTCCTTGAAATAGCAAGTAACTTGTAGTGCTGTTGGAAAAATTACGGTAGGTCGTATATGACAAAACATTGATCCCCTTCGGTGTTAGTGGAGTTATACCTTTTCAAATGATCCTTGGACGTAAGTAAATATAAATACCAGGCCCGAATTGAAACAGCTCTCCGATTTTCAATTCCAAAATTTAATCAATTACAGAACCTGCGAATGCAAGCCTACATCTGGTATTCCAAAACGGTCACACATCTAGAAACTGACCAGTCTTGACGGTGCTTATGATCGATTATCGTACGATAACAGATGTTTCAACGTGATATAAGAAGCCTATGAGAATATAATTTCTTATTATTAATCATATTCTCCCCACGGAGTCATTAATCTAATTTGGTTTTCGAATTATATTCGCTCATTAAATTTATTATCTGAAATTAATATGGTTAATTTAATTTTTCTAAAATTAAAATTTACTGTTACTTACTTCACACGATGGCCTTTAGGAATTTTAATTTAGATTCGATAAATTTTAAGCTGTCTAAGGATAAAAACATACGATATTTCTGTGAACATATTGTACCTGTCATGTATGTTTGTCATAATCGTTATGTTTCCGGTCATGACGCCAGTAGTTTTGCAATCAACATAGCATAGCATTTAGTCATGTTTATATGTTTGGAATCTAAATTGCTGACCTTTCTTTGGACAGTATAAAAACAGTAAATGAAAAATATGTGACCTCTCATTCTTACGCACATAGATATTTGCATAGGTTTCAGAAATTATTAGCTATTATGGCCATATATATATATATATATATATATATATATATGTATATTAAAACGAATACTTTTTAAAGTAATTTAATTGATAAATTAGAAATACCAAAAAATCTCGATTACAAAATTACCAGGTAAGTAACTCACGTAATTATAACTAAATTTATTTTATTCTAAAACCAAATTAGTTCAAAATATTCTATTCACCATAATAGCATATATTTCAAAAACCTATTGTACTTCATAACGACTGAAAATTCTAACACATCTATAATTTACACCTGTGTGTGTGAGTTGGTTCGAAAACAAAATTACATACACTTCAAAATATGTTCACTCATTCACTGATATGAACGTGAATGTTATTATATGTAAGTAAGATAACTCATAATTAATGAAGTTGGGCGGCAAAAAATTGCGGCAAAAAATTGATGGAGAAATCCAAAAGTACTTTTGAAAACAAATTCCATTTCCGTTGTAATTAAGGTGGTAAATAAGTATTTCAGATCAGAAGAATGTTGAGTAGGTCTTGTTTTAACTATAAATCTATATCTAAAACGTGTGATGTTTAAATCATAAGGTATTTTGGAAATAGATACTTTTCAGCATTCCTCGGATAATACATTGAGTGGAATATCTGACACTTATTATATAGTTGTTTCATCTTTTTTATGTGTTTTACAACTTTATGAATACTTTTAAATAACTTTATCTTCATAGTAAAATAAATTAGTAGATTTTAAATTCGTTTAATAACTATTAAAGTATTTTAAATATTTTTAAAATTTTAAACATTTAAACTTCATAAATACTTTACTTTTTAAATACGTTATATATTTGAAATAAATGTGTCAAATTTTATTTAAATATATTTCGAAATGTTTGACCCCAATTTGTGGATTAACGGCTTGTATTTTAACAAATATCCATATGAAATTTTAATATAATTTAAAATTTCCAGAAATTATGCTTCGAAGAATATTAACATATTCATCAAAACAAAGAATAGTAGAGAGAAGAAATATTCACGGTTTATGCATCATTTCAAGTTAGATGAATATAAAGGATTATATAGAACAGCATACTAAAAGAAATAAATCAGACATATAGCATTCGCAAGAACTGAGCTTATTGAATTGTGAAAGTTTTCTCATGAACATGTTGAAGAAAGAAATTCTATGCAAGCGAAGCACAAATACTTTTCATTGGACTTCTTTCCAAACGATTTATGAATTATTAATTAGATGGAAGTGGAGCAATCGGAAGAAGATTTCCCAAAGAACAGATGCTAAATAAAATTGCCTACCTCCACCTGGAGACACAGGCAATGCAGAACTGACTAAGAAAATTATTCTTTGGACAGACAAATAAAGATTTAAACTTAATCCTCATTATTGAAGACATCTGTTGGTCAGAAATAAAAGAAAGCTATAGATTACATTGTGCCTTATTTTAACTATTAAACATAGTGGACGTCAAGTTTTAATATTAGACTGCTTCTTTGCTTAATACTTTGAATGTTTTTTCCTGATAAATGACAGTTAATAATGTATTTATATATTGAATGAGAAATTAAATAAATGTTACCTCTTTTTAACCTTTATAAATTAAGGTTAACAGTAGATAGAATAATACTATTTATCAAGGTGGCAACAAATAAAAAACAATATAAGTGATATTTGTGTTGGCAGGAAATTTTAATTTATTTATTTATTAATTTAGACGAGAGAAACTGGAAATCTACTAGGAACATGTTCCAGTCTATTTAATAAAAAACTTCAGTTTACATATTCTGTGCCATTCATTTATTCTGAGATGTGTTTCAAAGCACAAAGGAAAATACTTGTTTTTTTTATATATAAATAATTATTTCAAGTTTTGTTTAGAATTTAAGCATTCAGAACTGCAATATGTAATTAATAGTATCTTGCTTTGCTAATTACAACAAGGTTTGTTACTTGTATGTGAATACATGCATATAAATCTCAAACGTAAGTGATCAGAAGTAACTAACTACGTATGATAAGAATGAAAATGTAGAAGAAACATCCACCTAACTTTTATTGAGATCAAGGAGAAACAAGTTTTCAATTCGACCTCTGGTCTGGCAGCTGGAGTTTGTTCCCTGTTAGAGCCCATATACCTCTTCTCCACGGACTGAAAGAGTAGAGACGAATCAGTGATGCACAATTAAATTTTACTTTTGACAGCGTTTGTAGGATAATACAATAAAGTATTAAATAAAGGTTTTAGACAAGTGGTTGAATATGCGATTATTGTTCTTTTGAACACTTATTGAAATGATTGATAAGACTTAACCGTTCGTAAGCATTCTGATATTACGCATGACTGTAGAATCTTGTAATCTTTGATACTGAACTTGAATAAAAAACTGGAGATCATACAAATCAATGTACATTTTCACCTACTTTCTCGAAAATAAATTAAATGTTATAGAGGTAGTTCTTTTTATTTCAAGTCATAATTTTCTCCTTTTTCCAAGAAAATTTCCACTGAAAGGGCGTTATATTTTCGAACCTACTTCCTTTATAGTCATGCGTGTATAATTACTTTAATAGTCACAAGAGGGCGTTTGCTACCAGAATTAGGCAACCGCATAGCATCCTCTAATTTTGGTTCCAAGGATTACTGGCGTCTCTGCAAAAGCGTGCTCAGCAGGAACAAGACTTCAATACCCCTACTAATCAATGAATTTGAAGTTCTCACCTCCCCAGCCGACAAGGCTAAATGCTTTGCCCGTAGATTCTCAACCAATTCGACACTGGACTCGTTAGGAATACCTACACCAGACTTCCCACCCAGAACTAAGGCTCAACTAAATAACGTCCATATTACACCCTCGCTGGTCGCCAAGATAATTGCACAACTTGACCCACACAAAGCGAGCAGGGGAGACGGAATCCCAGTCATAGTACTGAAGAAATGTGTCCCAGAACTCTCCTCTGTCCTCTCTAAACTCGATAACCTCTGCCTATCTGCTTCCTGCCTGTTGGAAGTCATCCTGCGTAGTTCCTATATTTAAGAATTCTGGCGAACCCCCAGACCCCGCCAATTACTGCCCTATTAGTCTCCTTCCAATCTTTGGCAAAGTTTTCGAAGCCATTATCAACGCCGAGGTGACTCAGCATCTCATGGGCCAACGGGCTTCTCTCTGACAAACAGTACGGGTTTCGCTTCACCAGGTCTACTGCTGATATGCTAACGACCATTACCGAGTACATATACCGGGCACTCGACAAGAATGGTGAAGCCCGAAACCTTTGCCTTGGATATCTCCAAAGCATTCGACAGGGTCTGGCATACTGGCCTCTTGTGTAAACTGCGGAGCTATGGGATAACTGGACATCTGTTTGACCTCATCCAGTCTTTCCTCTCTAATCGCACATTGAAGGTGATATTAAATGGGCATGCCTCCCAAAACTAGCATACGAACGCGGGCGTCCCTCAAGGTTCTATCCTAGGTCCCGCGCTCTTTCTGATCTACATTAATGATCTTCCCCGACACCATTAGATCCCAAGTTGGACTGTATGCCGACGACACAAAAATCTACTCTCGCATCGATCAGAAACCAGGTCTGGACGACAAAGTGAACCTCGCCGCCGTACTTGAAAGGGACCTCCAATCCGTAGTGGCCTGGGGTAAGAAATGGCTGGTAAATTTCAATGCCTCTAAAACAAAGCTGTTATCAACTAACCACCATAGACAATCGCATCTACCTCCCATTAGCATGGGACAGGCTAGCCTCCCGGAGAGTAAAATACTACGCCTCCTTGGCCTTACACTTTCGGCGGGCCTCAAATGGAGTGACTATATTGAATCCATTGCCAAATCTGCTACTATGAAAGTCGGCTCCCTGTGCAGGGCCCGGAAATTTTTCCCACCTGAATCTATTCTGCACATATACAAATCTACCATCCGCCCGTGTATTGAATATTGCTGCCATATCTGGTCGGGTGCCCCTGCTGCTCTCCTTGGGCTTCTTGACAAAATACAAAGGAGGATCTGTAACGTAGTTGATACTGACTTGGCAGACCGGCTGCAGCCGCTCTCTCACCGGCGTGATGTGGCTTCCCTGTGCCTCTTCTACAAGTACTTTCATGGCTTCTGCTCCGATGAGCTTAGATCACTGCTGCCGACTAAGCACGAATTTACACGAGATACTAGATTAGCAACTAGGTCCCACCCTTTTACAGTTAAACAAATAAGATGGAACCGTAAGTTCTACTCCAACAGCTTCTTTTCTCGCGCTTCCCGCCTGTGGACTTCCCTTCCACAAGTCTGCTTTCCCGACAGTTACAATCTCCAGGTGTTTAAATGTAGGGTCAATAGACACCTCCTATCACACTAACTCCCAACTATTCTCAGAACACTCTCATCTACCCAACCCTCATTCTCGGTATCTTTACCCGCCTATCACCCACCCTCTGACATTTCCTATATTTAATCATCCTATCTCCACTCTACGTAGCCCCCTACGCAGTAGTGACAGTGACATGCCTTGCTCGGGGTGAAACGCTTAAAAAAAAAATAAAAAAAAAAAAACGAAATGATTCAATATATATATATTCCTCATCTTACTATAAGAGGTAGAGTGCCTGCGTGACAGTGTTCCTCGGAAAAATACTTTGTGTCACACTATGCTTTAGTTTAGATTTCAAGTAAATAGCAGAATTTTTCTGTCTTTCTATATGGATAAAGTCATACAGATTTGGGGAATCTAAACTTGCGACAGAATCTTCCTCACTGCATTAACAAATGTGTGACGTTGTAATAACAACACAATCGTTACAGTGGTTTTTGGGACTGTGCAGTAATTGTCTTTGGCAATGAATATATCTAATGTATGTGAAACCCCAGGTTAAACCAAAAGAATAAATTGTCTTGCATTTTGTATTTCTTCAGAGATTAAGAAAATATAATCACTTCGAACAAATCATAGTATCATTTCATTAAATTTTAAAAGACATAATGCTTTGATCCATATGTATAAGCACCTCACATTAAATTACTTTGCTTCACACATTATATATAGTGGGGAGATCAAATAAATGAAGGTTTACTCGTTTCAAATATGGCCGACCTGGCATAGCAATATTTATCCGTAAGGTATATAGCTGTGCATGTGTATTGTTGTCTTCAGAATGGAAAATTAAGATATTATGAAGGCCACAATATGTCCATTGGTTATATTTCTTATTATTTTCTACTAGGTTGACAGACAAGTGGATGCTTATAATATAGAGAAAATAGTAATTTCCGGAACAAGTAAATTTTAACTTACCTATATATGCTGAAGAATAAATGATGATTCTACATTAGGTTTTGCGAAACAAAGTAGAATCTTAAAATGTAGTCTTTCCTTCCTTTGTGTCACAATTACTCAGTTAAGTGTCATACATAATAAACTCTTGTACGATCATTTCCTGAAAGCGAGATGACTGACTTGGAATATTTTACACAGAAGGTTGCCTTTTCTTTCTGCGGTAAACGTAATTGCCAACCAAGGCTATAGAAATTAATCTCTACAGCTAGTTAATCCATAGATGGAACGAGAAACGATGAATTCATACTTTTCCAAAATTAATGTGGGCGTAAACACGAACAAACATTACAAATTAGAATTTCTACCACTTAAATATACGCAACCACAAAAACAAGCTAATAACATACTTTAAAATAAAAAAAATAACAATACAGCCTCAAATAAAATAATAGCAATTCTTACCTATCATAGTTTCACACAGAACCCATCATAAGTATATATGTACGTACGAGAAACCAACAACTGTCCGCGCGTTGACATCGCTACACTATTCGAATACACAAACCGAATGCTTATGTATGTGCGCAACGTCACATATATACATACATATGCCTCGCCCCGCACGATTCGCATATGTATGATTATGCAAGCATCAGTGAGCGAACGCACCTGTTTGTGTCCTTGCGATCGTTGATGGATGTACAAATGTATATATATGTCTGCGTCAGTCATGACGACAGATTGCCCCCCACTTCCACAAAAATACACGAATATACGCAACACTACATACAACCAACTTTTAAAAAAATTATTCAGTTTGTCTGACGATCGCAAGAGCGTGAAACATAGGGAAACAAACTCACATCTATCTATCTATCTATCTATCTATCTATCTATCTATCTATATATATATATATATATTTGTGTGTGTGAGTGTGTGTGTGTGTATTTCTCTGTGTGTGTGTGTGTGTGAGTGTGTGTGTGTGTATTTCTCTGTGTGTGTGTGTGTGTGTGTATTTCTGTGCGTGCGTGTGTGGGGGTGTTTTTCGTGACAATTTAGTTCCACTAGTGACTTGCATACAAGTTACTCTATTGTGCAATAGCAAGGATCTCGGAACATAACAATAGGGACACTTGCTGACGACTTTTGCCGTTGTCTATCGTGTTGTTGGTCAGTACGACTGACTTCGAAATTGTTGATGCGACTTTGACACAAATATTTTAGTTATTTATATCCAGGACAACTTGCTTGATGTTAGCATGAGGCACATTGACAAATAAGATGTTAATGCTTTCATGATTTTTATATCTGAGGTGCGGACATCCACCATTAATTTGTCCACTGCCAATTTGTCTATACACGTCGACCTTAGATATTGCGTCCTTACTCTTTATGAACGCATGATTAGTCTAGCAATTGTGTGAATTCATCAGCAAGTGATTAGATTGGATTTGGATTTCAAAATATATAGCCATAAATATTTGGGGGAATATTGATGTTCGATTCATATAGGTTTCACAATTTTAAACGATGCAACAGTTCGATCAAAAACGTCTTCTGTATAAAAGCATATATGGTGCCCAATTTGATACCAGTTTTATATTATAATCGAAGATTTTCAAATGCACTTGTAGCTTTGACAACTTGATTTGTTATTCTCCCATCAAAATAATGCATTTGGAGCAGTCTTACTTCGTAAATATAGTGGAAAGTCTTTGCTGTCAATTGCTGGTCATATCAGCTAGAGTGTTCATGAGCAGGATTACCACGCATTACTTCAATGTGATTTACCTAAAATGACAAAGTCGTTTCGGGTCCAGTCATGACACTGTTGACATAATCTTCTCACAACTTCAGGCAGCCTGAAGAATGCGTGAATATTTCCTGGAATTGTATACGGTATTTTTGATCTTAGTAAGTCTTTCGGCACTGTAAATATTAAAGCTATCTGAGAATTTCTTAAAATGCTTAGAGCATCAAAAATAATAATATATATATATATATATATATATATATATATATATATATATATATATATATATATTAAAAAAAATAGGGGTGGTTACAACGAGAGCAATTGGGATAGAAGAAAAATCTGTCAGAATCTGAGGAAGTTTAAAGTTTAGATTTATTGTTGTTAATATTATTAATATTACTTTCTTTTAATGATATATTAAGTGCTCATAATGGTATTGGTTTCGCTACATGTGATTTGAGTCTAAAGTGGCTCTCTTCAAGCAAATAAACTTGTAACTTCACATATTAAGATCCGTTTGTTTAATGTCAAATCTATCGTGTATAAATGACTAAGTCAAGGGGTGAGCAGGATAGAAAGTTTGTATGTGCGCATTGGGCCTTTTTCAAACTCCTACGTGAAATTCCTCCTGTCACATTTCGTTGGCTATAGAAATATATTTTACTGACTTGTTTATACTTGAAAATGGTTTTCAGCGATTTTGATTCAATTCTACTCTACGGGTCATCTAGTTCTTTTTGTTAGTTTTGGAATACTATTTGAATTTAGTGTGTGTGTGTGTGTGTGTGTGTGTGTGTGTGTGTGTGTGTGTGTGTGTGTGTGTGTGTTTATCACGTTTCGATATCGTTTGTCTGTGTGTGTGTGTGTGTGTGTGTGTGTGTGTGTGTTAGGTTTTTCATGTCGTTTTGTTAGGGGAGGGCTTGTTTTTTTTATAAGTATTTCTTCCTGCTTCATCAGCGTGTTATAAACTGCATTTTTGTAGGAAGGCATTACTCTGTATTTATCTACAATAAATTCAGTAAATGTGAGGAGACCTACATTTTCCTGTTATTGGTTAGTTTACTGTTACTTTAGTGCAGGGCTACTCTTTTATTCAGACCTTGTGTTGAACCTACGTATAATTTTGCGCATTCATCTTTTTGTAAAACATAAATTACGTTTTTAGAATTGCAGCTCATATTTGTTTTTATTTCGAATGTAGATGTATTTTCGAACTTGAAGTGTTTTCCTCCTATAATGAGGTTCTTTACCCAACATCTTTTTTGTTGCATTTTTAAATGTTGTGTGTTGGTCAAAATTTGATGACGTTGGTATGTTTTTTTTTAAATTTTGTGGTTGGTGTTTGCTTTTAATTATTTTCGTTGTCTTTAAAATTTCCTTTATTTTATCATTTCTGATGAGTAATTCTATTTGCGTTGTGGTGCAGTGGATATCGACTCGGAACGAGAAATCGTGAAGCCGAGTTCGAATTCCAGTTGAATTCCTTGCATTCACTTACGTCCAAATAACCTTGGGAAAGGTATTAATCTGTCTTTTCCCTCCAGTTATGGGTTAAATAACAGGACACATTGGTTTCTATAGCCTTGGCTGGCGACCAGTCTACCGCAGAAAACAATGGCAACCTACTGCGGGATAGTCTTCTGCCCAGTCAGTCATGTCGCTTTTGAGACATGATCGCCCAAGCGTGTACCACGTATGTCACTTAACTGACTGAATTCTCTGTTACTTTTGATATTTCCAAATAGTTCTGGGTTGCTTTTCTCATGCGTGGAAACGTATGATAGAATTGTTTTCATTTTTTCATGTTATTTTAGATTTTTTGAAAAAAAAACACTGAAATCAATTTTGAAGTATGAAGACGAAATCAATTTTCGCAAGTTAGTGAAAAAACAAACATAGAAAACAAAAAGTAACCGGAAGAATTTAACCTGCGAGTGTAAAAAAGTAACACCACGTAAGGACGCATATGAAGTTTCTGACCTGCTCGACACTTGAGTTATCTATATATACACGATACCTTGGCCATCAGAAAAATAGTAAAGCTTGATGTGTGAAGTCACAATTTTATTTTCCTGAAGAGAGTCAACTTTACACTCGAAACACGTGTAATGACGCAAATACAATTATGGACACAAAATATATAATAGAAATGCAAGTAATAATAATAATAATAAAAATAATAATAATAATAATAATAATAATAATAATAATAATAATAATAAATATACACTTCAACAAAACGTTCACGATTTCTCGCATTTTTTCTTATATATATATATATATATATATATATATTTAAACATTTTTGCTTATACATATATATATATATATATATATATATATATATATATATTTAAATATTTTTGCTTATATATATGTATAATTAAATATTTACTGTATTTGTTTTTAAAGTTTGAACGTATCAGATTTTTTTGAAAGCATATGTAGATATTCCTGCTAGAAGTGAATAGAGGGAAAACGAAAACTATTTTTAATATGCTCAACGCAAAGGATACGTTTTTATATGAATATTTTAGGTGGTCACTATGAATGATTGTGCAAGATATTTAATCTATTCCTTATCATCTTGTAGAGATAATAAAAAACAATCTTATTGAGAGTCGATAGGAAAGGATAATGTGAAAAGCCACGCGCGCTAGTATTCTCTCGAGAAATGTCACGCAGAAGTAGAAAATATTTATACAATAAAGATAAATATGCCGAGACGTGTATTTTGTTTCTTTTCATCTAACGAAATTTGTTGTCATGAAAGAGTGTTAAATTCCACCTGTAATTTAAGGGTTTATAGAAATCTAATGAGTGATGTGGTCGCAGATATTATCTGACAGACATAATTATTCATCTGTTAGTGCGGCAGAGTCATGTTATCAGATATAGGGTTTATAGAAATCTAATGAGTGATGTGGTCGCAGATATTACTGACAGACATAATTATTCATCTGTTAGTGCGGCTGAGTCATGTTATCAGATATAGGGTTTATAGAAATCTAATGAGTGATGTGGTCGCAGATATTATCTGACAGACATAATTATTCATCTGTTAGTGCGGCTGAGTCATGTTATCAGATATAGGGTTTATAGAAATCTAATGAGTGATGTGGTCGCAGATATGATCTGACAGACATAATTATTCATCTGTTAGTGCAGCAGAGTCATGTTATCAGATATAGGGTTTATAGAAATCTAATGAGTGATGTGGTCGCAGATATTATCTGACAGACATAATTATTCATCTGTTAGTGCGGCAGAGTCATGTTATCAGATATAGGGTTTATAGAAATCTAATGAGTGATGTGGTCGCAGATATTATCTGACAGACATAATTATTCATCTGTTAGTGCGGCAGAGTCATGTTATCAGATATAGGGTTTATAGAAATCTAATGAGTGATGTGGTCGCAGATATTATCTGACAGACATAATTATTCATCTGTTAGTGCGGCAGAGTCATGTTATCAGATATAGGCTTTATAGAAATCTAATGAGTGATGTGGTCGCAGATATTATCTGACAGACATAATTATTCATCTGTTAGTGCGGCAGAGTCATGTTATCAGATATAGGGTTTATAGAAATCTAATGAGTGATGTGGTCGCAGATATTATCTGACAGACATAATTATTCATCTGTTAGTGCGGCAGAGTCATGTTATCAGATATAGGGTTTATAGAAATCTAATGAGTGATGTGGTCGCAGATATTATCTGACAGACATAATTATTCATCTGTTAGTGCGGCTGAGTCATGTTATCAGATATAGGGTTTATAGAAATCTAATGAGTGATGTGGTCGCAGATATTATCTGACAGACATAATTATTCATCTGTTAGTGCGGCAGAGTCATGTTATCAGATATAGGATTTATAGAAATCTAATGAGTGATGTGGTCGCAGATATTATCTGACAGACATAATTATTCATCTGTTAGTGCCGCAGAGTCATGTTATCAGATATAGGGTTTATAGAAATCTAATGAGTGATGTGGTCGCAGATATTATCTGACAGACATAATTATTCATCTGTTAGTGCGGCTGAGTCATGTTATCAGATATAGGGTTTATAGAAATCTAATGAGTGATGTGGTCGCAGATATTATCTGACAGACATAATTATTCATCTGTTAGTGCGGCAGAGTCATGTTATCAGATATAGGGTTTATAGAAATCTAATGAGTGATGTGGTCGCAGATATTATCTGACAGACATAATTATTCATCTGTTAGTGCGGCTGAGTCATGTTATCAGATATAGGGTTTATAGAAATCTAATGAGTGATGTGGTCGCAGATATTATCTGACAGACATAATTATTCATCTGTTAGTGCGGCAGAGTCATGTTATCAGATATAGGGTTTATAGAAATCTAATGAGTGATGTGGTCGCAGATATTATCTGACAGACATAATTATTCATCTGTTAGTGCGGCAGAGTCATGTTATCAGATATAGGGTTTATAGAAATCTAATGAGTGATGTGGTCGCAGATATTATCTGACAGACATAATTATTCATCTGTTAGTGCGGCAGAGTCATGTTATCAGATAGAGGGTTTATAGAAATCTAATGAGTGATGTGGTCGCAGATATTATCTGACAGACATAATTATTCATCTGTTAGTGCGGCAGAGTCATGTTATCAGATTTAGGGTTTATGGAAATCTAATGAGTGATGTGGTCGCAGATATTATCTGACAGACATAATTATTCATCTGTTAGTGCGGCAGAGTCATGTTATCAGATATAGTTACCTTCAGAAGGCACATCTTTACCGGTGTCAACACTACATCAGCAAGCACATGATGTAGGACTCACCACCGAATTCGGGAGAAATAACGATTTCCCAAACGATCAGAGTGAGGAATTCCGAACGACATTATTTCGTAATCAATATTCGATTCAACGAACGCTTTCTGAATTCTCTACACTGTTCTCAGATAGACACCTAGTCACTCAATTAGAGATCAAGGAGCAAATGTCATGCATGCCGTATCTAAATTTCTGTGGAGTGAATTTCTCTTTTCCCACAGATGGTGCCCAACTGACACCACTATCCTGTACAGTCACAAAATGAAAAATAAACAATGCTCTTCCGCGAAATTAAAAACATAAACGGAGAAAATTTACAAATCACCAACCCCCCCTGCATAAAGAAGTTTAATAAATTGCCGATTAAAATTGAATTTTGAAAAATAAAAATTTAAAACTTAAATAAAAGTAAAACAGTTTTATACTTTTAAGCTATGTAATATGAGGACAAAACTGGAAACGGTCGAAATGTGGTTCTACAGAAGGATGCTACGGATATCGTGGACTGAGCATACAAGCAACGACGAAGTGTTAGAAAGAATGGCAACAAAAAGGAAATTGATGCTGAGCATCAGGAAGAGACAACTGAAGTTCCTGGGACATGCAATGAGGAAGGAGAGCCTGGAGAACCTGATACTGACTGGACAGATAGAAGGAAGGAGAGACAGAGGAAGGCAGCGGATAACATATTTGCAGGTGGATGACGGAACGGGGGTTGCCAGGAGCAACAGGAGCAAACATACTAAGAGCCACAAGGGATAGGGAGACGTGGAGATCCATGATCGCCTACGTCCTGAAGAGACAGGGCACATAGAAGAAGAAGAAGAAGAAGAAGAAGAAGAAGAAGAAGAAGAAGATAAAATGCCAAATACAGGTGGGAATGTTAAAATCAAGCAGGTACAAAAATTTGAATATATGGGAAGTGTTTTAACTAAAGACGAAAAAATGCAACACAGAGATCCAATAGCGAATTTTCATGGCGAAGGACGCGTTCCAGAAGCTGAGTAAAGTATTAGATACAAGAAACGTCCACGAGAAACAAAGAAGAGAGTACTGGATTGCTATGTGATGTCAGTTCTTCAAAATGTTAGTGAATATTGGACAATATAAAAAAAGATGAAGAGAAAACTTGAAGCAGCTGAAATGTAGTTCTACAGAAGGATGCTGCGGATATCTTGGACCGAACATGTGAGCAATGATGAGGTGTTGGAAAGAATGGAAACGAAAAGGAAATTAATATTGAGCATCAGGAAGAGAAAACTGAAGTTCCTGTGACATACAATAAGGAAGAAGTGCTAGAAGAACCTGATACTAATAGGCCAGATAGAGGAAAAAATAGACAAAGGAAAGCAGCATTTAACATATTAGAAGGGGCTGAGTAGGTGGATGACAGAATGAGGACTGCGAGACGTTACAGGAGAAAGCGTGCTAAGAGCCACCAGAGATAGAGACACGTGGAAGGCCATGATCGTCTACCTCCTGAAATGAAAAGGCACAAAGAAGAATTAGAATATATAAAGTTTAATGATAACATTTGTTATTTTTTACCAAATAATTCATCAAATAAATTGCTTAATTAAATGTATACGCTTGGAATCTATACTATAAAAAACATTATTCTAAACAAAAATGTATGACTACACATTTGCCAACACACAAACATATATATATATATATATATATATATATATATATATATATATATATATATATATATATGCGATGAGATCAATCGAATATGTATAGGAATCTAATAGAATGATCAGATGAAAACAGATAGACGTTTAACAATTTTACCTGTTTTAGATTTATTAGATCTTCATGCGAGAATAAATGATAGAGAAAAAGAATAAAGACATTCTGTGATTTGTACTTTTATATTGTTTGACTTCTATTGGTTAATGTGTTCTAATTGTCTTTTTTGTTTCATGCATTTTTGTTTTCAGCGAAAGTTTATAAAATCTGTGGCGTTTAAAATTTAATTAAAACTTAATTCTTGCAATATGTCACTTGCTTGAATTTTCTAAGGCGTGTGTGGTCAATCATTGACTTTAGACCACAACATATAATAATTCAAATGAATCTGAACTATTACTCATTATTGAACATCAAACAACACAAAGCAAAAATACCAGAGGCTCCAACTTATTTCATGCTTCGATGAATTTTTAATATAAGTGAAATACTTTAGATTGACAAAAAGTTTCTGATTTGTTTTAACGTAATTATATATATATATATATATATATATATATATATATATGAGGAAATCGACGAAAGAATATATATATATATGAGGAAATCGACGAAAGAAATAGCATTCCATTATGTCTATAAAAGTTTAGAAAAGTTTTATTATTCAGTGTTTGTTTACTTTCAATTTGAGAGAAAAACTTACAAAGATCCTTGCAAAACAAATTTACTCATAATTTTCTTTCTGTAAAACACAAATTAATCAATGTTGGTAGAATGATAGATGTACCAGAATGAGTCTACGTAAAGAGGATATTAAGTATTTATGGTGTTTTATGAACTTTTGTAATTTTATGGCAGTATGAGTTGGCACACAGGAGACTCGGTATTAAACCTAATGCTAAACTTTGCTTTCGCGTGTAAACTTAATTTATTTTTAAATCGGTATTTCTTGTAATAAACACTTCGAAATAGTCCGCGAAAATGTAGCTTAATTAACTTTTGACTTTTCGAAAAATCAGCTAACACCGAAAATGAAAAACCGACTACTGTTAAAGTTTTATGCTAGTATTAGAAAATTAATACTAACTTCACAACACGAATTTTAATAAAGAAATGGACTCGAAGAAGTTAAATTTAGTTTAATAAACTCAGAAGTTTATTGTTCATTAAATATTTTTAAATTGTTAAATAATTATATTTAGGGAGGAAGTATTCTTGACAATTTCCTTAGCAGAGGAAAACTTTTTCTTTTTACAGCCTTAAAATTTTTCAAATGAAAATTTTGATTTTAGATTATATATATATATATATATATATATATATATATATATATATATATATATATATATTGTTCAATTCTTAGTTTTTTGTTTTAATGGTACTACACCAGTGTACATTTGTATTTCTGAAAGAAAGATTAACTGTTGAATGAAAAAATGGAAATTATGACTAAGTGTAACCAGACAAAAAAATTTCTCTTAGGTTCATACCACCATGGATGAAAACGCCATAATTCGTTTAAATTTTATAAACTGTGCCTTCAAAAATTCCCTACCACGTGAGAGTTAAAAAACACGTTACGCAAGCGTTCTTAAAATTAAAAACGGTAAACGGGAAAATCAGTTATTAAAAATCTCCTAAAGACACCACACATTGTAGAAACCTAGGTCGCGTAATAACTCGTTTAAAAATGAAATATATATATATATATCTCAATTGCATGAACGGTGAGAGTAATCAAACAAGATCTACTTAATATAAAATATTGTGTTATATTTCTATAAAGGGTCCAATTGTTATATCTCTATATAGATCAATTCAAGACCACAAGCCCAACTTCAAAAACAGAGTGCGAACGAGATTGATTAGCCTATCAAAAACAGAACAAGGACTTATATCTAAAAATATAAGTAAAAACATAACTGACCACATACAAAAATCTTTTGTTATCCATTTGTAGAACGATTCTGCAGAGACAAATAAATGGTTTAAGAGAATTCAAAACAAATATAAGGCAATTTTCATCAAGTTAGACATTATGGATTTCTACCCATCAATATAAAAAAGATCTATTGTTGGATATTCTGCATTTCCTGAAGAACTTTGTGGTAATTACTGATGAATTATCGTAAATTATAACTGTCTCGTGAATATTTATATTATTCAATAATAATTCTCCGTGGATAAAAAGCCACGGTTATAACTTCGCTGTCCACATAGGTGCATTTGATTCTTTCCAAATCGCAAATTTTGTACGAATTTGTATCCTAAACAACTTTAGTAGGATAGTTGATTCCAAACAAATAGATGCACGCAGAAATGACGGATTCATCATTATCCCTAACAGTAATGGTCCGGTTTCATCTCGGGTAGATAAGAAAGTTAGTAAGGACTTTAATTTGCTTGGATTGAATATAGAAATTTCCTCCAATTTAAAAAAATTATCAACTTCTTAGATATTACTTTAAATTTAAACCATACCGAAAAAATAATGAAGCCTCAACCTACATAAATGGTTACTCCATCCATCCTCATCAATTAATTAAACAAATCCTTGCCATTTTAAATGCTAAGATCATCTAATTATCGTCTAATAGAAAAACATTCAATGAAAATTAGACCTCTTACAACATCGCCCTCCCAAAACTAGCTTCAAACAGGATTTACAACACATAGAACACAGTAAATGTACCAGAACAAATAAATTCAGAAATAGAAAAAGAAGATTATTATGGTTCTACCCCGATTCCTGTCAAATAAGCAGAACAACCCATTAATTAAGATTTTTAATCTAACAACATTAATAACGTCATCAATTCACACAAAAATATTATACTGAATAAATTATGCAACAATCAACAAACAGATAATACAACCTCCTGTAACTGTAGAATAAAAAAACAAATGCTCAAATGAAATTATATTTAAATCCGAAAAGGTAGTATAGTAAGCAACCATTTATGTCAGTGAACAATGAAACAAGAAAAGATTATATATAGCGATTTCTGCAAGGACCATGGAAATAACGCATACATAATTATAAACAATAATTTTCTAAGCCGCATCTAAAATATGACACCGCTATCTCAAGAAATTTTTTGGAATTAAAAGGAAGAAATCTCTCCCTACACATAGAAATGAAAGATTATAGGGAAATCTCAAACCCCCAATAACTTCCAAAGCAGTTGCAATTTATGCTTGGGCGAAAAGATTAGAATGATCAAATTTAGAGAAACTAGTCAATTATTAAATCAAAGAAATGAAATAATTTTCAAATGCCGTCATGAAGATAATTTTAAACTATCTAATACATAGAATCTCGAAATTACTACGTTCCGTCCCTCTTACCGATTCATTCATATGTTTCGTTGATCATTCATTGGAGGATTTTACGGACTGAAGAAGTTAAGATAGAGATCTACAAAATACTGGGTAGACATTTTTTTTTATCATATCACCCCAAGCAAGGCGAAAACGCCACTGATGTGCAGTGAGAAGGAAAAGATTGGAAAAGAGTAAAACCGGAAACCACATCCTAATCAGGAAACAAGGGATGAGCCTCTTCACCTGTTCAATAGACGTGGGTGGAGTGTGAACCGGGCGATAGTTTAGTCTATCTACTCCAATCAGTATATGTATGCAATGACACTACAAAATTCATGTATTAAGTTAAGTTGCACTCTGTGATTGTAACTGTATTTTAATATAAATATTTCACTTGCATAAGGTTGCACCTAACTGTAATGTTATATATATGGTTATGCCTTTTATATGGGTGCTCCTAATAATGTGCATGTTCCGTATATGTAGGGGCGCCCAAATATAATTATGGTTACATCTAGGATTTTATGTATTATTGTATGTATATTCCGTGTATGTGGCTGCACCTTATTATAAGTATATTTAATGCATAAGAGTGCACCTAATTATGTATATGTTTTTCGTGTATATGGAATCACCCGTTTATATATCGGTTGCGTTAATGTTGGATTAAAGATGTAGTCGAATGTATCCTTCTAAATTCCTAATACTCTTGCGTATTGGTCAGTTTACTCCTGTATGTATAGGTTGATATCAAAATCTGAATGATATACGCCGTTATATATATGTAACATTTGCTTGATGTTTGAAATGTGAAACATACCCCCACGTTTGGGGGTGAAGAGTGGACACGTATGTGTATAAAGTCTAATATTATACATACACGTATTAGTACTCATAAGAGAATACGCATGAAAAAAATTAGACGAGAAAGAGCAGTGTTAAATAAATTAATAGATAAACGTTAAAAAGGTTGTTTATATATATATATATATATATATATATATATATATATTAACTCTTTTCGTTCTCACACCCTGACTGATCATTCTGGAAGAATTGTAGACTTTGACAGAACAGCAGCTACTCTAGCATCTGCGCATAGTTCATTCAGTAATGAATAAGAACACTCTCACTGCTTCCGTATGAATACATGGCATTTCACAGCTAATAGTCTGCTTCCTTGTACCGAGTGCCCAGATATCAAATGTAGAATCGCCAACTGATGCCAATTCGGTTGGGTTTCAACCCTGGGTAAAAAGCAATCGGATGTTTAACCGTAATGATGAGCGAAACATCTGTCTGCGGATGACTATATATATATATATATATATATATATATAGTTTCTCTTTTCATAGCTTTGTCCGTGTGTGAACACAATAATTTATGTAGATACAAATGTATGAATGTATGTATGAATAATACATATGTATGTGCACAAATATATAAGTACGGACATGTATGTAGGGAAATATACGTATGTATGTGTGTAAGTATTTGCGTATTTTGTGAGTATGTGTGAAAATTGTAAGTTTACTTTAATATAGGTTACTACTATTTATAGGCGTGGAAATCCCCTCTTCATAAGCATATACATGAGAGTATGCAAATGCAAGATTTGTGTGTGAGCATGGATGTGCATGTGTCTGTGGGTATATATAAGGATTAACACAGATGTATTTGTATGGACATATGTATAAACACAGATGTATTTGTATGTACATATGTAGATGGATGGACATGTGGATATAAATAAGTATTCGTGATTGTTTTAATAGGTACGGTTAAAGGTATATTCGTATCCATGGACTTGTGAGTGCGTTTAATGAGGTTATGGTCACTGTCGAGGAATGATGTCTATTCGACTAGTTTCTCTCTATATGTTATCCTTATTATGTCCTGTAACATAAAACCTCTGTCATTTAAATAATAATCAAGTTCAGTAACACAATATATATATATTTATATATATGTATATATATATATATATATATATATATATATATATATATATATATATATATATCCGCAGACAGATCTGTTTCGCTGTATCACAGGTCATCAGTACGGTTAGACTCCGATTGTCTTTAACCCAAGATGGAAACCCGACCGAATTGGCGACAGTCGGCAATTCCACCTCTGGGCTATGGGCGCTCGGTAGAAGAAGGCAGACTTTTAGCGTGTATATTGTCATTATACTCGTCAATAGCCAGAGTATTCTAAACCATTACTGAATGAGCGATGCGTACATGCCGGAGTAGCTACTGTTTTTCAGTCTACCATTCTTCCAGAGTTCTCAATATATATATATATATATATATATATATATACTTGTTTCTGATGAAGGACCGAGGACGGTCTGAAATATAAAATATAATAAAAATAAACAAATACTGTTCAAAAAAAGTACATTTTTAAATACAAAACTTTTTATTAATATTCTTTCCTATATATATATATATATATATATTCAGATTATCTTTTAATTTGATCATGGAAATAAGTATGTCCTAGTTTGGTTATCACATGTGTCAGAAAGTCAAGGATCGCTATTTTCAAAAATGCTAAATTTTCTGAGCCAAATTGCTGTCAGAAACCTCCCATACACATACATATCTCTTAACGTATGTCTTAAACATTAAAACTGTACATTATATATATGTCATCTATATAAGCGACACAAAGACACCGAAACATCACATACACACACAGACACACA
>JBBBDQ010001223.1:622500-775000 GCA_037127315.1 Ascarosepion bandense
TGTGTAGTTCCTATATTTAAGAATTCTTGCGAACCCTCAGACCCCGCCAATTACCGCCCTATCAGTCTCCTTCCGATCTTTGGCAAAGTTTTTGAAGCCATTATCAACGCCGAGGTGATTCAGCATCTCACGGCCTACAGGCTTCTCTCGGACAAACAGTACGGTGTTCGCTTCACCAGGTGTACTGCTGATATGCTAACGACCATTACCGAGTACATATACCAGATTCTTGACAAGAATGGCGAAGCCCGAACCGTTGCATTAGATATCTCCAAAGCGTTCGACAGGGTCTGGCACGCTGGCCTTTTATGCAAACTGCGGAGATACGGTATAACTGTTTGACCTTATCCAGTCATTCCTCGCTAACCGTACATTGAAGGTAGTATTAAATGGGCATGCCTCTCAAAAATACCATACGAACGCGAGCGTCCCTCAAGGTTCTATCCTAGATCCCACGCTCTTTCTGACCTATATTAATGATCTGCCCGATGCCATTAGATCCCAAGTAGGCATGTACGCCTATGACGCCACAATCTACTCTCGCCTCGATCAAACTAGGTCCCACCCTTTTACAGTGAAACAAATAAGATGGAAGCGTAATTTCTACTCCAACAGCTTCTTTTCTCGCGTTTCCTGTCTGTGGAAATCCTTTCCACATGTCTGCTTTCCCGACAGCTACAATCTCCAGGTGTTTAAATGTAGGGTCAATAGACACCTCCTATCACACGAACTTGCACCTATTCCCCCAACACTCTCAACATCTACCCAACCCCCATTCTCGGTATCCTTACCACCCTATCACCCTCCTAACATTTCCTATATCTAACCACCCTTTCTCCACTCTATGTGGCCCCCTGCGCAATAGTGGTGTTCTAACCGCTCCTTGCCGGTTCGCAAATCGACTTTCAATATATATATAGGTTACAGGAGTTCTCACAAGGCTTCATTCTGCTCATCTGCTTCCGGGGGCAGGCGCTTTCTTTGTCTCGCTCTAAACATTAGAAAGCTCCTCCATCACGGAACACTTTTTCCGATAATGGCAGCACGATGCCTCTTCCAATCGGTCAAGTCCTCAGTCTGGAACTTAAACTTGCTCCTGGTGAAACCAATGTTGATCCCTTCATTGAAAACATAACTAGGTGTTTTAATGTTCAATAAAAATTAATTCATATTTCCAGTAAATGCCAAGAGGTTTATATTCACTATTTGCCCGATCATGACAATGAAAACTAATATTGGTCAGTAGGTGTATAATGGAGTCATATAAAATTCAACTTTTCACATGTTTAATGTAGGTGTCGATATCCCTGCTAATTGCTCGACTTACTCAGGACCATTAAAAAAAGGAATAGATATACAAATAATAGATAAAGGGAGAAATTAGATTCCTCTCATGGACATCAAGGCAACCGAAAACGCTTTTAGGTTTAATACCTGAACACTTCTTCAAGTATCAAGACAATATCCGCGTTTGTATTCGTCTGTATTCTAGACCGCTTTGTTAAAATTATAAACTGACCACTGTGGGAGTGATCAGATTTATTAAATGGGCTAATAAAAAATAGGTATTTCAACAGGTTCATCTTTGTTTTATAAAATGCTTTAATCTTTTCATTTTAGCATGTTTTAGTCAAAATCTAACAGCGATGAAACAATGGAGATTTTAAAAGATGTTTTTTTTTATCCAGTCGGCAACTGCGGCCATTTTGTCACAGATAGCAAGACATTATCTATTGTAGTGCAGTATTCTATTAGCAAAAAGTTATCACCAATTTATAGGCTAATTAGTTTGCTGTAACCTGTATATTCTATGCTAACAGTCCCTTTTCTCTCACTTCTTGCTTGTAGAACACTCTTCTTTCTCCCCGCTTTCCTGCGAATTTTGAACTTCAAAAGTTATATGTAATGTCACCTGTTATCAACTGTCTTCTTGATTTCATTTCTGTTATTTTCACTGCTTAGTAATATTTCTGTTTAATAATCCTTTCACACCTCGTAACCACTTGTGTTTTAGTAACTATACTACCTTATGTGTGATGAAAATTATTAAAATAAAAGAAGCAATAATATTAATGATATATTCCATCAGTAAAATGTTCCTC
Organism: Ascarosepion bandense; assembly: GCA_037127315.1. Taxonomy (NCBI): domain Eukaryota; kingdom Metazoa; phylum Mollusca; class Cephalopoda; order Sepiida; family Sepiidae; genus Ascarosepion; species Ascarosepion bandense. The sequence goes on from JBBBDQ010001223.1 coordinate 624,603, forward strand.
AGTCTCGGGGCTGAAAAATGTTGGTCTACACCATGACACAGTCAATACCAAATATTTGTTCGAGGCGACTTTCTTTATAGTTTGATATTCCTCGCTTTTGACTTATCAAAATAATCCTAATTGACTGTAAAGTTTGAAGAGACTTCCATAATCCACACATTATTTGCAAGACGTTATTTCACCTCTTCAGAATTACCAATTGCAATCGTCTGTCAGGGTTTTTTAGTCGTTTTTTGTGATCTAGTTTATTCGAAAGCAAATGAATAGGTAATATTTACATGTTAGTAAAGTAATAAATAAAAACGTTTCTTTCATCAGTGTTGAATGTATGATAAAAGTTTTCCTACAAAAAGTCTTAAGAAAATCATGAACAGAGAGGATACAAAAGCACATAAGTAGTTTATGTTCAACATTTTTTTATATTGTGAACTTTTATTTTTATTTTTACAATTTTATTTACAATTGTCATTTATTGTTTATATTGTCGTAGTGTTCATATTCAATGTACACTTTTTATTTCGTTACAGTGCTATATATATATATATATATATATTATATATATAAACAGAAATATATATCTGTATATATACACACATAAATTTACATGCACACACATATATATGCATATATATGTTCATCTATGTTTATATACATATATATATATATATGTGTGTGTGTGTGTGTGTGTGTGTGTGTGTGTGTGTGTGTGTGCATGTGTGTGTGTATGTGTGTGTGTTGTAAGGTAGATGGATTCATGCCACATCGTTTTGAAAATTCTTGATTTGTCTCATATATCCTCCACCAAAATTCAAAATATGTTCAATCGGGACTTAACATTGTCAGCTTTGCTTGTATATTTTGCCACTTTGATATTAATATGAAGGAATCCTCGAATAAGTTTCAGAGGTATCTGCACTTTCTTCTTAAAGTAAAAGATTATGTTGATAAAGAAAATAAGTACACATTTATATCTTGATCGTTAGTGAGAGACTGAATTGAACATGGTTGCTCTTTTTGTGAACAACTTGGATTATTTCAAATAAAATAAAATAAAATACGTTGCTGGGGTTACATAAAATAACTAAGCACATGAAAGTGGATTAAGCTAAATGAGTTAAAATTTCTACCTCGTTTGCTGCCTTATAGTTTTGGAGAAATTTGTAAATGTCTTGAAACCTATATTTCTCCTAATCGGTTATGAGCATAACAAGTATCGTAGATTTAGTTTGCTGATCTTTGATATCATTCTGACTAAATAAACTACGTCTATCAGTTCAACAATTATGAAAAAAGACAATGATGAATAATGGAATATAAACTAGTACTGCAATCTATTGATCAGCTGATCCTTAGTGACGTTTTTGTTCTATAAAATTATAGAAAAACAAAATAGACATTCCTGTCATTAGGCGAACTATTAACGTATGATATGCTTAACAACCTTACACACATTTGTGGTATTTTTTTTTCATTTTATTTTTCATGTTATTAATATATTATTATGTCTAAATGAAATTAACAGTTTGTATAATCAAGTATTTAAAATTCAAGGAACATAAAACAAAACATGAGACAAAAGAGTTTTAATAATCACATCTTTCCAACGCATTTAACCGCTTCTTGAATAGTATCTATTTAGATACGTGGAATTTCATTAGCTTAAGTAAATCTCTTCTGATAAAATCAGTGTGTTTGAAGTGGAATTGACCTCTTCTCTACAGACAGCAATCTCTTCTCACAAAATAAAAAAAAACAGTAGAAAAGAACTGAGCACCGAAAATCCCATCTCCCCTCCTAATTTTGATTGAAAGCAATGTACGAGAAGAGGTGATAAAATGTGTGGTGACGCACACACTTTATTACCAAATATTTATTCTGCTAACCTCAATGGATGATAATTTTTTTGGTTTCATTTTATCAATACACACTTCCTCATATTGTAAGCTTTTATGTGTTTATCTCTTCTTTCTCTGAATGTTTCCACTTCTTAGATATTTATATTCTGTGAATGATTCTGATTCTTAGATATTTCTTGTGATAGTAGCTGTTTTTTTTTTGTATGCATGAATATATCTATAACCGAACCGGATCAATACTCATAATAAACTCTGACCAATTTTCATAACACATCTTCACTGCAAGACGAATCTAGTATTATAAAATATCTTTCCAGTTAAGCAAAGTTCATATTCTTCTTTGCTTTGCTTTTCTATTCTTTTTTTTATTCTTTTTTCTTCTTTATTACATTTTATTTTTTGTGAATGGTATTCAACAGTGACTGAATTTATTCATTCATTTTAGTTTTAATTTATATATTTCTTTTAAGCGAATGTTTCTCACATCCTTGTGATATTCTGTCTTCAGCTTGTCTACTATTCTATAAATTTATACTGAAACTGTTAGATGATTCTAATCTATATGAAAATCTTTATTCTTCACCTGTTTGTTGAAAGGTTTATTCATTTTTCTCTTTGCATAATTTTCTTTTGTTTTATATAGTTTCTTCGATTTTGTTCTTTCAGTCTTTGTTTTTGTCTTTTTGTCCATATTTATGCTTTAATTCTTTTTCCTTCTTTATTTATTATTTATTACTTATACTGTTTATACTTTTGTGATTCATTACTTGTCTGCTTTCACTTTTTTCTTTTTTTGCTTCCCCTTTCCTTTGTTTCAATGTTTTGTTTGTTTTATTTTTTTCAGGGTTAATCCGAAATTTATTTCAAGTCTCTTCCAATTTTAATCATTTTCTGTCTTCCACTGATTTGTTTGTGTTCATTTTTCTCTCATTTTTTCACAATATTTTTCAACGTTGTCACGATTTCTTGACTTTTTCAGATGTTATGTTTGCTTCATTACTGAAGTAAGTTTTTTGCTCATTGCTATGCTTTTATTGTTTTTATTTAGAGTATTTTATTTTCTTCTTTTTCGCCCAAATTTCATCAAAATATTTCATTTTACATAATATCAGTATATTTGTTGTTTTTATTCTCATGACATTGTTTTGTCTGTAACGATTTTTATTTCTTTTCAATTTTTTTCTTTACTCCTTTAAATTCTGTCTTGTTTGGTTTCACTATTAAATTTCTCTTTGTAGTTCTCCTTTTTATTTTTTGTTTGCTTTCCTTTTTACTTTCCTTTTTTTTCATACATTCTTATTGTATAATATATGACAATCTCTTCTTAATTTTCTCTATTAGTTTCATTACTTTATTTTATATGTTGTGGGATCTCCCCTTTTTCTATGACAATATACTCGACTTAAGTACACATACATTCCTGCCATAGTGAGTTACGCATAGCACAATGAGAAACATCGTAAGAGATCCGTAAGATACCGAACAATACCGAAGTTCCATGGAGAATACCGCGTCAGTAGTCTGAGCTCCACTCAGCCAGAATAGTATTACATATCACCCATCAGTTTCGTCGTGGACATACTAATTCCAGCACTGCTTTACTTCAAATACTTGTATATATATATATATATATATATATATATATATATATATATATATATTCCTACTAACCCTATTCCTGGATTACTATCCTGCGTTCCACTTTTTTATCTTTAAGTTTAATATAATATATTTTTCTATCTCAAATACCTTATTTATTTTTAATGTTTTGTGCGGTTCCTCAACCATTAGTATATAGACTATTTTTTTGTTTTAATATTTATAATTCCTGTCTTAGATTTGTTTGATTATTTCTCTCTTATTTACTTTCTTATGTTTTCTCTTCTATTATACTTTCTCTTATGTTTTTTAATTCATTTTCATTTTTATTGACGTTTATACATATTTTCTCTCCTTCTGTTTCTTTTTTTTTTTTTGGTTTTTGCTTTTACATTTTTTGTTTTGATATATTTTATTAAATGCTTTAATCTTTCCCTAAGTTTGTTTTCTCTACTCTTCATTTTTTTCTCATGAAGCACCTATTCAATAATAATAATTACTAGCAATCCTATCTCTGACTTTGCTTGCTTGAATCTGACACTCTAAACTCTAACTATATGTCTACAACTCTGAAGAGAGTGACAAAAAAGGACTACAAATAAACTGCAAGAAAGCCGAATGGTCATCAGCAAAAAGTGCAGCCCACAATGCAAAATACATTTGGGAGATACTAAAACCAAGTAGGTACAAAAACTTAAACACGATGGAAGTGTTTTAACAGAAGATGGAAAATGCGATGAAGAGATCTGAAGGCGAATTGGCATGGCGAATGCCGTGTTCCAGAATCTGAGTAAAATATTAAGACACAGGAAACTTTCATTAAAAACAAAGAAGAGAATATTAGATTTTAATGTGATGTCAGTTCTTCAATATGACAATGAATGCTGGAAGATATCAAAGATGAAGGTAAAACTTGAAGCAGCTGAAATGTTGTTTTGCAGAAGAATGCTGCGGATATCGTGGACCGAGCATGTGAGCAATGATGAGATTTTAGAAATGATTGAAACAAAAAGAAAATAAATATTGAGCATCAGTAAGAGACAACTAAATTTCCTGAGACATGCAATCAGGATAGCGGTCTTGGAGAGCCTGATACAAACAGGCCAGATAGAGGGGGAAAGAAACAGAGGAAATCAGCGGATGTCAGAACGGGGGTTGCATGGTGTTACAAAAGAAAGTTTGCTCAGAGCCACCAGGGATAGGGAGATGTGGAATGCCATGATCGCCTACGTCCTGAAAGCACAAGGCACATAGATGAATAATAATAATAATAAGAAGAATGGTATCTATTTTATCATGTCACGTGAAGCACGATAATACATTTGATTTGTTTTTAAACAAAAAACACTGCAGACAGCATATGTTACATTGTTTATTGATACTGAAAAAAGTTGATGTTTTGCACTCACATTTCTGGTGAAAGAACAAAAAGAACAACAACAAACACGACAACGTTCATGATGATATTGTTAACGATGCTTTGAACACAATCGATGAAACATTTATTAACTCTAATTACCTCATCAATTCTATACGTAATCACGTAAATTCAAAAACAGCGGAATGTAAAGAGATGTTCTATTTCCATTTTCTCTGCATTCTTTGTGTTTTTCCCAGGAATAACTCATTGAAATGTGAAGGTAAGAATTCTGGCAAATACAGAGACATGATGTCTAGAGAATATAGAAAAGTTATAAAATAAATTGTTCTTGTTAAATTTAATAGAACACTAAATGTAAGATTTTGAATCGGAAAAAATTACCAACATTGTGCAGTAATGTGTAAAAATTTACGACAAAATCGAATTCAATTATCAACAAAAGGGGGTTAAAATCTAACAAGAACGATGCTAAGGAAATTGAAAACTGTACCACATAAAGAAGTGATCAAATTTAGAAAACACTTGCTCAGAATAATATAGTCAAGTATGTATTCTAATCGAGCTAGAGTTATAATTAATACTTTGCATGAAGTTAACCGTATATTATCAGCGCCATATTTAAAATCTTATTTTCTGAATTGAAGAAATATGAACGTAAGATATTTATACGAAATATTACTAAATTATACGATTGTTACGAATGCAACACTGTAGACTGCTTAAAATATATTATAGCTTAATTACATGTTTTATACATTAAATTTCAATCAAGTAATATTTTTTAAAAATCATATCACCCCAAGCAAGGCGGTAATGCCACTGAAGCGCAGGGGGCTAAGTAAGAATGAAAAGATTGGAAAAGAGAAAGCCGGAAACCACATCCTAAACAGGGAACAAGGAATGGGCCTCTACACCTGTTCATTAGACGTGGGTGGAGTGTGAACTGGGCGATAGTTTAGTCTATCTACTCCAATTGAGGAAAAAAAAGATAAAAGAAAGGAGTAAAAAGATTTGAAATGAGAAAGCCGGAAACCACATCCTAAACAGTGAACAAGGGATGAGCCTCTACATCTGTTCAAGAGACGTGGGTGGAGTGTGAACCGGGCGATTGTTTAGTATATCTACTCCAATTGAAAAAAAATAAATAAGTGAGTGAAAAGAATGAAGAGAAGAGAAAGCCAGAAACCACAACCTAAGCAGGGAACAAGGGATTAGACTCTACGCCTGTTCAATACATGTGGGTGGAGTGTGAACCGGGTGATAGTTTATTCTATCTACTCCAACTGAGGAAAAAAATAAATAAGAGTGAAAAGAATTGAGAAGAGAAAGCCGGAAACCACATCATAAGCAGGGACATGCTATGAGCCTCTTCACCTGTTCAATAGACGTGGGTGGAAAGCCGGAAACAACATCCTAAACAGGCACAAGAGATGAGCCTCTTCACCTGTTCAATAGTCATGGGTGCAGTGTTAACCGGGCGATTGTTAAGTCTATCTATTCCGAGAAAAAATGTACAGAATGGTGAGTTAAATAAGTTTTAACTTAGTTAAAAGTCCAATCAAAGAAATAGAAAAAAGGACAACAAAATAAAAAATAAAAAAAACTTAAAGTTAAATATAAATAAATACAAAATCATGACTTACTAAAATTTCAAAAAGTCTAACCAACACCCACACACATGCTTACTGCCAGTTGACAAAAGAAGAAGTAAAAAGTTATTTTATCTAGTGGCGAGTAGAGGAATAGATTTGTGGGTAGGTTGAAAATTCAACTAGCTAAAAAATACGCAGGAACAAGGAATTTAACAGAACTTAAGTCCAATCAAAGAAACAGAAAAAAAGGGCAACAAAATGAAAAATAAAAAAAAACTTAAAATTAAGCATAAATACAAAACCATGACTTACTAAAATTTCAAAAAGTCTAACCAACACCTACACACATGGTCACTGCCAGTTGAGAAAAGAAGAAAGAAAAAGTTATTTTATCTAGTGGCCAGCAGAGGAATGGATTTGTGGGTAGGTTAAATGGAATTGAAATGTTTCTCCGTTATCAACAGGTTTGACATACAAGAGCAACTGGTGGTTAAAGAATGATTTTGGTATTCTAAAAGCGAGAGATATATAACAATTGAATTCTTATATGGTAGTCATGAGTTGTTAAAAATAATGTAGTATTTATAACAATCATATGCTGCGGCAAGGGCTTCTCTTATTTTTGCAGCATTTCATTTCGTATCTTTAGTTATTTTTTCATTAAATATTTGTATCACCTTTTTTTATTTGAACTTAAATCGCAAGTTTGGCTCCAAGGACTATTGGCGGTTATACAAACGGGTGCTGAACAATACCAAATCCTCAATTTCTCCTTTAATCAATGGATTTGAGGTTCTCACGTCATTTGCGGACAAACCTGAGTGCTTTGCTCGCAGAGTCTCATCCAGCTCCTCATTTGACTCATCTGGTGTACCCTCACCCGCCCTTCCTATTAGAATTGAGGCTAAACTGTACGACGTATATATTACCACGACAGTAGTATCCCGAGTAATTTCAAAACTTGACCCCTCATAAGGCGAGCGGTGGCGATGGAATCCTGGTGATAGTCCTTAGGAAATGTGCTCCTGAACTCTCCCCTGTCCTCTCTAAACTGTATAACTACTGCATTTCTGCTTCCTGTTTTCCTGCATGCTGGGAGTTCTTTTCAGTCGTTCCTGTAAAGAACTGTGGTGAACACTCGGTCCTATCCAATTATCGCCCTATCAGCCTTCTACCAATTTTCGGGAAAGTGTTCGAGGCCATAATTAATGCTGAAATAGTTCAACATATTACTGCCCACAAACTCTACTCTGACAGGCAGTATGGCTTCCGCTTTGCCAGGTTCACGGCCGACATGCTAACAACCGTAAAGGAGTACATGCTCCAGGCCCTTGATGAGTCAGGCAAGGCTCGTGCTGTTGCTCTGGATATCTTCAAGGCTTTCAACAGGGTTCGGCATTCTGGCCTTCTATGCAAGCTATGGGGTTACGGTATTACCGGACGCTTCCTTGATCTAATCAAATCTTTTTTTAAATAACCGCAAAATGAAGTTCATTTTGAATGGGCATGCCTATACATCCTACAGCACAATCGCTGGTGTCCCTCAGGGCTCTATCCTGGGCCCGACGCTCTTCCTTATTTTCATAAATAACCTCCCAACGAGATCAAAAGCCAAGTAGGCATATCTATGAAGATGACACCTCAATTTATTCCCGCATCAGTAAGAAACCCGGCTTGGCGGACAAACATAATTTCGCTGCTGACCTTGAAAGAAATCTACACTCTCTGGTAAATTGAGGCAAGATGTGGCTTGTCAATTTCAATGCGTCTAAGACCAAGCTTCTGTCTGTCAATCATCACAGGCAACTTCTCCTGCCTCCCATAAGCATGAACCAAGCGAATCTCCCTGAGAGCAATACACTGCGCCTTATCTCTCTTCTGATCTCAAATGGTACTACTACATTGAGTCCATAGCTAAATCCACTGCTAAGAAGGTTGGGTCACTGTGTCGGGCCAGGATGTTTTTCCTGCCTGAATCCATCCTGCATATATACAAATCAGCTATTCGTCCGTGCATGGAATACCGATGCCATATATGGTCAGGCGCCCCTGCTGTTCATCTCAGTGTTCTCGACAGGGTCCAAAGGAGGATCAGTAATGTGATAGGTACCGACTTGGCGGCTCGACTACAGCCACTTCCCCAACCACGAGATGTGTCCTCCCTTTGTCTGTTCTATAAATACTTCATGGCTCCTGCTCCAACGAACTTAAGTCACTGGTGCCTCTACAATAGGTGTTTACTCGTGCAACGGGATCCTACCCATTCACAGTTAGTTTAACCAAATGCAAACTACAATTCTACTCCTTCAGCTTCTTCTCTCGCACTTCCCGCCTGTGGAACTCGCTTCCATATTCTTGCTTTCCCGACGGCTACAACTTCCAGGAATTTAAATGCAATGTCAATACTCATCTATTAATCAATTGACAATAGTTCTTTCACCACCCCGTATATTCTTTCCTTTCTCTCCAACTTTGCAATTGTCATCACACCTGTATTCCCATTCTTCTCTTGCTCCTTTCTAATTGGTTCATCTTCCTCTTCACTCTCTTCTAATTAATATTTTTACTCTTTTGTAGCTCCCTTCACATCAGTGGCATTGCGATTGAAAGAATAAATAAATAACGATTAAAAGAATAAATGAATAAATAAATGATATAAAATAACTTCAGCTGAAGAAGGGAATAAAAAATTTCGAATCCTTTACCATCTTCCATTTTATACAGGTTTGTTTACAATTAATGTCAGGTATTATAAAATGTTTACTGGTTGTTGCAATATTGGTAATATGTTGTAATAATGAAACTGGATCATATTATTATTTTTATTCAAAAATTAAAATGAAAGTATTTTTGAATATAAAGGAAGATGAAAGACTTGGCGAGTGGAGATACATCAAGCCGGCGCTATTTACGATTTTATGTTTAGTTTTTCGCTAATTCATTGCCACCTATTATACATTAAATCGTGCTTCCTATCTGTAGAGTTGCCTTCCGTTTACTTGCTTCCCCGATAGCTAGAATCTTCAAAAATTTAAATGTAAAGACAAAAGACGTCTCCAATCTCACTGATTTGCATTCCTCTCTCTCATGGTCCTTTCTCCGTCCACACCACTCTCATTAGTATTCTCATCCTTCTCTTGCCCACTTCCTGACACCAATTATCACCTGTCACTTTTTCTACTAACTTTCTTCATATAGAACACCCTGCACACCAGTAGTAGTAAACCGGTTTGCTTGGGGCGATATGATTAACAAAAATAATAATTATTAATTTTTTGCTGTCATTGTATTTATTCATTAAGTATTCGCAACTTGTTATCTTTTTAAAAATTATACTTGTGGATAAGCGTTTCTTCGTGGTGTGTTGGGATTCGTCTCCCTTGAATTTTGCTGTCTATGTGTCGGGATTCTAAACCTTTAACAACAACAACACAGCTTTTAAATGAAGCATAAAAATGTTATTTTACGAAGGAATGTTAGAAGCAGAACATCACTTGAAATGATATTCCTTTATTCTTTTCAGAAATATTCAATTACAATAAAAGTTTCCTTGCAGTGAAATCCATAAAATTTTATGAAAAGACATAAGTTGAGACGGTCAGTCAAAAGTGTTTGTGAGTTCGGAGATAAAGGGTTAATAAGCGATTGCAGTTTAATCCTTTTTATTGATTGCATGGTCAAGGCGTTAGTCGGAGGCTGCTGGCACTCTCTCTTCCCTTCTGTGCATCTGTGAATGCACGCGTTTGTGTGTACAAATGTTTACATTAGTGTTCAGCCCTGATAAGCAGCATGTTTCTGTTTTTATACACGAAAGTGAGATAAAAGTCTAATTTCACATTGAGTTGTGAACATAGTGAAAAATATTTTTTATGATATAAAATGTAATTTCAAACTTTGAGAGTAATCAAGAATTTTACTGGCAGCAAACTGCTTGCATACGGACAGGTAATGAATTCAGCAGATATACAAAGATAGAAAGGGGCGAAAGCACAAGGATGTGTCTTTTCACCGGATATGTTCAACATGTACAGTGAGAACATTTTGAGGACACTACAAGTTATGCCTGGATGTGTCATCGGCGGCCACAATCTAAACAACCTAAGTTACGCAGATGATACAGTGCTGATAGCAGACACAGAAAGGAAACTACAAGACTTCCTCCAGATGGTAGCTGAAGAAAGTAACAAGAAAGGACTAGAAATAAACTGCAAGAAAACCGAATGCATGGTTATCAGTACAAAGGGCAGCCCAAAATGCCAAATACAGGTCGGGGATACTAGAATCAATCAGGTATAAAAATTTAAATACCTGGGACGTTTTAATAACAGAAAACGGAAAGTGCGACACAGAGATCCGAATGCGAATTGGCATGGCCAAAGAAGCATTCCAGAAGTTGAGTAAGGTATTAAGAAAGAGGACAATTTTGCTAAAGACAAGGAAGAGAGTACTGGATTGCTATGTGATGTCCGTTCTTCAATATGGCAGTGAATACTGGACTATATCATCAAATATGAAGGAAAAACTTGGAGCAACTTAAATGTGTTTCTACAGAAGGATGCTGAGAATATCATGGAGAACTGAGCCAGTGAGCAATGAAGAGTTCTTAGAAATGATGGAAACCAAAAACAAATTATACTGAGCATCAGGAAGTGACAGCTGAAGTTCCTGGGATATGCAATGAGGAAGGAGAGCTTGGAGAACCTGATACTAACAGGCCAGATAGAGGGAAGAAGAGACAGGTGAAAGCAACGGATAACATATTTGAAGGACCTAATCAGGTGGATGACGGAACGAGGGTTACACGGTGTAACAGGAGACGACGCGCTCAGAGCCACCAGGGATAGGGAAACGTGGAAAGCCATGATCGCATACGTGCTGAAGGGACAGGGTACATCGAAATAGAAGAAGAAGAAGAAGACGCAAAAATCTTCCTGAATTCGCGGAAGTGGTGAGGAGGGATATTATTGTTATTTTCTAAATTGTCCAGACATAATACATGGTAGTTCAAAAGTAAATATTTTGACGAATTTCCATGTAATTATTGTTTAGCAAACAATGCTTCCTTTGGGAATTTTTGAATTCCTATAAGTGTGGCTGCTTATTTGTCATTTCATTTTTTTTTGCTTATTTATGTAATGTATAACTAATATATTGCTTTGTTAAGGTAATTCGAGCATATTTATTTATCTGCCTTAAATATAATACATATATTTGTTTTTTTCATAGTGTGGTTTTTACATTATGTCAATAATTAGTTACGATTATTTAATTATGAATTAAATCTTTGCTTTTATAACCTTTATTGAAAGATAAATTCGAATCTTTTATTCTGTAATTTGTGTTAGTCTACAAAATTATTTTATCCTGCAGGTTTCAGAGGTTTTATAACTGTTGAAAACTGGTCCTGTTTTCTTACCTTCCATGATATGTTTGCTTTAATTAGGGTTTTGTTTTCTAGGTTTCCATATATGTTTAGCGACACTTGACGTAATTACTTATTTACAATGTTGAAAGATGTGTATAATTATTCTGGTTCTATAGCCCATCAGTCTTACATATGCTTATTATTCTTTCTTTATCTGCTGTTATTAAGCACTGTAAATTATGATTCTTTGATGGCGTTTGTCGTTTCAGAGACGTTTACACTTTCTGCTTTAGTTACAGGTTGTTTTGTTTAATTTGTGATTATGTTCACTTGTGTTCTATATTTTCTTTGCTACTTTCTCGATACAATTACAGCTGTTTTCTTTTTTTCTATTGGATATTTTTTCGGAATTTTTGGTTAAAGGATTCTTTGTATAATGAATAATGTCTTTTTTATGATTTACGTATTTGTTTTACGTGTGAGTTATACAACATGAATTTTCATTTTTCATTACTTTTTTTCATTATATATGTTGTGCATATATAGGCTGGTAAAAATTAGCTATCATTTCGGGAGTTTCGTAATCTTCTATGTCTTTGTCTTTGATGCTTAATAAATAGCAGCTTTGTTTTGGAAGCATTAAATCTCACAAGCCATTTTTTACCCAAGTCCACCAAGGATTGGAGGTTTTTTTCAAGCTCAGCAGCGAAGTTTGATTTGTCAGCTTCGGCAGATTTTTTGGTCGAGGCGAGAGTAAACCGTAGTGTCGTCAGTGTATATGCATACTTGGGATCTTATTACATCGGGGAGATCGTTAATTAAGATGAGGAAAAGTGTAGGACCAAAAATAATGACTTGCGGAACACCCGCGTTCGTATAATAGTATTGGGAGGTTAACTTCATTGTGCAAGTTGAAAGGAATGAATGGATTAGTTCAAACAATTGTCCAGTTATACCATAGCCCCGCAGACGCTGTCAAACGCTTTGGAGATATCTAGGGTAACAGTTCGAGCTTCGCCGTTCTTATCGAGAGCCTTGTGTATATATGCAGTGATTGTCTTCAGCATATCATCGGTAGACCTTATGAAGTGGAAACCATACTATTTGTCAGAAAAGAGACTGTAGGCAGTGAGGTGCTGAACCACCTCGGCGTTGATGATGGCTTCGAACACTTTGCCAAAAATCGGTAGGAGGCTGATAAGCCAATAATTAAAGGGGTCAGAGAGTTCACCTACATTTTTATAAATATGAACCACAGAGAAGGACTTCCAGTAGGCAGGAAAGCAAGAAGCAGAGAGACAGTAAGAAAGTCATGTAAGCCAACAACCCGATACCAAAATAATAAAATAACGTTTTCTTACATAAGATTTTTTTCGAAACAATATTTTAGAATAAATTTACAATGACATAACCATTGCTCTAAACCAATAAACCGTGAAGAGCTGACTTTTTTACCTTTAATTCCTGATATAATACCTGAGGTGTCCACCCGTAATGACAAACTTATAAAGAGTCGACATGCTACCCAAAACGCACAGCCTGAAAATTGCGTTTATTCATGAAACAGGCAGTCGCTATTCGGTGTTAAGCACTATGTCAACAGTAGCCATCTCCATTCCTCTTTATATTCCTCTCTCTCTCTCTCTCTCTCTCTCTCTCTCTCTCTATCAAACAATTAATTTAAATATATCGGCTAATGCCAATTTCGTAAATTTCCGTATAATTTTGTTACATTTTCTTTGATTGCATATGTTTACATTGGGATACCATCCCAAGAAAAGATAGACGTGCTAAAGTAAATCAGAAGACTATACAATTGAGGCTTAATTAATACCTTTTCTCCTATGACATCTTCTGTGGTCGAATACATGTCAGTCTAATGACACTGTTGGGACGCCCACGCCTATTCGGCTATAATGGACTATTCCATTACGATGTAAAGTAATGGTGGCATCTACGTGAGAGTGTGTGCCGAGCAGCCGATCGACAAGTCAGTCGTAGACTTCCGGTGACGACCCGGAAGTACCAATTGCTCATACAAAGTCTTACGACGGTTGAGACGATTAACCTCTATTCTTGTATTGGATACTAATAACCTTTGTAAATACTATTTTCACGGAATACAACATTTAACCTATTCCTGTTGTTGAGTTATGTATTCTTACTCACGACACAACAGTGGCGACGAAGATTGCCGACACAACAGTGGCGACGAAGATTGCCGAACACAACAGACACATTATCCCGGTATATAGGAGTATGTAGCTTCGAATCCTAACGGAAGATAGATATTTTCAAAACAAGAATTTTACTCTGGTTGATATTTAATTGTACCGTTTATATGTACGTTATAGAAAAAAAGGTAGACTCTACAGTCAAATACGAGTATCAATTAATTTTTTCATATATTAAACTTGATTCTTTAGCCGCTAAATATATAAATTGCGGGCAGCTAAGTACATGAGTCATAAAATAATATATTCATATGAAATTATAAAACTACATGAATTTTTAGTTCAGCCTCAAAATATAATAAAATGACAAGATAATTATGCATAGAAAATAGCTTCTCATGAATAAAACCTAATTAAGCTGAAAGAAAAAAATGTTGTTTAGAAATAAATAAATAATGAAGTTCATCTAACTAAAGATGAACTAAATGACAGAGAGCAGATCTACAATGAAAACAGAACCGTTCGGTATAATTTAATTTTCTAAACTCTGTCGATCAAATAAGGAATTCTCAAATTTTGGCAGTTATTTATAAATTAAGGTTGCTTAGACAAGTTTCGCTGTTCAGCATAGAAAAAGTTATATTAATTTTGATTTAATACATCTAGAAATGCATACTCTTTAGGCTGTGGGATCTTATTCCTTTTGTTGATCTACTTTCGTATAATAAATGATGACAAAATAAAAGTAATTGCAGGATTCATTGAAACACCTCTTGCACACGAAATATAAAAAATGAAATTCCATTGAATGGATGGTGATTTTTAATAGAACCATTATAAAAGATTTAACTTCTTGGTACAAGCAAGTTTATTTCGAAATGTTGTAGACAGGCAGTGAAAATAAAACACGTTTTGTTTAATTTACCTGAGTCTGGTTAATCGTAACAGTAAAGGTAATATTTTAGTTTCCATAGATACAAATATTTGACATTCATTAACTGAATATTTATTTATTTATTTTTTTTTTTTTACTATGGTTTAAAAACGTAGGTATCGTAATAACTTGTTTACAAATGAAAAATATTCAAAGGTTCTCCAATATAACTTCTTGAACACTTTTTAATACAACCGCGTACTGGTCTAATTTCGTTATGGCCCAAAAAATAATAATTATATAATCAATATATATATATATATATATATATATATATATAGAGAGAGAGAGAGAGAGAGAGAGAGAGAAGGAGAGAGAAAGAGGGAGAGAGATTATAAAGAGAGCAAAGAGGGGAGAGATATAGAGTGAGAGAGAAAGAGAGATTGTGAGAGAGAAAGAGAGGGAGAGAGTTAACGATCGTAATAAATATTTCATTTTCACTAAAAATTCAAAAGGTCAAATTTAACTTATATTATTATTAATATCTCAGAAATACAAAAATCCCCGCTATATTTGAATATGCGCATTTATGAACTCTAAGGAATTTCCTGGATTGGTTCTATAAAACTAATAATACGTACAAAATAAAACTATTACATAGGAAGCACGTGCAGAACACTCCCCTGAAGTTTGAATTGTGAGTTGTAGAAATCGAGCAATTTGCGCTCATTTTTATCAGCATATTAAAAGACATCAAAATACTCTTGACACCAGAGGAAAATTAATAGATAGGACTAAAATGTTATAGATGACTCAAAATTCGCTATTTTCTTATAATTCAAAAGAAACTATTGAACTCAACTAAAATATACAGGGTGTCCATAGAGTCCGTGTGCCCATTATAAATATATATGGCTTTATTTTTTTTGTGTGATATTAATAATTGGTAAAAAGGATTAGAAAGAAATACATCTATATTTTTCAATGTTTTATTGAAATTTTATTTAAGTTTCCACATGACCTCCACCATTAGCAATACAAAGGGTTATACGGTTTTGCAGTTAACGGAAAATATTTGCCAACAGTAATGCCTTAAATCACATTAGTTACTTCAGCTTTCGAATCTTCTAATGGACTAGGTTTGGTTGCATACACAATTGTTTTCACATTAAAAAAATCTAATGGAGTCACATCTGGCGAACCTGGTTTCCAATCAATCTGTTAGGAAATTCCTGATTTGGAAAATGTCTAACACGCAGATCAAAGGGACTAGGAACTTCATCTTGTTGAAACATTTTATTGCCTTACAATATTAATTGTTCATGCTCATTTTGTACAGATTATTTCTATCACAAATACAAATAAAGTTAAAAAATTTTTAAAGTACACATGGACTTTATGGACACCCTGTATTTCACTAAAGTGAATGAATGTTAAAGTGTGTATAAAAAACTAACACGTAAAAATATTCGACAAGAATTGTTTGTTGTTTACCAATTGATTAAGTTCTAAATACTATTTGATGACTGATATAGAAAAAAGATTAAAATATCGGAGACCATTTTGGCAATATGTCCAATTTTATTATATTTTTGTATTTATTAAGCTAGAATTCTGTTTAAAATGATTTATCGTTCATAAGCAAAATCATTTAGTGTATATCTTATACCACAGTGGAGTTTACGTTCTACAGTTAAGTTTATGTGGATGATTCAATAACCACAGCGGAGATGATTGACGGTAAAATAACTCACTTATAAAAGGCAAAGGCGTTTGAAAGAGAAGGAACAGAATTCGGAAGAAGAAAGAAAAAAAAGTACGAAGAAGAAAAGAAAACAAAAGAAGAGGGGTCAGCATAGACAGCGCATGGGGAGGTAGGTGAAGAGAAATGATGCAAGAACATGGTTGGATGGTTAATATTGAAAAAGTATTGACGACAAAATTACGACAAAGTAATGATAAAGAACAGAAAAGATGAACAAGTTATGAATAAACGAAAAATAATCTTTTTTTTTTACGAAACGGTAAGAGGGAAAATAAAAAAAAACAACCAATGATATAATATGCTTCTTATTGTTTTGATATCTATTTATGAAGTAGTGCGACTTAAGTATATAATCAACTCCAGTATATATATATATATATATATATATATATATATATATATATATATATTTATATATATAACTGGAGTTGGTTATATACTTACGTCGTATATATATACATATATACATATATATATATATATATATATATATATATATATATATATATATACATAAAATTATGATAACATATACTGATGTTATATATATATAGGTACGCAGCACACACATACAAACACAGAAACACACATACACACACACACACACACACATATATATATATATATATATATATATATATATATATATATATATATATATATAAATCAGATACACAAAGTCACGCACATTACGCAATAACTTTACGCGTGACACGTTTATGTTTAGTTGTATAGACACATGCGTATATACACCTATTGACGAGAGTAAATATATGAATATATAACCGTATATATGTGTCTTCAAACAAATATAGTGGTATATGAGACTATAAAACTGAAGCCTGTCAGGTTTTCCTTACCTGAATTTTGATAAGAATATTTTTATTGCATAATTTTTCATGCATGTGAAAAGCGATGATTTGCAGTGATAAGGAAAGTGTTTATCTTGCAAGTACCTAACAGTTGTGTAACAATGCATTTATGCATCATTAGTATACGAATTTGTTGACACACCTACATAACTGCCAATACAAAGACACATATAGATTAATGCATAAAGAACATTACAGCTACAACAAACAGGCACACGTGTTTATACGAATGTATGTAGACACCGGCGAGAAAGCTTCTATGTATATCATAAATGTGTCAACTAGAAAAAACAAGACACGTATAAAAAGCAAATGAAAGATAAATTTGGAAAAAGAGTGATCCCAAGAGAGAAAAGTATAAGAAATATATAATCTCTGACAGACAATGCAAGAAAAAATAGTGTATGAAAAACTGCAGACGACAGTTATTGAAAAGGATGAAAGGAAAAAAATCCCAAGTCCATTAAGCAGATAAAAGCTCATCTTGGCGTGCCAAGAAGCGAATATTATGTTATATAAGGTTATCAAGCTACGCTCGACTGCACGCAAGAGGGTGCCATATTAAAACCACTGTTTACTAAATTAGTTCTGATTTGCGCGAGACGGTGAAAAATATATATTTTGGCGAGAGAATTGCTAAACTGTGATAAATAGTTAAGGTCAAAAATAGAATATTTGCTCGGCTATAAATGTATATTATTGAATACATTACATATGCAATATGTTTGAAGAGATTCGTAGTTTAACGTATTTTGTGCAATGAACTAGAAATGGGCAACACACACATACAACATTTATATATTTTATATGAATATATATATATATTATATATATATAAATATATATATATGTGTGTGTGTGTATGTGTGTGTGTATGTGTGCGTGTGCTTGTGTGTTTAATATACGAGCCTAATCCGACAAGATGAATAAAATTGGTAAAGAAGTTGTATTAAAAAATATCTTTAATCTAACATGTCTCACTTTGAAAATCTTATTCAGAGATTTTTTTTAAAGACAATTGATTTAAAAAAAATAGAATCCAAAGAGACATTGTATTGATTGATGTTTGATTTTATTTGTCAAATAATAAAGCAGTGGATGGATATTATAAATGAAAGTGAACCTATGCGAAAATAAAGTATGTGTCAAGCGTATTTAAACTATGAACAAATCAAGTGTATTTATATCTTGGAAACGTTAGTGTGTGCAATTGACAAAACAAAATACATTTCCGGTCAAAATTGTAACGAAAGATTGTATACAAGTAACACGCGAGGGACGAGTTTATTTTTTTTTAAAAAATGTAAGAATCATGTATGATAGTGTGTGCTTATAAGTCGGCAGAGTTAGAATGTCTGTTAATGATAAATGATAAACATTTCCGTTAATAATTCTAGCAAATTCATATACACAATTATTAAGCGAATACTTCATTCATGAATAAATCTTTAAAGATAAGTTTAACAGAATCTTTCAAGGAAATACTATGCATTATAATACTAAATATATATATATATATATATATATATATATGTGTGTGTGTGTGTGTGTGTGTGTGTGTGTGCTGAAACAATTAAATAATATAATATTTAGAAATATTAAAAATACGTATAATATTATAGTAGTAATGAAAAGTACCATGTTATATCATTACAATATTATTATCAATATACATAACAAACAAAAATATATAATAGCATATAATAAAGGGGAGAAAAATATCTATATTTATAAACATGGATATGTCTGCCTGTCTGTCTGTTTGTTTGTGTCTCTATTCCTTCAAACTTTTCACCACAGAAACCCTTGGTACGATTTCAACCAAAATTCGGTCACTTCTCGATCATGATATGAAACTTTGATGTACGCAAAATTCTTTCGAATCGATTTACACGTTAAGGCAGAAATCATTGAAACGTTTACAATTTACGAACTCTTCTTCTCTGAGATACCTCATGCGAATTCAGGCAAAATCGAGTAACTTGTAGATTAAGGTTCGAAGCTTTGATGTACTCAAACAATTTTCGACTCAGTTTACAGTGTTCGTCAAAAATCAATGACAAACATAATCTGGGTGGTCTTTTGCACATTTTTATCGCTCCCGTTCTTACAAATGTACATACCTGATTGCTGTTTATTGGTTAAATTTAACAAACATAATCCTGTTTGACAAATACGACAGGAAACAATACTTCATATTTTATTAACCTACGCGTCACAGAAACTTCAAATTGGAGCATTTTGAATAAGCATTTGACCTTACCATTTCAACATAACCACTAAAACGCCCAGAGCAACGCCGGGTTATACATAAGAAATAAATAAAAAGATATAATCAGAATGAATAGGAAATAATATTTCATAAGAATGAGCAGAAAAAAATTGTAATGAAAGTATATAGAAAGGAAGCTGTAAAAAGAAAGTGTAATAAAATCAAATAGAAAAGAAGTTTTACGAAAAAATAAATGAAAAGAAAATGTCATGAGAATAAATAAACACATTGTATAATAAGAAATAAATGGAAAATAATGTGCAATAGGAATAAATAAAATGCATTTGTAATGAGAATAAATGCTAAATAGAGTGCAATTATAAGAAAAAATCTGTATTAAGAAATATATAGACAAGCGAATTTAATACGAATATATAGTAGTATGTTTTAAGAATAAATAGAAACCAAACTGTAATGAGAATCAGTTTAAAAGAATTTGTAATAAGACATTAATAGACAAGATTAAGGAGAATAAATAGAAAAGAAAATCTAGTAAGAATAAATGGAATAGGAAATGTGATAAGAATAAATAGAAAAGAAAGTGTAATATAAATAAATAAAAAAGCAATTGTAATAAGAATAAATGGTAAAGAATGTGTGATACGAAATTAATAAGAAACATTGTTTAATAATGAAACGAATAAACAAAAAGTGTTATCAGAATAAATAGAAGAGAAACCGTACAGAGAATAAATGAAAAAGATTGTGTCATCAACAGAAAAAGATAGTGTAAAGAGAATAAATAGAAAAAAATGTAATATGAATAAATATAAAATAAAGAGCAATAAGAAATAAATATCTAAGAAAGCATGATGTGAATAAGTGGAAAAGAAAGTGTAACCAGAAATTTATCGAATGTGTAATACGAATAACTAGAAAAGAAAGTATAATAAAAAATAGATAGAAAATAACGTGTAATAAGAATAAATAAGATAGAAACGTAATGAAAATAAATAAAAAAGAAAATGTAATGCGAATAATTAGAAAAGAAATTTCAATAAGCAATACAGTAAAATTAAAAAATGTCCTGAGAATACGTAGAAAAGAAAACGTAATTAGAAAAAAATCGAAAATAAATTTAAAAAAATTAAATAGAAACGAAAGTCCAATGAAAATAAATACAAATAAATATGTAATATTTGTAAATAGAAAACAATATGTAAATCGATTTAAAAGAAAAGAAAAGTTAATAAAAATAAATAGAAAATACATTTTAATAATAAATAAATAATAAAGACATTGTAAAAAATTATTAGAAAATAAAATGCAATAAGAATAAATGAAAAATATAATGTAATCTACATTTATGAAATTGAATATGTCCGTATGTGTGTGTGTTTGTGTGTATTAATTTTGACGAACCCTACTCCCCCATAACTGTCACCTAAAATTGGGTCACTTTTCGATCATATGAAACTTGATGTACGGAAAATTCTACAAGTTAAGGAGGAAGACACCAAAACGCTAATAATTCACGAACTTTTCTTCTCCAAGACACCTTACACAAATTCAACCAAAATTGAGCAACTTGTAGATAAAGGTACAAACCTTTGACATACACAAAAGTTTTTCCAATCAATGTACAAGTATTGTCAAAAATCAACGACAAACTTAATTTCGTGTGGTATCTTGCGCACTTATATATATTTTTCCGAAACGTTTCACTAAAATTCAACCAAACTCGAGTCACTGGTCTGATGCCATGATATATGTAAAAGTAATGTTGCTTTTTGCGATCGTTTATTTCTGCAAAATGCTTAGTTCTATTCCAACAAACATCGGAATTTTTGTTACTTCTACCTTATCATGTACCATAACAATTTCACATTTTCTATACGGTGTCAATTCCTCCGAAGTTGCGTTAATTCTTTCTGCGTCACAGCATCATTGTTTCACACTGGAGGCTCCCGTAATTTCCCATCCCCGATCATTCAATTATATATACCTCATTCCTGCTTACTTGCAAAATTGATCAAGCATGAATAACGTTTTTACAAATACAATAAAAACCAACATTAGTTCATTTTTTCTACTTACGCGTCATGGCAACATCATATTGGAGGATTTGAATAAGCACTTGACCTTAGCATTTCAGCATAACAACTAAAAAGACCGAGCAACGCTGGGTTATACAGCTAGTAATATATAATAATAAAATGCAAAATAATAACAGTAATAATAAGAAAAATAAAGCGAAATATAATAATATGTATATATTAATAAAAAAAACATATAAACAATAATATGAAATATGGAGTAAAATATAGAGAAAATATAATTATAATAGTTAATTTATGGAGTAAAATGGAAGTAGTGCACATAGGAAAACAATATTACACTGTTATGAATATCCGAAAGTAACATTAAATTATTTATTTATATTCATTTATGAACATATTTTTGATTCATGAATTATAGATCTGCAGAAAAATGCTGAACTAATATTTTAATCGTGTGTATATATTTAGTAGTAATGCTAATAACAGGTCATGTATGTTCTTTTTTAATTAATCAACGATTAGAGATATCATAATATTGTCTTGTTTGAAATAATACAAGAGTTTGGAACCAGTTTCCAAACGTAAGTCTCTTTTGTCTTCGTAGATTCTCTCTTTTAGATTTCGAGATATTTCCCCGGATTTCCTTTATAAGTGGAGATAATATCACTTGAAATTTACACATGAATTTTTTCATAGAATATATATAAATATATATTAATATTGGTCAGCTTATTGCAGTTTCCTTCTGAAAAATTGGATTCATTATAAAATAAGGGACATTATTTGTGCATGGGATTGTGCATGAGTGCGCGCCTATGAGTGTGTATATAAAATAAAAACATTTTAGCACGTAAGACGTAAAAAGAAACGCGAAATAATTTAAACTTAACTTAAACTTAATTTAAACTTAAAAAAATCATCAAAAAACAATTCCTTCAAATTCAGAACAAATATATTAAATGCGTGTGTTCTCATGCAAAAAAAACAAAAAACGGCAAAATATTTATATCGACAGGCCGTCTAAAATGACGGCGACATATATATTGACGTACCAACTATTGGGTATCTTTCATTAAGACATGAGAAAACATCAACTACATCCGAGCTTGACAGGAGGGAAATACATATGTAGATTATAATACGCTGTTAATTTATAACATACAGTTCACATCGGATGATCCCCTGAGAAATTAATCATATCCATTATCAAATATACTGCTTATATATATATATATATATATATATATATATATATATATATATATATATGCATGTATGTGTGTATTAATTGTTTCACCCCATACAAGGCGGTAACACCGTTGATGCACAGGTGGATACATAAGAGTAAATGATTAGATAGGAGAAATGTAAAGAGAAGGACGAACCAGTTACAGGAGGTGTCAGAGAAAGGAGCAAGAGAAGGATGGGAATAGAGGTGTGATGACAGCTTCAAAAGTAGACAGAAAGGAAAAGATATATAGGGTGATGTAGAAAAAATTATAGTCAAGTGGTTCAGAGATTGGTATTGATATTGCATTTAAATTCATGGAGTTTGTAGCAGTCAGAAAAGCAAAAACATGAAAGAGATTTTCAGAGGCGGGAAGTGCGAGAAAAGAAGCTGCTGGGGTAGAATTGTCATCTGCATTTGATTGATCTAACTCTGAATGGGTGGTAATCAGTTGCCAACCTGATTGTACGAGTAACCTCCAGTAGCAGGAGAACCAGTGACTTAAGTTCGTCGGAGCAGAAGCAACGAAAATATCTATGGAACAGACAGAGGGACGCCACATCCCGTCGGTAAGAAAGCGCCTGGAGTCGAGCCGACAAGTCCGGTACCTATCACATTAATGATTCTTCTTTGGAGCCTCTAAGAACACTGAGAAGAACAGCGAGGACACGTGACCATATATGACAGTAACGTTCCATATACAGACGGATGGTTGATTTGTATATGTGCATATATATATTTTTTTTTCTAAACATATATTGTTAAATGTAAGGGATAATGAATGTCTTTTATATTTAATCATTAGCCGTTCGTAGTTTGACTTAATTTTATTGAAAATAAAAAAAAACTTCTCCAAAACATGGATATTTTTTATGTTGGTTATAAGTTTTCAGAGAGGATTCAAGGACGTTAACATAAAAACATCCACCATAAAAACGATTTTATTTTGTGTTGACATAAAACTTTGCTAAACGTCAATAAGAGTTACCATATAGTAAATGCAGTTCGTAAATTTGTAATGCGGTTCTATGACGTCACATCGCGTGAGAGATTAAAATGTTAACAAAACCATATATTTAAATGCAATTTAATGGGTTTAAGCAGATTTTATTAAGTTTGTTTTGTTTTGTTTTGATTTAATGTAGATAGCCATCAATATCTTATGGTTCATTTTACTGTGTGTATGAGTGAGTATTATTGTATTGTTGACTAAAACCTGTCTAATATTACTTACATGGCTATGTTTTCTAAACAATGTTGTTTAATTTAACTCTGATCAGAAAGGTGACAGGTAAGTCTACGGGAGTGCGTGGTTGTGGTAAAACCATTATATTTAATGGGTTTATTATTAGTACCAGAGACGCAATCACTGAAAGAGCATGTAAATCAAAGGTAAAATTAGAACAGCTAATGATTAAACATAATAAACATTCCTTGTCTCTTATATTTAGCAATATATCTTTAGAAAACTATCTGCTTTCTCGATGCATTATATATATATATATATATATATATATATATATATATATATATAAGCTGTATATACGCGTGAAGAAATATATATATATATATATATATATATATATATTAACATGCCCTGTGGACATAGAAGAATCCAAAGGAGTATCCTTTACATATAATGGTAGGATAACTCTCTACGAGAGATCTAAACATATCTGCATATAAATACATATAGAGCAAATATAAGAAAATTTAAGACAGACGCGTTATTTCCTGGTAATTCGGTAGTTTAGTCCTATTTCAGGCGAGGCATCTTCAGCTTCCATCTTTATTCAACGAAGGATTCTACATGAATGGGATTCACAACGACCTAATCCGGCTAATAAAAATAAAGAACAATATAAAAACATATAAGATGATAAGAATATAACTGTCGATCCTCTAAAAAAGAAAATAAGTACAATCCATCCGTTTGTCGAACCCACAGAGATTCCTCCATAATCATCGGTCAGTGTCGACGAAAGTTCGAGGGAAGCGGAATCAGATAATGCGAGGGTAGCGGGTGGGTCAGACGAGAAAGAGGGAATGACAGAGGAAAGAGAAAAAAGGAAAGAAAGGAGGGAGGGAGAAATAGAGCTTTACAGCTTTAGTTTAAAGGAACCTTAATATTCTATTTAGATTTATTTGTTTTTAACACGTATTTTTTTCTTTTTACTAATGTATTAATATTAAGGTTTTCTCGTTTAAAATATAGTACTCGTAATACTTTTTCTCTAAAAGTGTAATATCGGTAATATTTAACAGTGATGTATGGCTGGAATTAATTATCATCAAAGATATATTGCTGGTAATAATGTTCCTTCAAAATGTATTGTTTGTAATATTTTTCGACAGAAATTTTTTTCCGGAAATGTATTGAGATTAATTTGTACTGCAAGCCCTTTATGTTTAGAATAATTTCGCAACTTATTCATATATTATAGCTTTAAACAAAGTTTAAAAAACAAATTCATTTAAATTTTACTAAAAAATCAATTTTGTAGTTTCTGTTAATACAAGAAAGAGATCGACAAAGAATGCAAGATCTTTACACAGAAATGTATTGCAGGTAATTTTCTCACAAAGCCCTTTATGTTTCAATCACATTCGAAATTTATTCAGAAACAATAAAGATAATAATAGGTTTAAACAAGTTCAAATCATCACTTTCAAGTTTTCTTGGATTTTTTCAGTGAAGAGAGAGTTCTAGAGAGAGGCTGAGAGAGAGAGAGAGAGAGAGTGAGAGAGAGAGATAGAGGTAACATTTTACACTTTGATTTAAAAGAAAACAAATTATTCTATTTAAATTTATCTATTTAAACTTAATGCTTAATTCTAAAGAATTAAAAAATTAAAATTAAAAATATAAATAAGGTTACATAAAAAAAACTTTTAACATATATCACGATGGTTTACATTTAAACAATTAAGATATATCACAATCGTTTACATTTAAACAATAATGAAAGGGGGGCTAAAAGATTAACATAGCTTGAACCGGCTCCTGTGTCTACATTTAAACACCAACTCCTTCCTCAGGTTCAACAGATCCAACTGGTTTTTGTGTCTGATGATGGTTATTTTCTCATCCAGAAATAACTTACAGCAATCTCTGAAATTTGTGGGTGGATATGATTTTTTAACTATGCTCCATTTAATTATGGGGGTTAGGTTATGCTCTTTCAAATACCAGAGATACTTCGACAGGGCTGTTTGGTGTTTCAGTTCAGGGTTGGAAAATGTGTGCGTGTGATTATATAGTCGTTGTTTCCAAGCCCCTGCCAAAATACCAATGTAGTATTTTATTAACTTTATGTTTTCTTTAGGGTATATCATGGCCTGATATACCACCCCTCCGTCATACACTCACCACCCATAGGACAATCATTTTTAATCCTACAATTGCATTTTATAGCGTTATCGCACTGTTCAGTTGTATTATTGATGTCTGGTGAATTTCTGGCAAACTCAGGGTTGTTTTGGTTGGGAGTTGTGGGGCTGTGGCTGGCTCGGCTGGTGGTTGTTCCTCTGGAGCTGGCTTAATCAGTGGTAGTAGGTTTCCGGTTATTAGTGTGGTTTTTATATCTAGCTAAGGTTTTCCTATTGTGGGAATTGGTAATATTTTCTATATTTCTAGTGCAAGAATAGCTGATTTTTAGGGTGTTTCTATTAAATATTCTATGAAGGTGACTAGAAATGCTGAAATGTTTATCTACGAGTTTTAAAAAGTATTTACCTATATTAATATTACATAGTCTGCAAAATGGAGGGTTGAACCAAATTGCTTTCTTTCTTCTGTTGGTCTTATTGGTACTACTATGTTTCAAGGATTCATCATAATAAAGCAGGCTCTTGAAATTGATTCTGGCATGAATGGAATTAGGAATTTGCTTCAATACGTGTCAGGGGTGGTTGGAGTTAATATTGATGTATAAAGGTGTTTGGTTGGGTTTTTGAAAGGGTCGCTATTGTTGATGATTGCTAAACCGTCATCTCTATACAATCCGACTAGTTCTAGGTCCCAAAATTTACCTATAATTTTTAATTTATCTATATATATATATATATATATATATATATATATATATAAGCAAATTGTTATATAGGTTATATTGTTTACATATGTTATATGTGCGGTAATTATTTGAAAGCGCTCAATATCAGTAATAGAGCTAACATATTCTGTTTGATAGGTGCGAGTTTGTGATCCATTGACGTACGCAGACACACACACACACACACACACACACACACACACACACACACACTCGCTCTCGCCCAACGGGACTGACAATATACTTATATTTGTGTGAGCCCCGGTGGATTTACAAGTGTTTATCTATGTCTGCGTTTGTATGAGAGACATCAGGACAATAGATTTTCCTCCTAATTTTTCTTCCCACTTCCGCTAAAAACACCAATATACGCAACCCTACATATATATTTAATATTTTTTAAAAAGTAATCAGTTTGTCTGACGATCGCAAATGCTTGAACCTAGGTTCACAAACTCACACCTATCTAACTGATATATATACTATAATAACTATGTCGTCGCGTATATTTCAATACGCGACGACATAGTTATTGTAAAAAATAAATGCACTGTTAAATAGCAAACAGAGCCATTAAAAATGCTAGTAATATTTAATAATTGGTAGTAAAGACAATGAATTGAGCCAAATGTTGCCTCGCTAATATGTTTTCTTTGGATTGAGCCAACGCTGCCTCACTATTGTTTCTCTGACCATGCGCATGACACTATTGTTGTAACCTAAAAAATTACTGAATGAGAAATCACCAAAACGAAGGTTGGAAAATGAAATAAACTTTATAGTATTAGCAAAATACAACAATCGCCATATGGGTGAAGTAGATAGTCACTGCTATTGGTGAACTGTAATACAGCAATATAACGTATTTATGATCATTGGACATGAAACATTAATGTTAATAGTAATAATTTCTGAATGAGAAATCACCAAAACGAAGGTTGGAAAATGAAATAAACTTTATAGTATTAGCAAAATACAACAATCGCCATATGGGTGAAGTAGATAGTCACTGCTTTTGGTGAACTGTAATACAGCAATATAACGTATTTATGATCATTGGACATGAAACATTAATGTTAATAGTAATAATTTCATCTCATAAATATAATCTCATAAATAGATTTCATCTCATAATATAATATTATTACCATGTATGATCACAATGTTAACGATGAGGAAAATAATAGCAAAAATAATATCATTATTATTATTATTAGTGCTAACAATAAGAATAATAATAAGAATAATCGTTATTATTTTTAATAATAAAATAATAATACTTAAAATATAATATTAATAATAATTGTGCGTTTATGTCTAAGCTTTACTCTCAGAATGTTGCCAACACTTCCTTTGATAGACTGGTTGCCAGCCACGCCTATAGGACTCAATCTGTCTCTCTACTCAACATATAGCTGGACGAATTCAGAAACGGATTCAGACATTTTCCAAGTGTATTTCAGCGTAACTGTTCTTAATGTAACAGATTAATTTCGAACTTGTCTCTTTGAAAGTGAATTGCAAACTCTTATTCATTATATCACACTGCATTTAGGAACCTACTGAATTTAAACCGTAAGGCAGGAGAGCCTGGAGAACTTAATACTCACGGTATAAAACTGAACGAGAGACAGGGAAAAGCAATGCGAAACGTACTTGTTAGGTTTGAACAAATAGTTTGCGGAACAGGGCTTAGAAGTTATACCAAGAGAAAAATTATTGAGAGCGAACAAGAGTCAGATCCAAGTGGAAATCCATGATAGCCAACGTCATGAAGGAATCCGGCACATGAAGAAGAATAATTCAGATATTAACTGAAGTTATCAGCTTTATGCGAAATACAATCAACAAAATATGCTCACTGTTACATTTATACCACTTTCGATTTAATTTCAGGCAGAAAGTAACATGTTGAAGCTAATGTTCTATGAGAGTATTTTTCGACAACTATAACAATTGCAATGAAGTTAATTTCACAACTTAAACTGAAACAATAAAAATGACATACAATTATATAAGGTCCATGTAGAATATTTCTGGACATGCGGTTTCTTTCTTTAGAAAAAGAGGTCTTCGAGTGAGTAGTCATAGTATGACTATGAATAACATAAACACACAAAACTGAAATATATGTTATGAAATGTCATGAAACCTACTTTATTTTCATAAAATTAGTGCTAATATAATTTGCTTTAATTAAAAACAAAAGCAATAAAATATGAATGATTAAAAGCTACATGAGAACGAATAAGTATAAAATGTGTCTATGTCGGACGTCAAAAATCTATTACTGTGTTTAACTTTTCTGTTTCTAAAATTTGTTCTCCATTTCCTTTTTCGTTTATTTTTATACGGGCTTAATTTCACTAATTAAGCCTTTACTTTGTCTAGCAAATTGGTTGTCAGAATGAAATGCACCACAATAGGCGTTTTCATCTTGATATTCATTTGCTCATACACAACAATATAAGTTTTATAAAAACATATATACTGTAAATACAACCTCACTTCTTTACTTCGCCTCGTATAGCGTAAGATGGAATAGATTGAAACAGTCAGATCTAACATGAAAACTGATTTATAATAGAAGTGCCAGATCACACACATGGCTTCTTAAATGATGTTTCCGCATCAAACATTTTACTAAAATGAAGAAGAGGAAATATAAATATTTGTCGTGCAATATAATATGAGAATAAAATAAGCTTCATCTTGTAAGAATCAAATAAATGCTTTTCTTGCAAAACAATATCGTTATTCACATAAGGTCTAAAGGAAATTCTATGTTCGAAATTTTTATTTTTTACATGTGAGTCTACGTGTTGGGAATCATTTACAATAAATGTTTTATTATTTAATGTAGTAACAGAACTTTAAAGAAACTATGTTACTGAAATTAATTAAAAATTAAGAAACTATCTTTAGAAACATATATTTTCGAGGGTTAATGCTAAAAGATTTTTCGTAGATTGCGAAGAAACTTGAATTGAGAGAAATGTGATCTGTTGGTTAATGTCGTGGAATAACAGATAGCAGAAGGAAATTTCAGGCTTGCTAGGCAATATAATTTAGAAAAACATACAATCAGAAGGAAACAATCGAATGTTTCTAAACGCATAAAAAACAGGGCTTGGAGAATATAACACTCACTTTGAAAGGAAGGAAAGTGAATATATTTTAACAAATATGCATAAATAGACAGAATAACATAAACAAGGTTATTGGAGAGAGTTAAAAGTTTCTTCAATCAAAATGATGGAATAGTGGGAGAAGCACAATCTCACACTTCCTAAAAGACCATGATATATAACGTAATGCAATTTAATAAAGGCTGATGCTTATTGGATATTTAACCTACGTACGACTCGGAACGACAAATCGGGGTGCCGAGTTCGAATTCCAGTTGAATTCCTTGTATGCACTTATGCACAAATATTCCTTGAGAAGAGTATTAATCAGTTTGCTTTCCTTCGGTTATGGGTTAAATAATAGAACATATTGGGATTTATAGCCTTCTTTGGCAACCAGTATACCGCAAAAAGCAATGGAAACCTACTGCGGGATAATCTTTTGCCAAGTGAGTCATGTCTCTTTCGAGACATGAGCACCTAAGCGTGTATTACGTATGGCACTTAACTGATTGACTGACTTTTCTGATATAAGAGTTGATCATTTGCATAAATCTAATGCTTTTTAATATTATATTTTAGAAAATAACATTTCATTCAGGATTTTCACTAACAGAAACAGAACATTATTTCTAAATTGATCATTACTGTTTTTATAGGTTACTTTTTACACTTTTGATTGCATCTTTAATTTCTCGTCCACTAATTTAATTCCTGCTCTTGACTGTCTTTGAGTCTTGTGACTCCTTTTCTTTCGTACAGATCTTTGTTTGTGAATCTTCAGTTACGAGCTACAGACTTCATTATCTCGAAGATATTTTAATACCTATGTTAGACTGAGGCAATATACAGTTGACTTTTTAGATATTTCTGAATGCGTTTTGGCACCACGCCTGACATCTGTATGAAAGTTTTGTTCTGACGAAGTTATTACAACACATCATTTAAGTTTTAGTTCAATATTTCAGTTTGCAACAATTTGCTCTGGTAGGGAGAACACACTCAAACACAGCCTATTTCATATACAATTTCATATCTTCTCTGCAAAATTCGTTATTGTTGTGGACCCAGAATAGGTTTGGAAGAAAACTAGAACGCAGGAATTAGTGAAACATATATATATTAAACGGAAAACAAATAAGACAGTGTTACACGTCAGTTTGACTGCCAGGTATTAGACCGGAGTGATTCAACCCAACGGAACTCCACCTCGAAACGTATATTCTTCCGGTATTCATAATTATAAGAAAAGTTTATTATAGTCCAAAAAGGGTATGTCCCATAACATTTATAACTCATCCATACACAGAGGTAAGTAAAGTTATATCATATTAATTCCGCAGCATGAATACTTTATGAATTCAGGGTAGATGCTATAATTAGAGAACATGACATGTTCTGTATTTGTATTGCAACTTCGTTTTCATGATACCACATATTTGTGTATTAGCTGATAAAAAATGAATCCAGAATTGAGAATAAACTGGAAGTTCTGATAAATATAAAAATTATACAATTTACATCATTTCTCTTTTCTTTATTTTCATATTCACAATGTTTCAATGCTTGTAAGACTTAATTGTTTTAAGTTTTATACGTTGAAATGTTAAAGCAAACTATTTATTTAGATCATGAGTGTAAATTATTCAAATTCCACGTGCCATGCCGTTTTTAATTTCCGAGTTTCAATTAATTCTTTTTATTAACTCAGCTCTCCAACATTTTGTTCTCTCTATTGGGTTAATATTAGATTAAGTCAATCAACGCTTTTCTTCCCAATATCTCCAGTGGATAAGATTCTAACATATATCAAGCGGAATAATGCTGGAGCGTACAATATCTGAAACGTCGTAAATATTACTGCAAAGACAATGGTAAAAGTCCCAATGATATAAATACTGTAAATAGTTACCATTATATGTCACATGAATTTCTAATTGCCGTCGCCATTTTCATAAGTCATATGACTTAATTTTATACATCTTTTCCTGCAGTTATAATATAAGGTCTTGCTTAGGCACTTGCGATGACATGCTGTGAAAACTGACTCTTTGGGAAACACTTCAGTTATTACGTTAGACCAATAGCCCAATCCATTTGCTTTACTAGTAGGGCATATATACTCCACAACATGTACGTTACCTCATCTCAGAAATATCAACAGATGCTAAATTCCAAACCGAATGACAGAATGGAAATGTTGTTGAGCGCAATGTACGATATATTTGCAAAATAAACAAAAAATATTTCTCCGTTCAATAGTTCAATTTAATCGACTTGAGTGCTTAACCTACACAATAGCCTTAATTCCACAATTTTTTTTTTGTTTTTGGTCATGGTTTTTGTGAAATGATTTAGCCAACTTTTCAAATTACTTATCATGTCAAATTCCGAAGATCCGATAAAAAATGTGATTGCACCTTCTTCATCGTGACCAAAATCGCAGAGGCCAAATGATCATATTTTTAACTTTCATATAAAATTAATATTTAAATAAAATGAAAACATTGGCATGGAAATTTCTGATCAATTAAACAATTAGGCCGTATGTATACATGTCACCCAGAAATTATAATTCCCGATCGAATGTAATTTTCCTAAAGACACAAATAGCATGTACATCCTTTGAAAGTAACATCGCTAATCTTCTCCTTTAATTCATTTTCACGAAACATTTGATACAATTCAGCTATGATCTCATTGAATGTAGCTCATTTCGTTCATCAAGACTAAGCCAATTTCAATAGATATTAGAAAATCCAGTGATTACATTTATTTAAGTTCTCAAATTATATTTTCTTTACATTTACTTAAGTTACAAGAGACAGATGTTTAGACTTGACAGTTTTTCATATATTGTTTACTTCTGCCATTATATGCTATTATGTTTGGTAAGAAATGAATTTAAATTCAATATAATAATCTATGCTCTGTGTTCTTTAGGATATTTATCAGAAAAAATATTTGCCAGAATAAACTAAGTTGTGTGTTTATTTTTAAATAATAGCGCGCCAAGCAAGGCATTTTACTTCCAATATTGTCCAGGAGGTTACATAGGAGGAAACTATGAGAATGTGTGACAGGTTATAGGGGTGTCAAGAAGTGGGTAAGAGAAGTATAGGAATACTGATGAGAGTGGAGTGAACGGAAAAAAGTATAAGTGAGAGGATGCATGTTAATGAGATAGGAGATGACTATTCACATAACATTTAACTTCTTTGAGATTGTAGCTGTCAGAGATTGGAGATTGTTTCTATGTTCGATAATATTTGAGTAATAGTGTTACAAATTTTATTTTCTCGGCATGTTTAACATGTATTTTTGTGTGTCTAATCTTTGCTCATTCAATAACCAATTAATATATGATATTGTGATCAATTTATAGTTGAATATAATAACAACAACAGAATTATACTGCCATTACACAATAATGAAAGGTTGATGTCAAATATCTACGAATCAAATATATGACGGATCTTTATGCTGAAATTATTAAAGTACATGTAGCTCTTACTTTATTGAATTCGCATATGTTAGTTGAGTATAAAATGTGACGAAGGAATTATTTCGAGTAAATGATGACTCTGATAGGTCAAGGATCAGAAACAATGACTACTAAATATTTTTATTTTCTTCTGCAATGACAATCGTATCATTCATGGTTTTTTTTGCCATTTCAACATATATATATATATATATATATATATATATATATATATATATATATATATGACGATGTAATGAATATGCATATATCTTGGTTCAACCTCACAGTAATGTGATTGGCTGGTGTCAGCCATAAATACAGACGAAGGCGAGGACGCGTAGAGGTCAACCATTAGAGGTCTACGTCCATAGGTCTACCGCTAGAGCTCTATTACTACTAGAGTTATGTAACTATTGATTACGTCTATATGTGAGGATAGTGCATACGACGAGTACCGTTAATTAAGTCTACTAGATTTTTCTACCCGGATACATTTGTCAAAACCAACTAGCTATCTCAAATGTTATAAATATATATATATATATATATAACTTTTCTGGGATATATACATATATATATATATGCTTGGGTGTGCCAATATATATATATATATATATATATATATATATATACCTTTCTCTGGGATAGATATATATATATATATATATACATTTTCTGGGTATATATATATATATATATATATATATATATATATATATATTGTGTGTGTGTGTGGGTGTGTGTGTGTGTGTTATTTGGTGTGTGTGTGTGTGTGTGTGTTTGTGTGTTTGCTGTGTGTGTGTGTGTGTGTGTGTGTGTGTGTGTGTGTGTGTGTGTGTGTGTGTGTGTGTGTGTGTGTGTGTGTGTGTGTGTGTGTGTACGTGCGTGCGTGCGTTCGTTCGTGCGTGCTTGGGTGTTTTGAGGTGTGTGAGTGTGTATGCATGCATAATTTATTCATGCATACACGGGTATTCACACGGAACAACAAACAACAGTTGATGAAAGTCGGAAAAAATTCCTCTTAAACACACAAACACTCACACACATACACACTAACATAATATTGTTTCTGTTTATGTATAGCATTCGTTCAACTAAGGATATTTATTCGGTTTACAGACACACATATCTTCAATTTTACTTTCTTGCTTACGTTTAGATTATATACGTACATAGCACATGATAATGTGTTATATTCTATGTATAATTATATTTTTATAATTAATTGTTAGATATTGAGATACAAATGCATATATATGTACCTTTGAATGTATTGATGTGTTAATATGTGTGCGTTTTTAGGTATGCATGCAACAATGTGATCTATAACATATTTTAGCTTTCATCAATTGCTGAAACATTTTATTATTTACAACAGACTAACGGATGTTGTCATTCTTTTCAATCTGTCGTACCAACCGAAAAACTGAAAGTCATAAAACTATATCTAATAGATTTGATCAGATGTATTATTTGAGCTTGTTCATTCGCTCTCCGGTATGATCATGGTGTTGAATATGCGTCTCACACAAATCTGCACTGACTTCTAACCTAAATTCATATAAACAAATTTATTTTAAATTATGGCCTACTTCATTTAATTTTCAAATTTAGTATAGTGCAAATTAGTTTTCGTACACTGAAAAGTATTTCAAATGATAACTCTTGTAACTTAGTTAATAACTACAATAAACATTTTGGTGAAATCATTGACCAACGAGACAATTCTATTGACTATTTTATTTCTTCAGCTGCTTCAATTTGATATATCCGATAGAGAAATCATGCAATTTCCTGTTCCTCTTTCTGAATACCTTGCATTGACTTTGGTTTTAGTTTTCTTACATAATTGATAATCGTTTCTTCCTACTCGAATTTTTGAGAATTTTCAATATTTTCTCCTGAAGACGGGATGTTCTGTAGCGTATGTCAAAATAGCTAGATCCGTCAATAGTAAATCCTGTTATATCTTGCAGGCCTCTTTGTTCCCCTCTCACCAGACCGGTTAAATATATTTGGTTAGAAAACATATTGGTACTGTATATTTTTTAAAAATTTCTGTGTACACATAACACATTCTCTCTCCGCATAAATATATTTCTTATCAAGAAATATTAGACAGTAACTAATGTTCCTTGTACAATAATTTTTGCTAATACTTCAAAGATTTCTTCTTTTTTGTAATTTAACGAAAGCCTTTTCATATGCTATGAAATATAGGCACATATCTGAATTGATCAATAAGATAGATGGAGGTCGCATTCATTAGCTGAATTTTAATTCTTCTGATCTTAAGAAAGATATCCTATTTCCCCCTTTTACTTCATCGCTATCATAACTTTTGTTTACCTTTGCAAAAATGTTATAAAGCTCAAAAAGGTGTAAATCTATCCTTATTTCGTTTGATTTTCCTGGTGTGATTTATTTTCTTGGCCATTGAGAATTTTAAATCACAGAACGTTTATATATTTATACATGATAGGATTTGTTCTCTGTTTTCATGAAAATATTTCTTCTATATATCCGTTCCATTGAGTTTTGTTATATTTTCTTTTTAACATCATTCTGTCTTTATATTTGAGCATAACGCAGCTTCCGAAATTTCATATATATGAGAGCCTAGCATAAACAGGATCGTTAAGTAAAAGTTCAAATCCATCCCGTTCGGAGAATCAGGTACTCAATTAATCAAACATTAGTTACCACGTATTTGTTATTGAGAACAGTAGAAACTGTAATGAGTGATATTAACAGAAGCTCTCGCGTAATCGTATAATCCGATTAACGAACGAGATCTCTCATACGTCAACATTGAAGGTGGTCAAAGAATTAGGCATTGGTTAATTGATGCTCTTTCCACCTTTCTATAGTGTTTCGATTTGATTGAAAATCGAAAGCTTTTTCTGGCTTTACTAATTGTGTCTGAACAAATCTTCATTTGGATACATAGATAGTGTTTAAGTTTGGTATTAGGCATTATCACTCTAATCATATGTTAGAGATATGAATTATGTAAATTTTATGCAAGAAAAGAAATGGATAATTTAGAATATTATGCATAACTCTTAAGTAAGACTGTGTTGTACATAGTTATGCTATTATCTGGAACAAATATGAATTGTTAGGCAAAGCTGGTATTATAAAGAAAATTTTTTACATTAACAAAGAATCTAAACAAACATTTAGTTAAAAAGAACATACAATATTTTATCATACTTTCAAAAGAACATATTTTGTTAAAAGTCGAGTACTATGCGGTCAGAGGGATGACCAGCTATAATGAATATATAGAGAGAATACATCAAAGGAATTGCTTCCGAATTTGTATAACAAAAAAGTTAAGCGTATTGCAGAGATATGTATATGTAACTTTCACAGCCTGACTCCCACCAGGAAACGTACAAATAATACTGATAAATAAGCCCTGAATAATCTATCGACAAGAGGCTGTAATGTTTCCGGTCCTGATAAACATATTTCATTCAGTAAATTTTCTCACCGCTTTTTGTCAACATCGGCCTTCCCTCTATCTAATCAGCTTTGTTTCCCCAACCACATGAATGCCTTCGGCCTAATGAATTAGGCATATTAATAGATTAATTATAAGAATATTATCAATGTAACCCTAATTTATATTCTAACAGTTTTTTCTTTTTCTTTTCACTCCTCGTCTGTAGAACTTCTTTCAGTTTTAATGTTTCTTTTCCACATGGAAAGGTTTAAATGCATCCTCAATTGCCATATTGTCTTCCGAAATACTGTTCTATTATTTTAATTTTGCTACATTTCTCATTCTCTTCCACTCTCAATACCCTTTTGTATCTTATTGATATTATCATATTTTGGGTAAAATGATTAACATGATTTCACAAATGGTACATTAAAACCTAACATAAGCTAAGTTTGCTCGTAATTATTAATAACTCGAATATTTGCTATCAGAAGTCACCTATCACAAGACAATATATTTACTTTAGTTCCAACAATCAATACCGCGTAACAAAAGTGAGAGTCCATACAACAATGTAAAGCAGCAATTAATAAAGACACGGAAAAAATTCTGCAGCAAATATATCTCTCAGAATACCAAATAGCCGATACACAGAAAATCAGTTTTTGTAAGCAGAAAGAGAATAGTTATGTCCCGGTTATGATAAAAAACTACACCTGGTTGGGAAAATTCAGTGTATTGTAGACACTGCAAAGCTCTTTTAATTTTACCTGTCCCCAGGTACACCTTGGTCAGCAGGGGTAGCACTTGTTAGGGTCCCAGCTACCGGCAATAATAAGCTTACCAAAACAAAAACAAATATGAAAATATAAAAATACATTTTAATCGTAAAAATACCAGCAATGCATTTTATATGAAAAATGACCAACAATATGTGACCAGCAATATATTTTATCTACAGTTGATAGACATAGAATTGCATTCCAAATGTACAGGGTGACCATAAAATTTGTGTGCAATAATTTTCTATGAACAATACAAATATACTTATAAATTTTTAAAGTGCCGACGAACTTTATAACGACCCTGTATTTTGTCGAAGCAATCAAATTTTGTGTAAATTTAGATTTGTTTATTAAATAATAATTAGTTGTTGAGAAGACGCTAAACAAAATTAACCAAACAACCAAAATAGATTTTCATGATATTAATTTGCATAATATCTGGACAATTATTTAAACAAACTCAATTCCAAAATAAGTTAAAGACGGCACACAATACATATAACACCGCCTTTAGTATTTATCCACTAAAGCTAGTATCTGCAGAAAAGCTACACATCATCTACCCTCTATGTAATTGTGAAAGCAGAATAACGTATAGTTTTATTTAAAACTCACTAACAGTATATTTGAGGAAGACTGTAAAGGGATTAGAAAACCGGCATTTTTTATACAGCCGCAATTGTAATTGAACGAAATCAGAAATAAGCACCATGTAAGAATAAAAAAATGTTGTTAGCTATCCTTCTGTGATTACATAAAAATAATAAATAGGGAAGAGAAGTGCAGAACCAGACGTCTGAAATAATTGATCTTTATGGTACGACATGAATATCTCATCAGCGGACCTAAATTGATACGAATGCAATTTAGATGCAATTAATACAGATAAAGATAAATGTGAAAATAAAGCAGAGAAAGTGAAAGAGGGAGGAAAAGAGGGACAGGTGTACTTTACTAGAAGTCTTTATCAATATCAGTGCGAATAACTGATGATGAAGAGAGACAAGTATAAAGAAATAGGCAGAGGAAGCAATAAGAAGATTTGGTTGTAGCTTCAGAACTGATTAACGCGTGTTGATTTGTGAATTTGGTAGCTAGGCCAATTATTACGTATCCCCATTCAATGTAAAAAAAAACAAAAAAAAACAAGAGACAGATTTGATCATTAAAAAAATTGAGAAAAAAAAATCTATATTCAAGGAGAACTGAGCGAGTACAATAATGTATCACATAATGTGTTTAGTTCGAAATTCCCAAAAGGTTACCTCAAATCGATAAACACCGGAAGTATGCCCGAGAACACACAGGTAGAATCTTTCTGATAATTACAGCAAAAAAGAAACAATTTGCCCTAATCTAACTAATATAAAGATTATAAGTCATTTTCCGGGTATTTAAAACACAAATACTTTTTGTATAATATATATACATATATATTCATTGCTATATTTGTATGAAATTTGAAGTACCAGTTTAAACATCATAGTATTTTTTGATGTATCACAATGTATATATTAATGATTGAATAAGTTCCTTGAAAAGACGACAACTGAAATATACCTATGGAAAATCCGTTATTTCACATATAAAAGATGTGCATAAAACTGCAATACGAATTACAATAAGTTGATTAAATATCATGTGCTTTGACTCATCTGCTACAGTAAACGTGATTGATAAGTAATAGCGGAAAATTGTTTTCAAACAAAGATTTCTCGACTATTAAAATATACATCTCTGCTCAGTTTCGTACTCTAACGTGAACGAAAAAAATAAGAATGGATTTCTCATCTAATAATCCAATATATTTTATTACTTAAACGCTTTTTTAGTGGTTACGCATATTTGAGTAGACGTTATGTTTACTTATTAAATAGTATATTTACTTATTATCATCTACCACTATGAATTTTCGAGATTAGAAAACATCTTACTGGAAGGCGTGTTTTTACTATAGAAAATATTAATGAAGGTTGTTAATTTAAATGTAACTGATGGAAAATGAAAAGATACAAGATTGAAATGGATTTTCATTTATGAGAATGCGTTAAACCATTCATTCATTCATTCATTCATTCCTTCCTTCCTTCCTTCCTTCCTTCATATTACGAATACGTTCTTTTACTCATTAAAGCATAGAGTCTCTAATTTTTTCTTTCCTTTTTTTGGGAAATTATATCAAAATAGTCATTTATATTTCGGTGGAATTATTAAAGTCTATAAAACATGCTTAATAGATAATGGCGGAACAAATATTTATAATAAGATACTCATAAGATATACGTTTTTTATATAATAATTATAATTATATGGCATAATTTTAAACTCATAATTTTTATTTTTATAAGAATTTTCATAAATTGTTTTTAATGTCAATAAACATCTTAGATTAAGTAGTACTTATGAATAATACAAAAGTATAAAACACAGGAACGTATATTTGAATATCCCAGTGTTCAATTGATTATCATTTGGCTTTTTCACATACTAGCGTAAGAATCTGATATTACCTAATATTCTAAGTTTTTGACAGTTGATTTTAAAAACTGTTTTACAACTATTTGCAATATATTTTATTATTAATGTTTTCGATTCTCATGTGCCTATCTTTCGAAACTAGTTCGCACACATATATTATATTGTAGTAGTATATGAGGATATATTGTTTTATATAAAACCATTTTAATGTCAGTATAGGCAAGGAACAGCTTTAGAGAATATGACTAAAATTATCTTGAGTAAGGATCATTATCAGCATCATGATCCGTTTGCACTTTTTGTACGTATCCTCGTGACTATGTCAACATGCAATTTTATTACTCGTGTTCAGTAGGTCAGAGGGATTGCAGTTTATGTCACCACAAATTTATTTGATATCGATCATGACTTGCTGTCTTCTGTCAGCTATTCCTTGTGTAGTCACCTACAAAAGAATTTCACTAAGAACTTCATCTTTAGATCTAAAGAAATGCCCAGGAAATGTGACTCAAAGCTCTTTCAAGATGTATAATACTGATCTCAAGTCTCAATACCAACACTCATTGATCAGACGATCTCGCCAAGTGACATGCATTGCCATTATCAAAATGTAGGTTACATCCAATCATGTTTCCGGTATTGAACTAAGGTTTCATGTTGAGCAGTCATACGGTAAAATAGAGGTAATAGTTGCTTGAAGAAAGTTGAATATTATGTTTTTTTTAAATTCTAGATTCTAACACTTGAGATATCAGATCGATGGAACGCCAAGGTTTATCAATGCGTGTGTTTTTTGTATCTAGATATTTGAGCACCGGAATTGGTAAACTCTTTTACACAGATGAGAGGCGTGATTGATAATGTATTCATTATTCCATTTTGATTTTTCGATGTTGATTTAGACATATCTATTTGGCTTTCTCTTACTTAAAATGAGGACAGATGAATTTGGCTGAGATCTCAAGACAATGGAAAGCGTTTCTGGTTAACATATGAAATGAAAGAATATCGATACGGCATCAGTGAAATCTGGGATTTTTGTTGTCGAATAATTTTTATTTGAAAACGGTTTCGGAAA
This sequence comes from Ascarosepion bandense, assembly GCA_037127315.1. Taxonomy (NCBI): domain Eukaryota; kingdom Metazoa; phylum Mollusca; class Cephalopoda; order Sepiida; family Sepiidae; genus Ascarosepion; species Ascarosepion bandense. Next base: position 666,043 of record JBBBDQ010001223.1, read on the forward strand.
ACATTCTGAATGAAGTGATTTTTATTGAAGATCATTTTAAGCCCTACTGTGTATAACTATAAAATCGATAGACTGTTAAATATTTTCGAGAAAAGAGCTGTTTTCTATTAGTAGAATCCTTTGGAATATGATATGGAATACTTAAATGACGATGCCCATGTCTTCATATCTATGCACATTGTAAAACGTTGTTGCACATATTAAAGTTCTCCTATCTTCCTTGTGCTAAATTTGAGGCAGTTTGAATTTTTTCACTTTTGAGACATTCACCATATGTGTATGACATTATAGACATATAGGGTTCCTCCATCAGATCCAAACATTTAATTAATAATAAAACTGATAAAACCTACTTTGCATCATATTGGCATAAACAGGACGTACCAATCTGAGGTTGGAATCCCGAGTGGCGCAGCAGATCTCCGCAAATGTACATTCGAGTAGTCCGAGACAGATTTTAAGAACCAATCAGGCTTTTCATGATTAGGCTATTGGACAACACTTTCTGGACTATCAAGACTGTACCTCTAGGTATGAGGACACATGTTTTTCTGTCCTGCACAGTGCCCACTCGGCCTATCATTTACGTGTTTTTAAGGGTGTGTACCTGAATATCCACCAGCCTAGCTTCTGTAGACAAAAAGAGCAATTCATTCGCTACATACGTTTGTTAGAGGGATTGTGAATTCTTTTTTTTTCATTTTATTGCTCTTGGGGAATAATATGTTTACACTGCCCTTACATTTTTGTTAATTTTTGAGTAAAATTTTGTTTTAAGCGTCTTCCATCTTCCATTCTACAAATAATTTATGTGTGCTGTTTATCATTAACCATTCTGCGAACGAGCACCTTTGATAATGTGTTGGCTGAATGAATCCTAAAGTCTTACATTATGACGTCAACTATATATATATATATATATATATATATATATATATATATATATATATATATAAACGAATTGTAGAAGAAGTTCTGTTCTGATTTAGAATGAAGAAATATAGACCAAAAGACCTCTGATGGATATTTGACATTACAATGGTAGAGTCCCTAATGGTATGGGATGCCTTTTCTTACAGAGGGACGATGGAGCTCCAGGTGGTGCAGGGTTGTCAAACAGAGGCTGGTTATGTTAGCATGCTACAAAAAGCTTCACTGATGATGGAGGGCCATCGTTTGTGTGTGGATGGATGGTTATTCCAATAGAATAATTCTGCAATCCACGCTGCAAAACTGACCTTGAACTTTCTACAAGAAAATGGGGTCCATCTCATGGGACATCCTGCATGCTCATCAGACTTGAACCCAATTGAAAATGTTTGAGGATGGATGACAAGAGATGTTTATCGAAATGGCAAACAATATTCAACAAAAAATGAACTTCGTGAAGCCATCTTCGGAAGCTGGAGCAACATCCCCCGCACCTTAATGGAAACGCTTATTTCTAGCATGCTTGACAGAATTTCTGAAGTCATCAAAAGCAGTGGAGGTAGAAGTCATTATTAAATTTAGTTATTGAATGTTTTCATACACTTTTTGTACAATTTCTTAGAATATTTGTCTCTGGTCTTATAATATTGATCATGTGTAAATCGCCTCATTTTATAAAAATGTAAATTTCTAAATAAAATGTTTAGAATATAGCTTTTTGTTTCCATAAACTTTTAGATTGTAGTATTGGTAACCTTAAGTGGGAGGAGTTTAAAATCTATCCGTAAAAAAATTATTTCTTTTTAAAATTTTTTTAAGTAGTCTTAAAATTTTGAACAGGAGTATATATATATATATATATATATATATATATATATATATATATATATATATATATCGGTCCGTAAAGTAACGAAATTAAGTGTTCTGCGTGAGCAATAGGCGAAAGAGAGATATGCATAATATTATGGGCATATATATCTAGAATATTTACTTTCTTCAAACATTGCGCATTGTTCACATGTTTTTTTATAGTTATAAAATATTTACAAGAACGGAACTGAGAGTAACCCCTAAAAATTATTTTCAGAAGTGCATAGAAACGTAACAGAGAAGGATAATGTATTATATTAGGCTTGAGACGGTTTAATTTGTTGAGGGGATCATGCAGATCGTTGCTGTGAATTGAAATTCATCCTTTGTGCTACGAGTCCTTTACATTTTAGACATATATCCCCTTCTATCTCTCTTTCTCACATCCATACACACACGCGGATATATATATATATATATATATATATATATATATATATATATATAATTTCTAAAGAATTAATGATATTACTTATTCGACATGTTTCTAACGTCCCTAAACTGTTTTCAAATCATATTTGAGCTGACGACCTGTTCTTTTAAAGAGTGGTGTAAAATACGTCTACATGGCTGTGTATTTAACAGATATTATAAAGAAAATATGCTCTTTGTTCTGGTAGTATAATAAAACATCTTCTTGTCTAGAGAAAATTAGCCTGCTCAGCTACCGAGATCACGCGGGATCTGACGATAGTTCCTCATACATGGGGAAACGCATATTCGAAACCACTCAGATGACACTTAATCATTATTCCTCTTGAATGCACAGGCTGGTAGACGTGATTAACAGCGTAAAATGTTTATAGATTTAATAAAATTTAATATAATGACAATCAGGTCACCTAAATATGAGGAATGTATTGTTAAATACTATTTCTCATGTAATTGTCAAAATGTTCCACTATTTTTGTTAACTTTCTTAGATCAGATTTTTTTATATAGTTCAAACTCTCCCGATTAACAGAACTCTCGTATCTCTCTTGATTAAAAAATATACCACTATCATTTACGAAACAGCATCATTGATTCTTTCTTACATACTTAATAATGTACCCAAAACCATTTGTTTCATTGTACTTTCTTTGTAGCTTTCAGAAAACCCTTCTGTACAAATACTGATGCAATTAAATAGTTGTTCAGTAGAAATAAATAAAAAGAGAAAAAGTTTCGTGATTTTACTAATGGAGCAATTGTTTCTATTCAAACGGACTGTTTTCAAGCTTTTAGTGTCAGTGTTATTCTGATGTCGCCATTAGAATACAGCGGTCAAACAGAAAGTGCGTCTGCTAACTCTGAATAATGAAAACCATTTTGCTTTTTATCAGTTTGCAAAGCCACGAGACAACCACCCATTACGTACACTAAATTCAGAGTTCCAAATGAACAACTCAAATGACGAACGTCCGGAGTATACTTTGTAAGAATTACTAAAAGTTTGTTTATTTTAGACAGAAAAATTTAACTCTCCTCTTAGACGCTTACTGCTTCTCATTCGGAATAAACTAATACTCATCATTCATAGTTTTTCAGACGTTGCCATTAGTAGGTGTAGGTTTTATGAACATTTTTTTATTTCTTAATGAATTGATTTTGGAGCCTGCAAATATCATTTTTAGAATCGATAAAAGCTGAATATAGAAAGCAGTAAACACCGAGACATTACATTCATTTGGGTTAATTCTGGCTTTAATTTTGCTATACTCTACTCATGACGTCTGTGTCACATGTCAGGTTAGTAAAATGGCTGCAGACGATATTTTTTAATTATTTATTTCGTCACATAAACAGCTTTTACAATGCTGTTGTGCAAACAACCATTATTGCTTTATGAATATTTTTTAATATTTTTATCAGAGATTTTCACAGGTTTCAATGAATTCGTGGATTTTTAAATGCCATACATTAAGGGTGAGAAGGTAAAACGAAAAGCGTGTTTTACACACTTATCCTTTTGGAAACTGACTCACAAATTTGAAAAGGTGTTTGATATTTAACAATTTTATTATTTTTTGTTTCATGGTATTCAGTCGACAAAATATGGCTGCTTGATTATATTTGCTGGTTTAAATAAAATATGTAATGAAAAAATTTCAATAATGTTTTCTTCATTTTTTATTTATTGCCAACGAAAGTTAAAACAAGAGATACCACAGTCACTTCTTGTTCATTTCTTGTTCCTGTTGTTGTTGTTGTTGTTCTTCTTCTTCTTCTTCTTCTTCTTTTGCGCCGTGTCCATGTAGGACGTGAGCGATTGAGTATTTTTCTAATTAAGTATTTTTTTTATATTTCTTTGTAAGGTTTATTTTTCTTACTTCACACAACGGGTGTCAAATGGCGAATCGCGAGTGAAGTACTCCTAAAACTCACATAAACCTTTGCCAAGAGATATCCGGTCTTTGAGCCCAGTTTCAAGATTTAGAGGAAGAAAAGTTTTACTAAGGAAATTTAAGCAGGACAGTTTTATTTTGTGACCAAGAACTATATAAACCAATTCAAGATTAGCCCAAGGAATCTTCGGTTTTATCTCTGTCTTCGAAAACATTTTTACTTTCCATGAAATAGTTTCATTGTGGATCGAGCCAACGTTGCGCTTGCTGTTGATATTCGATCTTCATTCCTCTGAAATCAAATACAAACGTGGCCAAATTGAAAAGTGGATAGGAGTGTTCAACGATTAACAACCAAATCAGGATTGTCCAGAACAATTTTGCTTCTGCGCTTAACGTCGTTTATTACCTGGAGATCCGGACAGCAAAATAAATCTATCTATCTATCTATCTATCTATCTATCTATCTATCTATCTATAGATAGATAGATAGATAGATAGATAGATAGATAGATAGATAGATTTATTTTGTTGTCCGGATCTCCAGGTAATAAACGACAATAGATAGATAGATAGATAGATAGATAGATAGATAGATAGATAGATAGATAGATAGATAGATAGATTCAAACTAGTAAATCTTAAAGATTCAAACTAGTAAATCTTCATCAAACCTGCTTGCTATACATCACAAAACACATCACTTGAACTCCTTTCAAGTGTAGCAATAAGTGTAGGTATCACTTGAACTAGAAGTTGAAATAATATAATCAACATGCTAGCATTCAACATACCTCCAAATAAAAATATGTCAGGTCCATAGGAATATATAATTTCCGTAGGAGTAGATAATCTCCCGTAGAATCGGTTTCGTACTCCTTCTTGGTCTTTTCAATAGGAGTAGATGATTATCGCTTGCTTCCTTTTTAAGAGTACATTTTCTTGTAAAGTAGTTTCTTTTTCTTTCTTTATCAGTAGCCCCTTCATTCCTAGTAGAATTATTGCCTTTCTCTGATTCAGTTGATTAAAACACGGAAGTTTTAAAAGGAACTGCTCGGCAAATGTATTGCGAATATTGCTCCCATGTTAAAAAATCATTATCGTTTCCATTTGCGACATATCGTCACATATCGCGAACCCAGCGTATTTATATAAAAGCATGCACATTCCAAAATAAATTAAAACACATCTTCGAATAGGATTGAATAGCTGATTAATCTGCCAGGACTATAAAAATATATACCTTTTGGCATTGACGGATGAGTTATAGATATATTTCCGTAAATTCGTTTGTTGAGCAACTGCGAAATAATGGTTTAAGAATCAAATAATGAAAAGGAAATGAAACAAATATTTTCAAAAATGCGAGGTTTTACACCCAAAATAATAATTCAGATATACTTACAAATACCCGTTACTCTTTGGAAATATGATTCGACAATACAAATTTAAACAAGAAATGAAAATAACCTAATATGTACTCGTATCGATAAGTTACCTACTCTATAATAATTATATCTATATAGAGTATGTAGTTTAATCGCGCCGTCAAAACATATTATTGTGTAATTATTATATTTCCGCACAAGAATTGTAGGATTTTAATAACTAGAATTCAATAAACTGTCACAAACGAGAATTAATTCTGCATTTGTGATTAATAAAAGTGAACAAATAGAAAATGAAATGGAAAACATACCGAAAATCAATAAAAAGCAGCATATTTGTCGCCTAGCCTTTCATAATTACTCACGAAATAGATGTTTATCATTTAGCCGTGTGATGACCATTATTAATATAGAAATGTTTAGGTACCAAGAAGAGACCAAATTTTTATGGACATTTCTCTGATAAGTTTTTATTTTCCATGGTGTCCCGTCCACATGAATTTAAGAGTGCTACTAGAATAGCGTGTGGGTTCCAACATGTTATCGTTGAAAAAGTTAAATGTAACCGCGACTTCTACTCGAACAATTTTTTTTCTCGTACATCTTGCCTGTGGAACTATCTTCTGTTGACTTGCTTCTCTGATAGCTACAATCTCAATAAATCTAAATGCAACGTCAATTTCCATCTTCTATCTTCTTGAATCCCGTTTATATTTTATCCTTTTTTCAATACCCCCAGTCTTTTCTCTCATTGTAACTAACTTCGCAGTTACCCTATTTATTATACAATAATTAATAAATTTATGGAGACGGTCAATGTTTTAAATCTATTGAATGTACATTAGTATGGATATTTTGGTTGTTTTCAGTGTAATCATTTTTGGAGAATTGTAAAACTTTTGTTTGCCTTGAAATATATTATGTTTATTAAGTTTATACGTATTTTGAAATGAAAAATCGGGTTATATCTTTACACACAAACACATGTATATGCAAACACACACGCATATCATTTATCTTATTACTGAACTATTTCTCTATGTTTTATTTCAAACTCAGTCGATATCCTAATGTCCTTAATTTGCTCAGGTGGTCATTGTGCACACTATAATTATTTCAGTAACACGACAGTGCTGATGTCTTATAACTATACAATTATTTTCCTACCGATGTTTAAATTAACATCTCAAAAAACACTAGACAGAAAAAGTAATATAACGTGGAACAAAAGTTGAGCATTATCTAACCTATAATCTATTTCTGGACGCTTGCAATAGAATGAGATTTACGGTTTTCTCATGGTTTAATTGGCTCATAAACATTTTTTTTATTCCGAGATGTCCCTCTGCTAACTATATGCTAAACACAGCTGAATTGATTAGTTTGTTTTGCTATTTAATCCAGATCTGAAAAGTGAATAGATAGATTCTGATTTTACCAAGATTATACTTTGCAAAAGGGAACGCAAATAACCCGTTCCGGAATTCAAACTTGGTTTGGTGATTTCACATTCCAAACTGATAATCGTTAAATTTCTTTGTTTACTACTGATTAAAGTTTGCTTGGGTTGTTTAAAGAGTATCAACTACTTAATTCTACTGATGAATTTTTTATTTACTATTGAGGATTTCTTTCTTCTATAAAAATCTATTAGTGTTATACTTCGACTATTAAAATCTGTTGCTTGTATCTTTTAAATATTACAACTCTTGCTGATATTTTTAATATAAAAATAATTTTTTATACTTTCACAGCGTTCTGACACCTGTTGTGGGATTTACTATTTTTCTATAGCTGGAACATTAATATAGCTACTACCCGAAGAGACGATTGACACGAGACTCTATGAAGGTTATTTACCATAAACAAGATTTGTAATTCTTGTCTGTGGCCTTGGTAATTTCTGCGTACAAACATAAGTCAGAATCTTACTGGAGTCACAACTCTTTCAAGAAAAAACACAATACATTTTATATCACTAACAAGTTATTGAATATAAAGAAAATAGTTGAATATGAAGTATTTCCTATTTACTGATCTTGCAAAATTTTACTGAATCTTAGCTAAATCATACAGGTTTTGATTATCGTTGGAATGGTTAAAAATAATGTTTTATTAATTTAAACGATCATATTTACTCCGTTTCTTTTTTATCTGTACCTTAAACATTCAAGCTACCCTTCTTAGAATTTTTATGATTATTACGCATTTAGTTTTCCTTCCATATTTCTAATTTGTATTATCATGCAGTTAAATATTTAAGTAAGATCAGTGTAATTTTACAGATCTACGTTCACGTATAACTGATTTTTCATGTCCATATCCCGATCTTAGCATTTTTCAAATGTTACTGTTTCCTTGAGTTTCACATTTGTATAATACAGAAAAGCTAAGTCAATAATTTGACACACGCTTTTCTTCTCATCTAAAAATTTATTATTCTTATTCTTATTCCAGGTTTCCTAATGTTTTTTTTAAATATTCCTAACTAAATATTTTTATCCAGGGCATGAACTGAAGGTATGTTATTTTTTGAAAGATATTGAGCATATTACATTCAGAGAATCGATAAAAATATATAAGACATCTCAAGTAGTGGGGGGTCTTCCTGTTTATACTAATATCCTACTACGCATTCCCAGTGCACATGTTTTTATTGAAATAGCATTAGTTATCTAAATAACATATATGCGCATCTTCTATTCCCATTTCGTTATATTTTAAGAGACTGACATATTTTTATCATACGGGAAAGGACATCTATATCAAAATTTCTTAATCTTTTCTTATTATAACTGATCTTATTTCGGTTGGTATAGCTTGCTCTGTACGGTGAAATCTCATTGTACCTTAGCATATTTCCTCTATTATCTCTTGTAGTTGCATGATTCATTTAATGTTCCTATCCGAGAAAAAATTAATGTTGGCCTTCAATATATATCTTTATCTAAAATATCATGTCCATATTTACATTTATTTTGGGCTAATGAAATATATACGAACATTAGATGATCAGCAAATTTGCCAGCGTTTTTAGGAAAGTGTTATTTTGCATATGGCCTATTCATTACATATGTTCTTGGATGGACACTCTAGGCAGAATTTGATCCTGATCAGCAACTGTTGATTCGTTATATTCTGTTCAACAACAATGGTTTTGTACTCGCAATTATTATCGCGCATGTAAGACTTTTCCAATCTAGTATTCAATAAGCTAAACCATGTTTTGTTTTGTTTTTCATACTCGGATTCAATGCTTCTGATCAGTCAATCAAACAAATATCAACATTGTAGACATATAAATGTGCCTAAATTTAATATCTGCGTTTAAATTCTACATTTGATATCTCATAATTCCGTTGCGGTAATTATTTATCTGTAGCAAACAGACTTATGGGATAAGATATTAATATTAATAATAGTGAAATATAATTGTTTGGCAAGGGACATCTACGCATTATTTTATATGTAATTATTTTCTTACTTTTAAATGCTTTGGCCCAAATGCATTAATTAATTATATAAATTTATTTTATTAAGAAATTGTTCATCAATATGTTTGTTTTAGTAGTGTATGTATTCGTTGAGATTTGCAAAAGAAGTTTTCACGTTATCTTAGTTCTCGTATCCCAGACAATACACGGTTTTAATTAATTTTAAGCTTAGAAAATGTCATGTAGATATACTGAATAAATGCTAGATACTAGGTTATTACCTCGTGATAATATGTGAACATCTAAATACGAATAATCCCATCATATTACTATTATTGTAACGTACCTTGTTATTGTATTTGAACATTGACTTTTAATTTTACAGTAAAACTATAGTTAAATATTTTCTGAAACTATCATAATGGTTGTGATTTTAAGAAAAACATGCTTAATGATACTTAGTCAGGAGACTGAAAATTTTCAGTGTTCAAATCATACAAAAGAATGAAAGTGTTTTCAGCGAAATTAAAATTGAAAGAACATAAATGTTAGACAAGAGAGATGAAAGATTGTCAGTGTTTCGTCAGATAATATAAAATTAACAGCCAGACAAGTGGGAAGTAAATGCAGTCTTAAAAGTGAGATTTTTGTTAATACGGGTAATACAGTATGTATAACAGGCGTATAGAATAATACAAAAGAATAAACAAAAACATCAGAACAAAAACTGAAGTAGTCAAAAGAACCTCATATACGGGAATCTGGAAAGTGACATTTTCTTGATAAAATTTAGACAATAAAGTAAGATAATACACAAGAAAAACTCTTGGTGGACGAATCAATGCAAGATACACAAGTACTATAAAATACGATTCTGGACATGTAAATGCTTAGAGTAGCATTGCAAGCTGTAGGAAAATATAATGTTAAAAGCTCACGAAATTCTAAAAAGTGTAAATTATATTTAGCTTAACAAGGTCAAATATCCTGCCAGTCTAAATATGATAGAAAAATTTCTCAGCACTATGGTATTTGTTGTCGTAATTTATATGCAAAAAGGGAGCTCCTTGTGAATTACGATACTCAAGTTATAAAAGACTGGTCAGGAAAAATTCCTGACCTTAATACAACTGAATCATTGTCGTCATAACGGGAAACATGAGTTACAACAAAAACCACCAAATTTCGCAGACATTGGAAAGACTGTAAATGGGACAGGAAAAATTCCTTATGAAAATATCTTGGGCGTCCCTTCCATTCAATATTTTAATATCAAAATTAACAATTATTTTAACCAAATGTTAACTACTAACTAAATATTTTTTTTATTAATGTAATGAGTATGATTTATAATTTATGCAAAAAATTTTAAAGAACATTTCTCTGATTGTTTAGTATTTTGCATAGCCTTTTGCAAAGTCACTATACTTAAGACATTTTATTATCCACCCTACAGCATAAACGACAATTCAGTAAGGTATAATTCAAAGATCATATAATGTACTCAGAAATGTACGCTGATAATCATTATCAATTATGAAATAAATTTAACAAATGTAATTGATATGGACATGGATGTAATTCACAAGTTTAGCAGTGTTTTGAAATAAACAGGAAAGTTTATTTGGGAACAAAGAGAATACTGGGGTCTTATATGATGTATGTCCTTCAATATTGCAGTGAATGCTCGACAAGTAAGATCTTGAAGTAATCGAAATATAGTTCTACCGAGGAATGCGTAGGATATTATGGACCGAACATTTGAACAACGACAAGGTTTTGGAAAAAATGGAAACGGGAAAGAAAATGGTGTTTAACAAAAGGAAAAAGCAGTTAAAGAATCTTGGCTATGTAATGTGAAAGGATGGTTTGGAAAATCTGATGTTCACAGGACAGATAGAAGGAAAGAAGAACAGGTGAAAGAAACGCGCGTCTTACTTGATGGCATTGATCAAATGGATGGCAAAGAAGGGATTGTGAGGTTGTAACAATAGACAGAGTGTTAAGAGCAACAAAAGATAAAGAGATATGGAAAGCCATGATCACCTACTCTCTAAAAGCACACAGTAACTGGACAAATTAATTTATTAAGGTTACCAAATAATTATGCACAACAGTGTATATTGAATTTGTAAAAGATAATGTTGAATATGTTGTGCTTAAATATTTCTATCACTTATATTTTTGATTGTTGATTGTCAGCCGAAAAAAATCATTAGAAAGAATGGAAAATTATATCAATTTTAATTATAAATTATATTCATGTCGACAGTTTAGCTAACATATTATGCAGATAATAACTAAATAAAATAGATATTCTCATATTATATTAATAAGTGATATTTTATTTTATAAATAATTCTTTTATAAAAATTCTAATTAACCAAAGAAACCAATTGAAATAGAAGACAATCATTGACTGTTTTATATTAATTTTTCTTGCAGATGTTTCGCTTAGTGATATAGATTTCGAAACATTCCATTGTGTGTCACGGAAACTACAGATTATTATTTTTCTATATACCTGTTCCGTTAAAAATATGAGATCATATTTCTACATAATTTCCTATCATTTGTTGTAATCAGTAATTTTTCTTCATTATCCCACCCATACATGTTCTGCTGGACGGAGCTGGTTATATATATATATATATATATATATATATATATATATATATATATATATATATATTGCTATCTTGTGTGTGTCCAATTTTCTAAATCTTTTTATCATTATTATTTTTAGAAAATTAATCTATTTAATCCTCATCCCAAGCATGAGTTTCATTTTGTTCTCTTTATCCTTAAAACATCTTCGTTACTCAGATGTTGAGATTATTGTATTTTTAACACATTCTATAGAACCACTTTTCATTTGCATCAACTGTTTAATTTATCTATGAAATGATTTTTCAGTAACCACAGTTATATAAAAGCGATAATATTACATACATGCTTTACACTCTTTCTTTGTTTCTAATAAAAACTTACTGTTTCTTGAAAAAATTATCCATATTTATTGTTTCATATAAAAAGATTTAATAAACAATTGATCTAAAAATTTACTAAAATAAAAATCCACCAAATAATACTTAACAATTATCATATAACAATAGTTCTGTTAAATACAAAGTTGGCAATGTTGTTTTCTTCGTGACTGGAAAATGTTTACAGTGTAGCATTGATTACTTGTTCTTCTTAATCAGAGTAAACCCAAAGAAAATTATAGCTCACCAACAAACACACGCCCAACATAAGAACATATAATTATATCTATTTTTCTGGCCGTTAAAATCACATAATAATTTTGAAATTCAAAGAGACACCATTGCCGCACGATATCTAGCTTTTGTCTTGGTATTATTACCAGCAAAATAAATTTACTTCTCTGTGGAGAGACATAATTAAGCAATCATCCTTAGTCTAAGGTCCTAAAATGAATACAGTGCCGGCAGTTTGTATGGTGAGCTTATATGGAGTAGCTCTATTTCTTGACTTCTAATTCCACTTTGACGAGCCCTTGGAGACATTTTGAAAGAAAAGTGATGGAAAAAGCAATTTCGTGAAAATAATATGAGCACAGAGGTGCGTTTGAAAAAGAGGTAAATCGACAAACATTGCGCCATATCTACTCAGGCCTTCGATTACAAAGCAATAGATCCGTCAGCAGAAATTGTTTAAAGTTATAAAAACAGATCTTTGAAGCTAACGCAACTGTCACATATTGAAACTGGTTTGCCCTTTAATTGCATCTTAAAAATAATCTTTTTTTTAAATCTTCGCTTTTTGAAATCACAGCTATAGAAAAATCGGTCCTCTGGCATATTTCTCTTTTAAGATTTCCCGAATATTCAGATTTTCAAGAGAGATATAGATAAATATATATTCTGTTTAATAATAAAAGCAACGCATCGCATCGCATCGCATTAAAATAACGTTTTAACAAATAAATAAAAATACATCGGATTTAATCCTTTTATCACCGGCTGTCGTTTTTATACACCGCGTATAACACGCTAAAATTTTCTCCATGAAGAAAGATGTTTAACCACACTGATGTTCCGTAATACAGCGAATCAGCCTTATATGTAGATGACTATATATATATATATATATATATATATATATATATATATATATATATATATATATAACGGAAAATAACGAATTTTAACGAAACTTTGTTATAAACAACCGGCAATTTGAAATGAATTGTTTGAACATTATTTTTTTATCGATACTCGTATTTAAGTAGATATTTATTCTGTCTTTTAATTAAACAGTATTATATATTTATATCTACCGGCCTGATTATTAACGATAAATTGTTATTACAAAAATGTGTGCCACTATTTACATTAGGGGAAGCTATCATTTGATCTAGCAACGTCTTAGAACTCTCGGCCACGAATAGCCTCCAGTCAAACTTTGTTATAAACTATTCATTTCAAATTGTCGGTTGTTTATAACCAAGTTTCGTTAAAATTCGTTAGTTTCCGTAACATGTTTACATTTGTTGACATTACGATACATTTCAGAGCTCATATAGTTGTTTGCGATGAATCGAAAATTGTGTTATATAGGCTTGATAAAAACCTCGTTTAGACTGGAGGCTATTCGTGGTCGAGAGATCTAAGACGTCTACAGAGAATGTGCAAATGTATGTAAATATATATACACACGAATTGTGGTGATCGATGTAGTGTCATGGTTAAAAATATTGTCTCGCTAGATAATTCGAGTTCTCCGGCATATACATGTTATTTATAAGAGCGCTCAATACAATTTTTCATTTAACTGAGCAGAGTGATGATCACTGATCATTTTCGTGAATGTGAATTTTGTTAATCCTCTATTTCACTGTCTCTCTATCCCTTCTCTCTCTCTACACACACACACACACACACACACGGCGCGCACGCACACACACACACACGCACACACACACACATATATATATATATTTATATATACGTAAATATTGATTTGATATATGTTATATTTATTGGTAAAAGTTCTTAATAACAGAGATAAGACTTATATTTAAGTAAAAGTGGACAGTGATGTCAGTAAAAAGCAGTGATAATTTTTTCATGCCATTACTCAATTTTCTGGTGTGAAGATTGATTGAAATCATGAAACATACTATCGCTTTTTGGTGTTGACATTAGAGTCTACATTTATAAATATATACCAAGCGATTTAGTAAATATTGTCTTGGAACGAGAATTCTGAGAGCAGAGTTTAAATTCCAGTCGAAATTCGTTGCATTCACTTACGCACAAATATCCTTGGAGAAAAGTATTAATCAACTGATTCTCACACTACGTTTGGTTTAATTAGCTAGACAGATTAAGGTCTATGGCCTTGGCTGGCAACTGATTGACCAAAAAAAGAAATAGCAATATGCTACGAGAAAATCTGTCTAGTCAGTCATGTCTCTTTGCCGAAGCGTATATCACCTATGTCACTTAACTGACTGCCCAAGCTGTATACGTAGGTTTTACTTTTTCACAGACGAGGGTTTTGTGCGAACTGAACGTTTTCCAATTTAATAAACCATTCCCAATTATTATTCTCTCATAAACCTGTTTTCCGAGTCATGTGTCGAATCTCTGAGTAAATATTGTTTGCTTATGTGTCAATTTATGCTGGATATATTCAAGTATCGCGTCATTTTGTGCCTTTGTCGAACTCATCTAGAAAAATTGTACGACGTAAGATTTTTTTCCGTTATCCAAATGTTATCGTAAATAAATCTTGAGCTGTAAGGTAAGAATATTTACCGTATCATCCTCTTAGTATTTTAATCTAACTTCCGATCCTGCTTATATACTTGTTGTGTGTATAATAATCATTAACTGGAAATAAATTTCACAGTATGCTGTTCTGTGTGGTTCTTCTTTACGATTAGAATATTTTTATGTTGGGTAGAAATTCTATAACTTTCTTTTTATTATCTAAATGTTGAAAGTCTTAAAAGGTGAATAACTTCTATAATCTTTCTTACAACCATGTGAGACAAACTCGACATAGTGAACAGTAGAAAAAGTAGAGATCTCTATCTAAGCGATAGAGATATTTCGTAAAGTTAGACAGTTCAAAATCTTTTAATCTATATACTGCAAGTCACCCATTTTACGCTTTCAATGACCATGGAAATAGCGAGAGGTCTCTGAGACCTTTCGCTTTCCACCCATCTAGCATCGTTTTGATTAAATGTGCACCAGCCAAATACCGCCTAATATGAAGAGTTTGAAAATCAAATTGCAAACTAAAGGATTCAATGATATCTTAACAAAATTTAGTAGGTGTTAAAATGAATTTAATTTTAAAGTAGACTTTGTATTTCTTAATTAGATAAAGCTTATTTCATAATCTATTTTAACATTTATTTAGCAGTAAAGAAACTAAGTAGAAGAAGGTACCTTTTTTTAAACATTATTAACCGTAAACAATCTTCTAGTGCACACGACTGATACAAAATTTATATCAATCACATAAAACTGGAATCTACTATAGGATGAACCGATTTCTATGCTGTAAGTATTGCATCCACTTCAAAGCTGAACTAAGAGAAAAGATAGAGCCAGAGACTTACTGACTTTAAAAACAAAAAGTAGCATACTGAAAAACAAAACAATAATCCATACTGGAAGATAGAAATTATCAAAAAATCAACCTGTCTTTTCAGCAAGAGTATAATCCATTCCCTTGTTTTTATTTTAGGATTAGATGTATCATTCAATCTTCTAACGCCATCTTATTTACTTTCTCTCCCATGTTGAAACTTTGGTTCTTGTATGGTTACCGTAGATAAGCAATATAAGCTCTTGTCAGTACCGAGGTGGGTGATCGTTGGGATTAACAGGTGATGTAACCTTGGATATGCTTTGACGTATAGATAAATGTTTGTAATAATAAGAGCTAAGATCCAATACATGTAGATTTCGTCAAATTCAATTTCGCGCAAATACTCAGGGGACGGTATAAATTCCCCGTTATAGATTAAGTAGTAATACATGTATCCCTAAACCATTATTATCTCCCAAGTTTAGAAATACTGAAGATTGATAATTCTTAGATAACGAATGAATGAAACAATCTTTCACTCTCTGTAATCTCTTGCTTCTAAGTTGCGTTATCGCCTTGCTTTCGATGAAAAGAAAAAAGCCTTCTCAGACGCGTTTGATTTTAAAAAGAAAAATTAAACAGTATTTAAAATGTGTTGCGTTTAATAAACAAAAAATGAAGCAGTATTAAAACCAGATATATTATTGGAAAATCATGTCATGGGTTAGAATTATTATTGCACGTTGAATCAGTTATAAAACAGATTGATTATTTACTAGACTAGATGCTAACCAAATTCTGTTGGGGTGACTGCTATTTATCTCATAACTATATATAGAGCATTAATATATATATATATATATATATATATATATATATATATATATATATATATGCTCTCATTACGATTAAGCCCTCTGGAGATTTATGGCTTACGGAGTAGGGAATACGACTGACACCAAATCGGTCGAGTTTCAGTTTCGGCTGGAAACAAGTGGATGCATGGCCCCACTGATAAGCTGTGATACAGCAAAACAGACTTGTATGTGGATGACTAATATATATATATATATATATATATATATATATATATATATATATATAATTCTTAGTAATACAAAAAAGAAAGGTATATAAAATAAATGAGCATAGAAAAAGCATTATCCACAATAATAAATAAAGCAGTAATAGTTACATAATTCTGCCTACCAATACCATGACATCCCCTCTCCAGAACAAGTTATCTTAACCAAAATACATCTAAACAATCACAACCACTTCGAAAACTATTATTGACGTGGACATATCTAGAAAAAAAAAACAGGACAGTATTAACTTGCAGGCAGATTTTTTTAAAATTGCCAAAACTGTTCATTACAGAATTATGTTGAAAACTTGTAGAAAATTAAAAAACTAAAATATCTATGCACAGGGAAGAGACTCCATAATAAATATTTTAACTAATGTACTGGTCATTCAAAGAAATATAAATCAGATCACGTTTCGACCTAAAGATACCATATTCATCAAAAGAGAAAATTTACTCAAAAGAAAAGTTCCTGAAAGCGCCACCCATAAATATTGCCAAACTTTTAATATACTCCCCGTTGTTTTCTCAATATTACCTTTCCTAATGGGCACAATACTTACCCAGACCATCAGGCACAAAAATTATAGAAAATCCAAAGGAAACGGTTAATTTCTAGTTTTTTTTTTTGACGTCTCATATCATAGAATTATAATGCAAATAAAAAATATCTTCAAATATGAACTATAAATTTTTAAAATGTTTAATATTTTCAATTAATTTTATGAATATTCATGAGCGTTTTTTTGTATAAATTCTATTAAAGCAGTATAAATATTATTCGAAACGACACATTATCGTTGACAATTAACAGCAAACCATACTGACTGTCTTCCACAGTCAGTTTTATAAAATTAAAAAAAATCACAGAAACCAATAATGTGAAGCATAAAATTAAATTTTTAGAAGTTCACCGACATACTGATATTGTAAATGTTCCTTGTAATTGCATTAGAAGTCAAGACAAGACAAGGTGCCACGTTTTTTACTTATTAGATTGTAACGTGCCTACATCCGGGAGGGAACGTCTCTGTCAATATTCTATGATAAGCCTAGATGTAACATAAAACATTTACTAAAATATAAACAATGTATAATCCTGTATTTCCACGTGAAATATTTTGACGCCCATTGCACACTAAACACTGAAATGATTATGAAGTTTCTAATACCGGAGTTAGAAATATTGACTGTAAGCTTTGTGCAAATATGAGTAATGCAAACATTGTCCCAGACTGTTATATTTACATTCAAAATCATTTAATTGTAGTTTTTTCCAATATTTCGTATATAAGGTGATCTTACATAATTCCTCAACCTATTTTGCAATTTATATAACATAGAAGTCATCTCTCTGAAGTATTTACTCATGAAGAAATAAGTTTACATTTGTGCTGTACATTATTTAAAAAGGACGAAGTGTTTATTCTACGTATTATTTGAAATTGAATCAAGATTTATATTGGTTATTTAGATATTTCACTTGAATAATTTCAAAACATTCAGAAACCAAAAAATTATATTTTAGAAATATCTATTTTTTGTTAACTTAACAATGATTAGGACACATTCAAATATACATGGAAAACGTAATACAGATTAATTTCACCTTTCTGTTGTAACCTAACTTTTAGTTTAAGTCTGATAGGATATTAATTGGCCATAATACTGTAAATAATAAAATTATTCGAAACTTTTGCTTCAGTACAATATGTTATATATCCATGTTTAATGAATCTACAATTCTTTTACTAAACAAATTTAATTTATGTGTATTTGAAGCCTAAATGTTCTATATTGATTTAGAATATATATAATAAGAAGATACAGGATATAAAACTTATCTCTCATTTTCTAAAATATCATATAGACCGTGTTCCCGGCCGCAGTGGTATTATTGGTACAAGTTAATCTAAGTCGAGTAATAGTCGCATAAGTTGAACATTAAACTGAATAATAATAGTCAGTCAGTCTCACATATAAACAAATAACAAACCACGAGGCAACCAATATTTTATTGGTAAGTATAATTGGCCCACTAGAGTAATGATATAACTTAATGAATGTGTTTTCTCAGGAATTCAACATTATAACATAATTTTTTTCTAGACATATAATTTTTGTGGTTGTGGACATGCCAAGTATGAACATTTTATACATTGTTTGATTTATTTATTATTTTTTAATAAAATTGAACGTTTTAAGAATAGCGAGTACAATTAAATATAAACACATCTAATATTAACTTTAATTATATTTAATGCTTTAAAAATTCTCATATTTGGATTAAATTTTCTTTTCTGCTTGAAACTGTGTAAACGGAAAATTGTTAATTCAGTTATAATCTGTAAAAATGTTAAATATAATGGCGGATTTCTTTAAAATTTACGTATATATAAAATTTACGTATATATATATATATATATATATATATATATATATATATATATATATAAATTTTATCTAGTGGATACTCTTGTATGAGTAGATACTCTTTTCATTTAGTAAACGGTATATATATATATATATATATAGATAGATAGATAGATAGATAGATAGATAGATAGATAGATAGATAGATAGATAGTTAGATAGATAGATAGATCTGGTGAGCATTCATTACTCAGCCTGGAGTAACTGATTGACCAAGAAACCACCAATGGTACTTTAAACACACATTTTCCCTAATCTCGTAATAGATATCTATGCTTAGTTTCATATTCTGTCATAAACAAAGAAATATTTGAAATTATTTTTCAATTATTAATTCAGTATCTGCATTTATTCATAGTTGTGTGCACTTAACGCGCGCCATTTTTAGTAGAAGTATCATACATCTGCACGCCAACGCAGTTGATTTTATTTTTTACCATAATATTTATTTTCTTTAAGAAATTACATAAGCCATATAAATGCATTTAGAAGATTTTATTCGCACAGAGTATAATACTATAAAATAGAGACCCCCTTATTTTCTATTCCTAAGTTTTAAAAGGTGTGTTCAAAATAAAAAATGGTTATTGAAGCATATATTAAAACCTTTAATCGAAAGCTAAAAGATTAAATTTACCATTTTCAGTACGTATGATAATCTGGTGTATTTCAAACAGAGTTTTTTCTGACTGGAATTTTCAATTTTTCAGCGTTTTCACTAATCAATTAAAAATGCGGCCATTTTTAAATTCAAACGTATTTGTAGACAAAAGTCAACTCTCGGATTTAAAAATCTTGCAAAAATAAAATATATATCTGTTTCACGTTATTTTCAAAAAATCATAAAATAGAAAGGTAAATTAATCAGAATGGAAACAAATATTACTCATTTATTTTATGCAATGTGGTATACAATCATTTCTTTATCACGGAGGTTTTGTTTTGCTGACCCGTTGATTGATAACTGGCAGCCAGATAGTTTCAGAAGCTAAAATGTTTGAACAGAATTCATACTGATGAAACCTAAGCGAACATTTTCTTTTTCGTTTTAACTACCTCGTAATTAAGAATATAACATAATATTTTTAGCAATTATCTAATATTTTATCTAATTTTAGTTTCTGTAGCTTTATAGCATTATGTTTGAAGATGTTTTCTGAAAAAGTAACATTATTTTAAAATAATATAAAATTTTCTTAGATAAATTTGAATGTTTATAATCTTGATAATAATGAATAAAATTATAGATTTCAATTGAAGGTGAAATTATAGCTTTCCCATTTTTTAATTCATCTTTTTTAAACATTAGATATCAGAAATTATGAAAAATTAGTCCTTTATACATGTTTTAGTTCCTTCAATTCTGCTCAATCTCGTTTGTCAAAAGTAAAAGGCAAAAAATAAGAACTATTTTAATGATCATTTAGGTAATTCCCAAATATTAGTTTTAATTAAGGTATGTATTAAGGAATGTAGGTACCTACATTCAAAACAATTAAATAAGAAAAATGGAAAATAGTAATTTGAAAGATTTAAGTTAATCTTAATTCTGAAGGGATGATTTTTAAAGATTTTTGAATTTTCAAATGTTCTAATAAATTCCTGGAGCGAAATGGCAGAATTGGTATCAACCATAAAATTCGATATAAGAGTTTTATTTTACTTGAAACACGTTAACTTTTAGACAATATGTCATTTACAAAACACGATACTTAACAAAATCGTATTGTTTTAGCTCAAAATGAAAATAGAAATTATTTAAAAATCTTTCTGCATGAAGATTTTAAGAATCTTTTCAGTTTTTCATAGTTACACATAGTTTTCCTGTCATGGTGGCCTTACCCATTACAACGGATGGAACTCTTCCTACAACTACATACACTTCCCCTCACACGAGAAAGAGATCAGAGTGAGAGATCAGCAGGAGATCAGCATAAGCAGATCAGCGGAGAGCAATAGGCAGAGATAACCATGACTGCTATATAGTCCCAGTTATAGTGTTACTTCCTAACCCGTATTTATTCGTTCTACTAACAGAGTTCCACGTTTTTATTTGTTTTTTTTTGCTGTGTTTAATATATATATATATCGATTCTTTCTATTTTGCTGTTTGTATTATTACTTACTGGACTCTTAACCGTGTCAACGACACTTCCCTTAATAACTTAATAACTTAAACACAACAAAGCTTTGAAGATTTTAAATATAGTTTTTGAATGTTTAAAATGTATTGTAAATAAAACAGAAAAAAATGAAAACAATTCATGTAAAATATGTTATTCATCGAAAAAATGACTCTTCTTCCGACTGTGTGTTTATATATATATATTTTTCCATTTTTAAGCGCCATTATTTTTATCTAATATTTTATATCAAAATCTAGTTCTTTGAATAATTTGAAACGTTCTTTCTTTACTTTATCATTTTCTCCTTTGTTTTCTCTACTTTCATTAACTTCGTCATCTTTATATAATCCGTGGTTTTTAATATGGATTATTTTGTTGATTTTGTTTGAAAAATACATGGCGAAAATAAAATATATTTGAGCTCAACCAAACACGCCTGTAAGACCAGGTGGTTTAATTACAGGTCTACATTCAAAATAGAAAAATTTAAAAACTGTATAAAATTGGCTAGCCACGGGTAGAAATTAAAATCAATTTATGGAAAAGACCCTGACATAAAGTGGGCATTGTGAAAACAGCTAAGCCTTATAACGGTAGCAAAATATTTAGACTGTGCCAAGAAGAAAAATTAGAAATGATGCTATTCCCAAATAAAAACGAACTGTTAAATGAAAGAACTGAAATTGTGACTGAATGCATCTTACACTAAGAAATACCTTTTTGGTTCATACAACCATGGATAAAAACGCCATAATTCGTTTAAATTTAAAAATTGCACGCTCTAAAATTTCCTGCTACATGAGCGTTCAAATGAAACAATGTTACAAGAGCGTTTTTTTTTTTAAAAAAAATGTTAAACTGTAAAATCAGTTATTAAAAATCAGCTCAAGACACCACTCATGGTAGAAAGATGGGTAGCGAAATAACTCGTTTAAAAATGTATAATAGTCAAAATTTCTACAATATAATTGTATTGAACACTTTTTAATACAAATGTGTCATGGTCTATCACTATTATGACCAAAAACTAGGTATTAAACAATCAACATATATATATATATATATATATATATATGCAATTGAATTTCGTAGCGTAGTTTCAGAAAAATACTACTTCTTGAAAAGAATTGATACTTTACATTCTGCAAAGTGTCCTGCGTTTAACTAAAACGCGAATTTTCTTAATAGCATTAGTTTCTTGACATTTCATGAAATTACGTAGAGGGTAGTGGTAACAGATGTAAAAAAGTATATTTTACCAAGACATTCTAAAATTATAGCTTCGAAAATAAATTTAATTCATTTGTGAATAAATCGTGAAAGATTCATTAAAATCCAAGAATTATAATGGTTCTGTCACAATTTTTAAATTAATGTGTTTTCACCGGAAAGAAAAACGTTTTGATATTATTATACTATCCATAATTAATTCAGGTAGATAATTTGGTCACCCGTTGACGTATAGCATTCAAGATTCTTACCAAAATTTCGAATGTGATGTAAAGGATTGAAAATCTTTAAGAAAATGAAAAAAATACATTGAACTTTCCTCTTAATAAGAACATAAACATTTTATCGGAAAAACCTTTTCATAAAGACTGGAGCCATTTTTCTTCATGCTATGTTGATTTTTATCGAATGCGTGAAAACTTTTACTATAAATGTACATGATGTTTACATTTCCAACGAGAGATGGATAACTTGTCTTCTAAATTAATGAAAACGAAAATAACACCGACATCTCATTTTAACAGATATATTTTTAAAAAAAGCTTGAAATATTAAAGTGAAAATTTCTTCAATATAATCGCCTTTGTTTTAAACCACATCCTTTAGATGACTTTGAAATCTCCTTCAAATCTTCTGGATATCATCCTTGATTTAGCTGGTGAATTCTGCTGTAATTCTTGCCACCAGTTTAGCAATGTTGCAAGAAGTTTTCTTGGTCATTAACTCTACTGCGCCTCACGTAAAATAATCAAAGACTTACTGTCTGGAAAATTAAGAGAGTTGGAGAAAAGGTGTAGTATGGTTGCAAAAAATATCTCATAGCCATAACATGTTTCGCCGGCTTGCCTGACATGCAGCAGAGCCATTTAGCCAGACGTAGGTTCTTCCAAGAGCCACCTTCTTAACACTAGGCAACACAGCTTTCTCAAGGAATTTGATTTTAATATTTAAGTTATGTTAGTCCAGAAGCTATAAATGAAATAATATAATCAATTTAATTTCGACAAAAAAGGTTTTCGATTTTTATACACATCAATCATTTCACCTCTACAGTTCATTCGTTCTTTATTTTTAGGGGACATTAAAATATGCAGTTTTTAACTCATCACACACACACACACACATACACACAGATATATATATTTATATATGTATAAATTGAGTATATCGAAAATACTTTTAGAAAATTTAGAGTCGATTTCCTGAAAGGAAAAGACGGTATATATATATATATATATATATATATATATATATATATGTGTGTGTGTGTGTGTGTGTGTGTGTGTGTGTGCATATCATGGACTCTCTCATCGATTTCGATGTATGAGTGTCTAACCATTAGTAAGACATCCACACAGAGATTTGTTTATAGTGGTGAAGGCATTGTGTAGTACCATCCACACTTTTTGGAACTGCTGATAACAAACAACGGTGCAGAAATCCGCCACATATCGCATGAACAGCAGACCTCAATTATTTAACCCATAATTGGAGGGAACGGACGGAATTAATACCTTTCTCAAGGGAGTACTAGTGCGCAAGTGAATGCAGTGTGCTCGATTGAAATTGGAACTCGGCTCACCGATTTTCCCCTTCCAAGCCGACATTCCACCGCACCACAACGCACATCCATGAACGCTAACAGCACCTGGTATTCCCAAGTGGCCACCCACCTAAGTACTGAGCAGGCTCAACGTTACATGACTTCGGTGATCGAGCGGGAACCGGTGTATTCAACGTGTCATGATATATTATGCCCTTAAACGCAAAATATTTTAAAGATTGACTATGCCATAAATTAAAAAAATACACCAGTTGACGGTTCTGTCAACACTCATCAGAACTGTAAACTGGGAAAAATTATAAAAAATATATATCTGTTATGGTTGACATTAATAAACGTGAGAAGAAATTTTAATTTTGCTATAAAATCCAAAGCACAACTCAGATTATGTACAGATGATCGCCAATAGAGGACCTGTCTGTGTTTTCGAATGGTATGACCAGATGAAAAATCCTTATAAAATATTTTAATCACATTATTCTCTATGCAAATGCTTCCATCTACCATGAATTATGGACAGCTAGGTGATGACCAATTCTACAACCTGTACATTTCCCCGACCATAATCATTTTCTTGTATGCCGGACAAGCTATAACAATTGATATCTAGCAATGGATATAATGCACAGACGGTTCCTCAACGATTATGCATAAAATCAAATCATTCGGGAATTTGGTGGGGGATATTTGAAAGAGTCTGCCAGTCAGTGATCAGAAGGGTGCATGCGTGTGCGGGTTCAAACGAAAAATATTTTGCCATTTTTATGAGTTGTTGTGTTGAAGTACAATGATGCCCCTTAGACATTTATTTTTATTGACATTTCACTTTCTTTCAGTCTCAGGAACAGGCCCTGAAATTTTGTTAAAATATTTTCAATACAGCCAATATATATATATATATATATATATATATATATATATATATATATATATATATATATATATGTATAAACTAAAGTTTCAATAAAACTACCAAGGTTTCACCTAACTGGACCTTCAGGGAAGGTTGGCCAATATACTAGTTTTTCGAAACATGTATAGTGAGAAGTTATATATATATATATAAATATATATATATATATATATATATATATATATATATATATATGTCTGTGTGTGTAGTTTTAGTCTGAAGAATTTGCACTGTCAACACTCTATCTCTAACCCCACATCGAGCAAAAAGATACCTTGCGAAGATGATATTTTAGTGTATATAAGTTAACAAATCTAAAGCAACTTTAAAATAAAAAGAAAATGAATTTGGTTTCTCTTCTTCCACCTGAATTTAATTTGAATATGAGTAGCTTCGAACAGAAGAATATATCTCTTCTACTGCCAGCAGATACATAGAAACTATCTGACTTAATCCTTAAATAACAAAAACAAAAAGAATTTCATCATTTCACGATTTTGGACGTGTTTGATAGGAACTACATTCACATTTTTGTCCATCAAAATATAAATTTCGCATGTCTTTCTTTCTCGAAACACACACATAATAGCAGGAAGAATATTAGTAATAGTGATAAAATCTTTTGAATTTCTCTTTAATTCGAAGATTCTACCATGTCGTAAATACATATTCATGGGTATGGAAGTCTACTTAGTTGTACATGCACATGTACGCATACACAGATAGAAACAAAAACTTAGATAAATAGATAGATAGATATGAACAGATATAGATAGATAGATAGATAGATAGATAGATAGATAGATAGATGGGACAAAGGAATTGATTCGGCATAGTAGCTGTTAGTTTCACACCTGATTAAAATCTTCAGATAAATGTTAACAAACAGCTAGCTGTGTCGATTACATTTCCCGAATTGAGAATCTTTGCACGATTAATATATCAAGTTGTCAAAAATCTATATATATGTGTGTGTGAGTATGTGTGTTTGTGCGTTGTGCCTGGATTGTGTGTGTGAGGATTGTGTGTGTGTGTAGGTTATTTTAAATTAGAGTGTATCAGTAAAGAAAAAAATGAGTAAAAAGACAAGAAAATAAAACTGTTCGTATCTGAAGCGTTTCGACCTCTAAGAGTTTTTATCAAGGCAATACAAGAATTGATTTTGCTGCACATGTTTATATACAAGTGCATGGATATCACTGGTTTATATTGGTTTTTATATGTGAAATCTTTTATGAATATGTATCAGGTGTTTGAAAGGTCAGTAAAACGCATGGGCGACTTACAATGCAATAAGTCAAATTCGGGTAGATGAAATTTAACGAGTATTAATTTCCAAGATATATATATATATATATATATATATATATATATATATATATGATTTAAATGGCACTTTCCATAAGTTCTGTCTCGATCGATGAATCAGTATTTTTAATGCCTCTTTGTTTAATAAGATTTGTAATATATTTCTCAAAATATTCCAAAATGTTCTCGAAAAATTGAAATGTCACTTGTTTGTCTCGGCCGTTTTTGTACCTGCGTGACAGCATTGATTATCTCATAATTCAAATGTCAATAATATATCACACTATTTATTTTTATGTGTAATAATTTCCAATATTCTCTAACTCTTATTTTTATAATTTTTCGCAACTATTGAACGCTGATATTAATTTGTAATAACTATGATAATTACAGACAAAGATTCATCAGTGACGTTCGAATAAAATCAACACCGTGAAATTATTTAGCTGCTGAAGTTTATTTGAATAGATAATCCTAAATTATTTGAATATTTCAGATTAATTATTAACGGGCATGTCTAAATATTTCATTTATTATTTTCATTGAGAGGAAGGAATTGCACTATATATAAATAGAGGCAAAAATTAATTTTATTATTAAGCTATTATTGCCCATTTGTCCATGAACAGTAATACAAATAAAAACATAACTGAAGTTCAAATATAAAATATTGTTAGAATTAAATTTAATTTTAATGGTAATTAATATAGTAGTCTTTTTCTTAGACAGAAATATTTGACATTTAATGATCAAACAGCAAGAACTACTTTCGGTTGCTATTTATAAAATATTTCTCTGAAGAGAATTTGTCTGGCAAATAGTTTTCCCTATATGAATATTAGTTTTTGTCCATTCCATTATTGATGGGGTTTTGCTTCCTAACATATTGTCTGAAGTACTGATCCTGTCAATATATTCTTTTTGCAAACGGGTTTTTCTAATGTTTCATTTATGTAACAACTGAGTTAGACTAAAAATACTCCAAGATATTCGTTTTCAGATGCAATGCTAGTTGTGCCGAATGACCTGTTAGATTTTACATTGTTTCTCAAGAGATGAGAAAACTAACTGCCGTTATATATAAACTAGCACTATAGCCCAGTGTTACTCGGGTGTAATGAAAGATTTAAAACTAATCCATGGTCCTGGAGCTCAGACTATTTGGGCGTCGGCACGAAAGAAAAACTAAAAAGCAATAGTTGTTTCCAGTTAAAGCGAAACCGTAGAGTGAAAGAAAAATGAATGGATGTAAGTCAAATTTTTATTTCCTGGTATCGATATCAAATTAGTTTTTTCGTCGTAAACTGAATTTTAAAGGCTAAATATATAAATGGTATCATGGCTGAGACTAAGAACTACAATTATACATACTTAGAGCCAAACCCGAAGCAAAAACTAAAATAAAAAGGGCAGAAAAAACTACATGCATACAGGCAGATAAACAGACACACACACACAAACATCTTCCTTTTATATATATATATATATATTATCGATTTTCTGCACTACTGTAAGAACTGTAACATTGAAACTTCTGAATATCGTTTCTTATGTCTTTGTCTATGAGTGTATCAAATTTGATCAAAATCGGACCACTCCTTCTATAACCCGATTTTTTCGATTATCGAATTTTTTATATTTATCTTGGGTACGTCCACAGAAAACCTAGCTAAGAACGTTGGCAGACGTTTATAGTACAACTGTGTAAATTTTCAAGAAAATCGGTTCAGCCGTTTCGGACACACACACAGACACTCACACAGACAAAGTTCCATTTATGAATAAGTTTAGATTTTTTTTGTTTTTTAGGTACACCTAATAAAATTCATAGGGCCACTCAATGGTGAATTTTATAGCTAAAATTGATATGATAATTGAAATAGATGAAAAAAATGAAATAGGAAAGTTAGGTAGTGATTATTATGTTGACAAGGTTGTTACGATTCCAGTTATCAAGAAAGTAACCACAAAGTTGTCTGATCCACAAAGTAATAATAGTGTTGGGAAAAAACTGTCTGTATGGAATTATTCTCCTGATATTTAGAATAGGTACTCAATTCGAGAATTTTGACGTTGTAAGCGATTATATATATATATATATATATATATATATATATATATATATATATATATATATATACAATAGAACAAGGAACGAATGAAATAATTGCAACGTTCAAAACATTAATTTAAATGGTGCTTAATATAAAAATACAGCAATAAATAGTTATTGTTAATTATACTTCAGAATATGTACAAACTACAAACTACTACAAAATTGTACTTTGTGTTTCGACATTGAAAGAACAATGTCTCATCAGGTAGTTAATAATTATGCTAATAAACATTTTACTGGAAAAGGTCTTAAATTTTTTCTTCAATAAAACGTCTCTTACCATGATTATTGACTACCTGATGAAACATTTTTTGCAATGTCGAAACAAAATGTACAACTTGGTAGTAGTTTGTAAATTTTTACATGTTCAAAGTATATTTAATAATAAATATATCTATGTGTGTGTATGAGTTTGTTTGATTCTTCGCGCCTTTGCCTGTATAATCATACTTATATATATTTATATATTTATAGATATTTATGTTCTTGCTAGTCGATAGCACTTCATAGAAGAAGTAGATTTCATGAAAACAGTAACTACTTTCGGCTTTAAGCTACGTTCGATTTTTTAACGAATTGAACGTAATTCGTTAGGCTCTTAAATTGAACGCACATATTCATTGCTTGTTTGTATATATCCTGTGAATAACATGCAATGAAAGCAACCTTTCTCTGACATACGCCGATAACGTTCTGAAAAGATATCCCCTGTTGAAGCACATGGCTAAATAAACTGCACTGATAAGCTGTGATACAGCGAAAGAGACCTGTTTACAAACGATTATATATATATATATATATATATATATATACTGGAGAATAGAGTGCAAGAGAAAAAGCAGAGAAAATACTTCAAATTTTATTCATCATAGCTATATATCTATATATATATATATGTGTGTGTGTGTGTGTGTGTGTGTGTGTGTGTGTGTGTGTGTGTGTGTGTGTGTGTGCGTAAACAGAACACAAACTGTACCAATTGTTGGATTAAGAAAAAGATAATGTATTTATTTCATTGATATTGTATATTACATCTAGTGAAACATGTATGTGTGTACACTTTCCTGTATATATATATATATATATATATATATATATATATATATATATACAAGTGAATAATGAACGAAGGAAAATATACAGCGTTCAAACATTAATTTAAAACAGTTCTCGATATACAGCTGTGAATATTCATTATAAATTATAGTTTATAACATGTAACAAATTATTATCCATTGCAAAATGTACAGGGGTTAATCATTTGTACATGTTCTATAGTATAGCGCGGCGTTGCTCGGGTGTAATGAAAGCTTTAAAACTAATCTATGTTCTTGGAGCTCAGTCTCTGCCTAAAGAATATTTGTCTGAATTTTGGTGAGACTCGGATAAAAAATTTTGATTTGTATAAAGGACATACAGACAGATAAACAGACACACACACAAACATCTTGCCTTTTATATATATATTATCGATTTTCTGCACTATTGTCAGAACTGCAACCTTGAAACTTCTGAATATCGTTTCTCATGTCTTTATCTAAGAATGTATCAAATTTGATTAAAATCGGCCTCTCCTTCCAAAACACGATTTTTTCGATTATCGATTTTCGATATTTATCGAGGGTACCTCGACACAAATCCTCGCTAAGGACACTCGCAGACACATATAGTACAACTGTGTAAATTTTCAAGAAAATCGGTTCAGCCGTTTCGGAGTCTATAGGTAACGGATACACACACAGACAAAGTTTAATTTATAAGTAACTTTCTATATATATATATATATATATATATATATATATATGATAACATGTAGGAAAATTGTATACAAATAAAAAATCACTTCCCAGATTTTGTTTAGAGCATAAACCCGAGGAATTATTCTAAGTTATATAAATTCTATTCTCAACGGATATAATATCACCTAACGTCTTATCATGTCGATACGTCGAATGAAATTACATGTCTTTTGTTTCACCGCAAAATTCTATCTTATCTTATTATTCTACACTAATTTCAAGAGATGTGTTCAGCAGATAAAATGCAGATTTTACTATGACATTAAGCTATTACTTTGTAAATATACCTCTAAATCAGACACTTTTCTGGGACTGAAGCCTTAAAAAAATGCAGATAATTAACGTATGAAATTTGAAAGAAAATGTACCTATATTTTGATTTTAAACATTAAGCATCTAATAATGTGACATTTTCAATAATTAAAGTATTTTTAATCTAATATTAACTCTTCCACACGAAATGCAAGTACAGAAAATATTTATGGAAAAAATATAAAATAGATTCATATTCATTTATTTTTATTAGCTTTTTAAATATACAATAACGTAATACTTTTCATCATTTGAGTTTTTCTTACGTAAAATCAAAGTAAAGATGATTTAAATAATTCATGATTCTATTTTAAGGGAATTTTGTTTATTGAATATATTAAAAAATGTCTCCGCATTTAATATTACAAGCCTGGTGAAGATGTCTTCCAATATATTTCATTTACAACCAAGAAACTCTTCAGATATATTATGAAATAGTTTTTTTAATCATTTCAAGCATTTCATCCTAAACCAGATTATAATTCTACAAAGATGCGAAGGTTCATTTTTTTCTTGATATTCCCTATCCTCTCAAAACATAGGTGATCGGGGCTTTGTACAACTTCCCGTCCTTTGTATTTCGTAATAAAGTTTGTCTTTGTTCCGATATTTGTATACGCACTGGTTTCTTATGTCCTTTATGCCTTCTATTAGTCTCTTGTGTATCAGATTTTCCACGCCATTCTTCTTCATTATATGCCCCAGAAATCTCAACTCATCTTCCTGATGTTAAGTATTCATTTTCTTTTTATTCCTATTTTCTTTGTCATTGCTAATATGCTCGCTACATGCTACCCTAAACATTCTTCTGCAGAACCATAGATCTTTGCCCTTTATACTTGAGGAGATCATTTAATATCTACTACCATACAGGAAGACATATATCATATAAGTTTTAGTACTCTTATCAGTTCTTCTTCTTCATGTTCCGTTTTTAAGGACGTAAGCGGTCATGGATTTCACTTGGCTCTGTCTCTTGTTGCTCTCACTATTTTTTCTTGTATCACTTCTATGCACCGCTCCGCCAACCGTTTTCTCAGATCTACCAAGTACGTCTCGCGCTGCTTTCACCTGTCTCTCCCTCCATTTATCCGACCTGTGAGTATTAAGTTATCTAGACCCTCCTTCCTTATTACGTGTCCTAGGAACCTCATTTGTCGCTTCCTGATATTTAGTATGATTTTTCATCTTGTTTACATCCTTTTCAAATACCTCATCATTGCACACGTTCTCCGTCGATGGTATGCTCAACATCATTTCCAGTACATCACCATTGAACAAGCGCTCCGTCGATGGTATGCTCGTCATCCCTATGTAAAACTAGATTTGAGCTGCCTCAAGCCTCTCCTTCATACTTTATGTGATCGTTCACCATTCGCTTCCATACAGCAGGGCATATGTCACATAGAAATTCAACAATCTTTTCTTTGCTTCTAATGAAGTTTTTCTGTCTTTCAGTTATCTGGTTAGCTTTTGAAATACATATTTGGCCATACCAGTGTATCTTTGATTCTCCATTTTTCACTTTCCATGCTTTGTCAGAACACTTCCCAGGAATTTGAATTTGTTTAATTGTTTTTTTTTGTTTTTTTTATTAATCTCCGCTTTTTCTTGATGAACATACTCTCAATTTTCTTATGTTTTATGCTCAGTCCTTTCTTTCCACTTTCATTTGCTAACTTCTGTACCTTTCCATGTCAGCTATCAGCAATGTGTCATCCGCGTATCTGATATTGTTGTGATTGTGGCCGCCAATGTCGAACCGTGGCAAGGTTATTTCTGTCATAATTGCTTCGCTGTACAGGTTTAAAACGGTCCGGAGAAAAAACACCTCCTTTTCTTACGTCCCTTTCTATTTTTGCATGCCTGTTGAGTTCATTTCCTATCCGTATAAAAGTGATTTGCTACCAATATAGATTTTTGATTATCCTAAATTCTTTTCCAAAAATGACGAGATTGTCGAGCACCTCTATCAAGTATTTGTGTCTTACTTAGTCGAACGCCTGTGCGTAGTCTATAAAGCACAGATAAATGTCATTTCGCATTCGTATTGCTCATTTAGATATCATTCTGAGCATGAATATCGCGTTCTTCGTTCCGGTATCTTTAACGAACCCATATTTTCCTTCCTTATCTCTGGACCGATTTTGCTGCGCGCTCTGTTCATCAGAATCCGGATGATGAGTTTTGTTATGTTGCTCATCAAACTAATTGTTCGATGGAGTCCACATTCCTTTGCAACTTAGGTAGTGTTTTGAAGAGTGATCTGCTTAGGTCCTCCGGTATATTGCCGCTGTTGTAAATTTCGTTTATTATTTCTGTTAGTCTGTATGCGCCAAAGACTTCTAGGGACACCAACATCTCTATTAAAATCACATGTGGTCCAGCTGCTTTGTTTCTATTAAATTTGGCCACTGCCGATTTCCACTTCGGCTTTTAATATTTCTGGTCCATCCGTAAATTTGTGCATTGTTGGTTGCTCTCTCTTGTCGTGGAAGATATCTTCGATATACTCGCCCCATCTCTGATGTATCTTTACTTTATCTAGTATTAGTGCGACATACTTTGATTTTATGCATCCTGTTACTGGGCATGTCATTTGCCCTGTTTTTTTTTAAATTTTAATAATTAATATTTTGTTTGAAAAATATTTTCAGATTTATACTCTCAGATTACATGTCTAAACAATGCCTATGTTAAAATCTCATGTTATACATATATATTTGTCTGAAAATATTGATTTTATGTATTCTGAATAACTGCCATCTGATGTTATTAGTCAAAACAAAATAAACATATTTTATTTCAATAGAACGGTAATTAAATCATCAAAGATGGTTCAACATCTAAAATATATTATATAAAAAGAAACGAGAAGTTTCTGAACCATTACATTTTAATATACTATACCTTTTCTTATCTATTGATTTTTGTTATTTTTATTCAGCAGGTTGAATATTCATTTTAGTTTTAATAATTTCCCATATAATTGATTTGCTTCAGCGTCACAAATATCCAGATATTTTCGACTGGATTCAGACCAGGACTTAATGTTGACCATTCCAATATCTTTACTCCTTTAATTGTTTTCAACACTAAGTATTCCAGGTAAGTTTAGATGCATGAGAAGAAGTACTGTCATGCATATATTCACACTTGACTTTAATACTGCTAGAAGTCCTCAGCTTCGTTCCAAAATTTACTACCGTACTACCGAAATACCACACACACACACACACACACACACACACACACACACACACACACACATATATATATATATATATATATATATATATATATATATACATACATATATATATATATATATATATATATACATATATATATATTCATCTGCAGACAGTGCTGTTTTGCTGTATCGCATCTTAATCTGTACGGTTAAACATCCGATCGCTTCTAGGATTGAAACCTGACCAAATTGACATTAGTCGGCAATTCTAATACTAAGTTGTGGCTACTCGGTGGAGGAAGGTTGGTTTTAGCCTGATGTGTAAAAGATGTAAGCACACGCCAGTATACGAGAGTGTTTAAATTCCTTACTGAATAAACGATGGGTAAATAGCGGTGAGTTGCTACTGTTCTTAAATTCACCGTTTTTCCATAGTACTCAATGGGCAAGCGAGAACTCAAATAATAATCCGCATATTGTCCTGTTTTGCTGTATCAGAGCTCAGTTAGGTATCCGACTGGTTCTATGCAGAATTGAAACCCGACCAAACTGATACTATTCGACGATACTACCACTAAGCTCGTGTTATGTACTCGATGTAAGCAGACGCCAGTAACCGAAAGTGTTCAAATTCCTTACTGAATGAACGATGTGTAAATAGCTGTGAGTAGCTACTGTTATTGAAGCCTACCATTTTTTATAGTGCTGAATCGGCAAACAAGAGCGTAAATAGTCCACAATAGACAGTTCAGTTTCGGTGTATATATATATATATATATATAGCAAAAAGAAAAAAAAAATTCAATACTCCCGTCTTTCCCAGCATTCAACAATATATGGTTCATATGGCAGTATGTTAAAACCGTATTTCTTAAGCTTAATCTTTCTTTAATTTGTACATACAACCGCCAGAATTCCCACCGGTGTGTCGTGGTGAGTTGTCGAGCAAGTGTGTGGGAAATCCAAGATTATGTAGCACATGGGTCGTTTGATGCTGGTAAAGTTGCGCCACTAATGGGCCCGTCTATATTGAGGTAGATCAACAAAATAGTCTATTCTAACAGCCCTGGTTTCTACAGGGATAACGGACTAGCACTAGCGTCTGATAATGGAAGTGACGAACTTCAAAAACTACACATCAAGCTATCGTATTTAAGCACAGTCCGAAAGAAATAGAGTGCACACTATCTACAAATTCAGCTTTTAAAGAAATATTTGAACAAAAGAAAGAATATGAGAGGTTGTTAAATGAGGAGTAGCATAATACCAAGTAAGCAAATAAACATCAAATGAAGCAGAAATTAAGTAGTCAAAATCGAGTAAGAAACATTTTTTAGTTCAAACCCCTTTCAATTTAGAAGTGAAATATAATGTAAAGAATATATTTTTGAATCTTTTGAGCAAAGACTTCCCCAAGTCTTCTAAATTACATTTACTTTTTTCAATAGAAAGACATTAAAATTTACCGGTAATTTAGAAAATGCTATAAAGAAACAAAACGCCTGGAATTCCAAGCATAACATGCATAATGAGAGTGTCTGTAGTCACTGCTGTAACTACATGGAAAAAACTAAATGTCCGCCCATAGGTCTTGTAAAACGAAAGGAGTGGTTTATAAAGCGGAAGTGGAAGATTCTAAAGGAAAGAAAATGCTTTGCGTGAGATGCACGGAAGCAAGTATTAAAAGAGATGGCACAAGCGCAAAAGATCGTTTAAATTTGAAAAGTATATTGTACCAGACAGGCAAATTACCTGCGAGGATTAAAATACGAAACAAAAATTAACCTAATGTGAAATGGGGAACAGTAAAGAAAATCAATTCTTACAATATTGAGGATAACTTCTCCGCCTTGTGCCAGGAGAAG
Organism: Ascarosepion bandense; assembly: GCA_037127315.1. NCBI lineage: Eukaryota > Metazoa > Mollusca > Cephalopoda > Sepiida > Sepiidae > Ascarosepion > Ascarosepion bandense. Next base: position 701,514 of record JBBBDQ010001223.1, read on the forward strand.
AACTGGCTATAGTAACGTACTCACAGCAGAACTTTTGGGTGAGAATTCTTTTATGTTTTTTTATAAGCGTTTCACCCCGAGCAAGGCATGTCACTGCCAGTACTGCGCAGGGGGCTACATAGAGTGGAGAAAGGATGATTAAATATAGGAACTGTCAGAGGGTGGGTGATAGGCGGGTAGGGATACCGAGAATGATTAAATATAGGAAATGTCAGAGGGTGGGTGATAGGCGGGTAAGGATACCGAGAATGAGAGTTGGGTAGATAAGAGTGTTCTGAGAATAATTGGGAGTTAGACTGATAGGAGGTGTCTATTGACCCTACATATAAACATCTGGAGATTATAGCTGTCGGGAAAGCAGACTTGTGGAAGGGAGTTCCACAGGCGGGAAGCGCGAGAAAAGAAGCTGTTGGAGTAGAATTTACGGTTACATCTTATCTGTTTAACTGTAAAAGGGTGGGACCTAGTTGCTAATCTAGTATCTCGTCTAAATTCCTGCTTAGGTGGCACCAGTGCTCTAAGTTCATCGGAGCAGAAGCCATGAAAGTACTTGTAGAAGAGGCACAGGGAAGCCACATCACGCCGGTGAAGGAGTGGTTGCAGCCGGTCTGCCAAGTCATTATCAACTACGTTACAGATCCTCCTTTGTATTTTGTCAAGAAGCCCAAAGAGAGCAGTAGGGGCACCCGACCAGATATGGTAGCAATATTCAATACACGGGCGGGTGGTAGATTTGTATATGTGCAGAATAGATTCAGGTGGGAAAAACTTCCGAGCCCTGCACAGAGAGCCGACTTTCATAGCGGCAGATTTGGCAATTGATTCAATATAGTCATTCCATTTGAGGTCCGCGAAAGTGTAAGGCAAAGGAGGCGTAGTATTTTACTCTCTGGGAGGCTAGCCTGTCCCATGCTAATGGGAGGTAGATGCGATTGTCTATGGTGGTTAGTTGATAACAGCTTCGTTTTAGATGCATTGAAATTTACTCGCCATTTCCTACCCCAGACCACTACGTATTGGAGGTCTTTTCAAGCACAGCAGCGAGGTTCACTTTGTCGTCCAGACCTGGTTTCTGATCGATGCGAGAGTAGATTGTTGTGTCGTCGGCATACATGCCAACTTGGGATCTAATGGTGTCGGGAAGATCATTAATGTAGATCAGAAAGAGCGTGGGACCTAGGATAGAACCTTGAGGGACGCCCGCGTTCGTATGGTAGTTTTGGGAGGCATGCCCATTTAATAGTACCTTCAATGTGCGGTTTGAGAGGAATGACTGGATGAGGGCAAACGGATGTCCAGTTATCCCGTAGCTCCGCAGTTTGCACAAGATGCCAGCGTGCCAAACCATGTCGAACGCTTTGGAGATTTCCAAGCCAATGTTTCGGGCTTCGCCGTTCTTGTCAAGTGCCCGGTATATGTACTCGGTAATGGTCGTCAGCATATCAGCAATAGACCTGGTGAAGCGAAACCCGTACTCATTGTCAAAGAGAGAAGCCCGTAGGCCGTGAGATGCTGAATCACCTCGGCGTTGATAATGGCTTCGAAAACTTTGCCAAAAATCGGACGGAGACTAATAGGATGGTAATTGGCGGAGTCTGAGGGATCGCCAGAATTCTTAAATATAGGAACTACACAGGAGGCCTTCCAACAGGCAGGAAAACAGGAAGCAGATAGGCAGAGGTTATAGAGTTTAGAGAGGACAGAGGGAGTTCTGGGGCACATTTCTTCAGTACTATGACTGGGATTCCGTCACCGCCGCTCGCTTTGTGTGGGTCAAGTTGTGCAATTATCTTGGCGACCTGAATTTAATGTTGGGATGCAGACATGCAAAAATGTCTTAGGATTGTAAGAACCTAGTTAAAGATATACATACCTATATGCGTGTGCGTATGAGTGTGTGTGAAAGTGAGAGTGTTTTTTTTTGTTTTTTTAACTTCCCATTCACGTTTGATTGCTCACACTCTTGATTGATCACTTTCCATAGGTCGGAATTCCGGCGGGTATGTGTATAATTTAAAGAAAGGATAATCACTAAAAATTACAGTTTGCCTTTACATATGTATCCAATATTGTTAGAATGATCCGGCAAGGTTCACAGATCATTTATTTGGAACTTGGTTTCCGCTTTACTGACCCAATCAGATCAAGGTTTAAGCCGTTACATATGAGACGTTTTATTTTGATCCAATTACAGTTCGTTAAATTGATTTTGTTTATTTTTTAGATTATTCATTTTTTTAATTTCATGCTTTTTCTTTTAAGTGTTTCGTTTGCTTTGGCGTCTTTTATAAATGTTCTTGGTACAAGAACATTTTCTTTATATTTAACGTTAATCTGGTATAAATTATGGCTGACAAAATCGGTTGGAGAAAAATACTTTTTTGCAATTTGCTTCAAAGGCAGACACACCCGATGAAAGAATTTCAAGATCGGACCCACAGGTGTAGACTTCCAAATATTATTAAAGTTTGGAAGGAAAATCTACTGATGCAAGAAGAAATAAGAAACAAGAATGTTAGGATGAATGTGCCCAATTAAGGCAAGGCATTGACGAAAACGACAACCAAGGCACACCCTCATTTTTAAAGTCCTCCAATTTGTATTATTAATACAAAGAATTGGTTAAATCACCAGATGCCTATTTGTGACCAAATATCAGGGCAAGCAAAAGCAAAAGGAAATGAAAAGCGAGAATATTTATCTATAATTGTAACTAAAAACCGGCTACGAGAAGAAGATGACAGGGGTCCTTTGAAGTCGATTCTGATTTCGATTTTAGAAAAGCATGATTACGATTATTAGATGCAGATTGTCATTTTAGTAAAATTGGTTTACTTTTGGAACATACTGGTTAAACAGTAAATACTCTCTTCATGTCCTCCACAGAAAAAGGCAGGTGACTCTTCCTATCAAAATGCATCATTCGTGTTACGCCAGGGTGAGAAACAGAGTTATATAATTTCTCTATGCGTTCAAACTTACAGCAGAACAATAAGCTCCATATAACGTATATGCAGCAACGTTATCTTGCCTCGGTCGATATTTAATGTCAAAACTATAGCCAACATGTTCGACCGTCCACCTTTGAATTTTAACACTTTTTAAATTTTTCAGCCGGTTTCAAATCAATCATGAATGCCACTGATCTTTGATCAGTATGTAAAGGGTAGAGTTGTCCCGTTAAATAGTGCTTCAATTTACGCAGGGACGGTTATATAGCTTGGACTTCCTTTTCTAGAGAAGAGTGTTTACGTTCACTTATACTCAATGTCTTTGAAAAGAAAGCTACGGGTCTACAAAATTGGTTGAATGAGGCTGCAATTGTGTTGCATGAAGCATCGGTCTCTACGGTGAAAGGAACCTGTTTCGTCAATAGATTACACTATTGTTTTTTCAACTTCACTTTTCGAGTATTAGAAATCACTTTCAGCAATGTTGGGTAAAGGAAAACTATAAGCGCCTATGAGGGGTGCAACTTTTTAAGAATACTTAATGATCAATTGGGAATTGTCATGGCGAAAGAAGCATTCCTGAAGTTGATTAAAGTATTAAGAAACAGAACAATTTCGCCCGAAACAAGGAAGAGAGTACTGGATTGCTGAGTGTTGTCAGTTCTTCAATATGGCAGTGAATGCTGGACAATATGAACGAAAAACCTGAAGCAACTGAAATGTGGTTCTACAGAAGGATGCTGCGAATATCATGGATCGAGCATGTGAGCATGGATGAGGTCCAAGAAATGATGGAAACAAATAGGAAACTAATACGGAGCATCAGGAAGAGACAGCTGAAGTTCCTAGGACGTGCATTGAGGAAGGAGGGCTTGGAAAACCTGATACTAACAGGCCAGATACAGGGAAAGAAAGACAGGGGAAACAACGGATAACTTATTTAAAGGATTTGATCGGGTAGATGAGAGAACGAGGGTTGCATGGTGTAACAGGAGAAGGTGTGCTAAGAGCCAACAAGGATAGGGAGACGTGGAAAGCTATGATTGCCTACGTCCTGAAGGGACATGACACATAGAAAACGAATAGAATATTCTAAGCGCACAACGGAAAGAATGAATATCGGAGAGACGGGGATGTTCTTTAAGTGATCGAATTGTATTGGGATCTGGTATAATAGTACCCTCAGATATGGTGTAGTCTGAAATGTTCACTGTAGATTCGGCGAAGATCATTTATTATGATCGTAAATTAAATTCTATTTCTTGGCCGCCTCCGTAAATTTATTAAGATTCACATAGTGCTCGTTTTGGATCTTATCTAAGTAGGCAAATATGTGGGAGATTAAATTGTTAGCTAGAAACTTATCAATTATTCTTTGAAAGCAAACTACTTCGTTGGTTGCTCCAAATCGTGCCCTGAAAAATTGATAAAACATTTTTTCTCTGCTTCAAAGGCAGTGTAAATTTTGTATTTATCAGATATTGGAACCTGGTGGTAAGCGGATTCATATCTGGACAGTCAGAAATTAATTTTTACACTAAGGACCTATAAACCTTAGGAGCACAGCTTGTCGGTCGGGTTCGTAATGCACTATAATTGCAAGTCATTATCAAACGTGGCAAACTAGAAACTTCATTCTTTTTCAGCATTCTTCGAACTGGAGAGTATTTCAAAAATCTGATGTCGCAGAATTGTATCCATATTTCTCACAGACCGAGAAAGTGTTACTGAAATGTATTTATGGATTGCGCTGAATAATTTGTAATAAAAGACACGAAGCAGAGTAACACAAATGATGCTTTATTCAACGCAATAAAAAAGTTAGTACAATGGAATAACATTTATAAGTTGATACAGTCCACTTTGACTTGTGAGGGGAGGAATGTTCATCACATAAACAAAATATGTTCTAGCTTGCTGAGCGTTATGAGAATCTATAAAATTCTATAACATTCTATAAAGGAGAGTGGTTCACTTCTTGTTCCGATCTGCTATTGTTCTTTAAGCATCAACTTAAAGTCAATAAGGACTATGGCCCAGGAGCGGCCTGAAAGTCCGGCTCCCTTCACAGACGAGTACTGTGGAGGGAAAGAAGGTGATTGGCAGGTGCCATCCACCGAAGCGCGGGGATCGAGCCGGTCGGAATCACCCATATCCACAACCTCGGCCTGGAATGGAGGTAACCGGAAGAAGGATGAAGAGTATTATGAAGAGGCGCGAGCACGGTTCGATAAGTACATTTCAGGAACAGAGCTCCTATCTGTTCCAGAATATCTCAGTGAAATTGAGCCACGAAGCATCTCTCTGCTGACTAAAGATCTTAAAACCCACAAGTTCGTTGGAGTCAGCAGGGAGATAGTAGATGAGACCATTAAGGCGCTCAAGATAAAAGCGAAAATGGTTGGAAGAAGGAGCCACGCAATGTGGGACATTCTACTTGGGACCGCGGAGGAAGCTGAAGAGTTAGCAGGTGCGACATTAGAGACAAAGAAGATCCGTTTGCAGACCGAGTACATGGGCAAGACACGAGTTACCTTACATGGGGTGCCTATGGATATTTCCACAGACGATGTTGGAGCCTACTTTGCCAAATTTGGCAAGGTGGCAGAGGTGACCTCAGTGATGTCCAAGGCAAGATTCGCAACGGTGGATATGACTCTGCAGGTGACGGTTTCTCGGAAAGAATTTTCAGAAATACCCAACATCCTCACCTGCAGATGTCGATGCGATATGTATCGTTGTCGAAGGAAGGAGGCTGTTTTGGTGGGTCGGCGGAGCCTCGGACCACGTTGCAAAGGCGTGTCCGACCAAGAACCCGGCTCCAAAAACCCAGCCACCACAGACAACTTCAGAAACCGAGATAAACACCAAGGTTACGCAAGAGGGTCAATGGCAGACGGCGACTAAGAAGGGTGGCAAAAAGCAACAGGAAAAGACACCAACACCGACTCCACCAAAAGCAGCGACGCCACCAAAAGCAGCGGCACCAAAATCACCTCCGCCATAAAAAGCAGCAGAGCAGCATACATCACCAGTAAAAGCGCCTCCCAAGCAGAATGTTCCACAGGGGAAACCAGCCAACCCTCCCAAACAACAGAAGGTGGACGACAAAATGGAGGTGGTTACTCAGGCTCCCAGAGCTTCCTCGCTTAAGCGAGGTAGAGATGATGATGAGGAAGAATTACTACCGAATTACCCAAAGGTCCAGCGAAGGAGCAGCAAGACGGAAAGGGAGAGTACCCCAAAAGCAGCATCGGTACCTGTGTCACCAGAAAGGAGTAAAGACTCATATGCGGCGAAAGCCAAGAGCTTGCCGTCTTCCCCCTAGATTTTCCAGTCCTCGGCTTTCAAACTGACCCCTCTCACCCCCGGCCCATGTTGCCACCAACCAAATCACCTTCTCCCACTCCTTCGCTTTCGCCCACCCCTACTCCCATACCCACGCGTCCCAAGAAAAAAAGTCTTCCTCAGGGGGAAGATCTCATGAAGATTGATCAAGTGGAAATTGTTAAGGAATGGTCAGCGCAAAGGTGTTTATTATTGAAAGGACTTCATAAGCAAACTACCATCGAAGGAAAATCAACAGAAGACGCTAGGAACTTTCCAGATACCCCAGGGGTAATCACCTTAATACGTGCCACTGGTGGTAATCTAAGGTGTGGGATCACATCTCTGCTGTCGAAAAACTGTGTCCGAAAATAACTATGTTCAGGAGCAAGACTTAGGGTTCTAAAACTTACGTACCCTACGGACGTCGGCGGAATTGTCGTAGACGGACGGATTACGTCCGATGCTGGCACAGGGTCCCTAGGACAATCCGTCGGGGTCCTAACTGCTAAAGATTTTCAACCTGTATGTGACTAGAGGAATTTTCTCTTTTTTCTAATTTCAGGTTTAAAAGACGTCTATCAAGATAGCCAGTTTGAATGCGAGGTGCCTGAGGGATCGGAGTAAGGCAGCCCGCCTTCTTCGTGACCTCTTGTCCTTCGGCGTGGATGTGGCCGCGATCCAAGAGACTCACTTTGTTTGCGACGTCGATTCTTGTGTGCTGTCTAACGACTTTGTCGTTTATTCAGCATATGGGAACCGGCAAGCCAGAAGTGTTTCTTTGTTGGTCATACGTACCCTGGACGCGAAGGTTGACCCTGTCCATGTCGGTGCCGAGGGCCGGTTGATCGTGGCCGATATTGCAGTGAAAAGCAAGTCGTTTCGTCGGTTTGCGGTTTATGCGCCCAACGACCCGGAGGAGCGCGTCGACTTTTTCCGTCTGTTGGAGCCCTACCTGGTCGATTCCAAGCGACTAGTTCTAGTGGGGGACTGGAATGCCATCCTGGACCCCAAGTGGGATAGAGGGTGGGGCTCTAGCGGGAGGAGTGGTGATCGTAGTCTGGTTGATCTTATCGACGAATTTGGTCTCGTCGATAGATACCGGGTCGATCATCCTAGTGGGAGAATGTGAACGTGGACGCATAGTTGGCCTGCTACCAAGGTATCTTCGTACCTTGATAGAATGTTAGTGAGAGAACCCGAAACAGATTTCCTAGAATGTCCGACGTTCCACTTGTTAGGCTACACCGACCACTAACTTGTTTGTGCTCGTGTGGCGTTAGAATTTAGGCCTAGAATGGCTAGTTTCTGGAAGTTTAACCAGTCCTTACTGGACAGGCGGGTCTTCCGGCGCCAGCTAATTATCGTAGTTCAGCGGGCTTTAACTGGGGGAGTCATCGGGAATAAGTGGTGGGATAGACTTAATGATAGGATTAGGTCTTTCACCCCTGAATAGAGCCAACAGCTCAACCTAGACAAGGCTGCCAAGGTGAAGACGCTTAGATCTAATTTCTCCTGTGCGGAGGCTGGTGGGGATCCCCTAGAGATAGCCTTAGTTAGGGAGGTCCTTGAGCGGTCGACTAGCGATCGTTACATGGGCCAAGTAATTAGACATAAGTTAAGCAAGATGTCTTCCGAAGCTGTGAACATGGGCGCGGATCTGCGCAAGAAAGAAGTTCGTCGAGGCAGCGACCGGTACATTAGCGAAGTACGAGACCCGGAAGGACACACCCTTATGTCAACTGATGACATGTGTTAAGCGTTTGGTCAGCATTTCGAACGCCGGTTCACCAAGCAGCCTGGTCTCTGCGAAGTTTCGCAACTATTTGGCTGACTTCCCCCGGCTTGTGCCGGCTGATGCGGCTAGTTGCGAGGGAGAGATTACGGAGGATGAAGTCTACGCGGCTTTGAAGAGAGTCGGCAGTGGCAAGTCGCCAGGTATGGTTTTCCCTATGAATTGTACTTGAGACTGTTGCACATTTTTGTCCCTATCTTGACTGTGGTGTTCAACAACTGGTTCCGGCAGGGGTCCGTGCTCAACCGGTTCACCAGGGGTGTGGTCACGCTGTTGAGAAAAGGCTAGAATGTTGGAAGGGATTTAGATGATTACAGGCCCACAACTCTGCTAAACACAGAGTTAAAGATTTTGGCCAAGGTTCTGACGAATCGCTTGCAGCTAGCTGCCGAGTCTCTGTTGGGACCTGATCAGACTTGTGCTGTGAAGGGCCGAACAATTCAGAGCATGCTGCACTTGATCCGCACTATCCTAAAGGGTGTAAAAGACGACGATGAAGCTGCGCTGATCAATTTGGATCAGCCCAAGGCATTTGATAGGGTTGTCCATGGCTATATGATGGCTGTCCTGTTTTTGTTTCATGTTTCCCAACCCACTCATGTCATGTCATGTAAATTTTTATGTATATTTTGTATTTATTGTAAATTGTGAAAATTTTATGTACATTTGGGGCATTTTTAGGTCCTCAGTATGCCGTGCAGTATTTTGGTGAACGATAGGTATGAGTGTTGATGGACAAGTTTTTATGGTGATTGAGAAAAATTGTAACGTATGTCTGGGTCGCGAATCGGATTAGCTAGATATAGGATAGAGTACTGCAAAACCAACCTCAGTTTTGTTCCCCCTCCTCTTTCGGCCTTGTGCCATAAGATTGTATTTTCAGTCTAAATAAAATCAACTTAATGTCAATATTAGTACAAAAAGGCGGCGACTCTCCTCATCAGAATTTGTCAATAGATGGATGCGTCTTATGCGTTTGTGCAGAATGAAAGGCAATGATTTAGAGTGAAACTTTGATGCCAGTTAGTTTTGTGAATATTGTTCTAATCTGTATAAAACATTGACACCCCTGTCCAAAATTAGGTTAATTTATTTTGCCTTTAGTTTCAACCTTATTAGAAAAAATAGTGTTTTCTTAATAGTCCTGAACTATTGGCATAATTCATGGAAGAAGAGCCTTTTAAAAATATTTACTGTATGCTCAATAATATATATTCTCAATAATATGAATCAATTTTGTTAACTGAACTCCCACCCGGGCTATTTTCCGTTTATTCGCCCTCGCGATAATCTTAAAATTAATGGTTTCTCCCATCAATCAGCACATCTTATCCCAGTTCATCGCTAATCCGCCTGCAGCAGCCACAAATATGAAGTTCATACGGCTTGCTTGACTCGTGACCTCACCTAATATATCACTGATAAACTGGACCGCAAAAAGAAAATAATAACAAAAAAAAATTAATGATTTCGCCAAACCAAAACAAATCTCTTTTTACGATCGGGAAAGATTCTGACAAATTTTTACGCGCAAACGAATCATTTTTGATGCTACAACAAAAATTTCTATTTATTTCGGGCAGGTTTTTCTTTTTGAAAGCTGATGCTTTTTTTTAAACGAAATTTAACACTATTTTAGCCAGCAAGTATTTTATTTGCCAAGCTATATGACGTTCAACTCTTTCACGCCATGATATTCAAAATAATTTGTTCGTAACCCTGAAATATTATTCAATTAAATGTTATATATATTCTTACTAACAGTGAAAAATACAAAGCTTATAGACATGGGCATATGTTTGATTATGGTATATAATTTCCTGGGTGCAACTTTGCGTTTCTCGTAACTGAAAGACTGGCCTGAATATCGAACTAAGGTAATTAAAGTACCCAGGCTACGTTTTAATAGCAGGAAAGACTATAATTTCTAACATTGTTTGAGAAGCAATCAAGGAATATAACAAATCTTAATCCAGATCAATTTGTGCAACACATTCTTCTTGCTAAATAATCGCAGCAGTAGAAACCACTACTAGCATGCTATCCGCAACCCGGTCTCCCTACATTCTCTCTCTCTCTCTCTATCTCTCTCTCTCTCTCTTCCTCTCACTCACTCACACACACACACACACACACACACACACACACACACACACACATATATATATATATATATATATATATATATATATATATAAACGAGTTGTGTTAAACGATAGAGACATCATAGGCTTATATATATTTTTTTCATATTTTCTTATTCGGAAATAAAAAGTCGATTCAGAAAATATGAAAAAATTCAAAAGAAAATATATGAGACTCTGTTGTCTCTATCGTTTAACACAACTTGTTTAAAAGAAAAGAAGCTGCCACAATATACGTACTATATATATATATATATATATATATATATTAATTTATATATATATTGTTCAGTAGTGATATTTTCCGGAATCAACGTTGTTGTTATATTCAATAGTTTTAATGATAAACGTTATACTCACAAGCAGGATTTTTTCGTAAGGTTCTCTATATTGGTATGAAGATAGTTGATAGTTTTAGTGCAAAGAATTATACATTTTAACTGAACAGGTTCATGTCTACTTTAAAGTTTTGAAGGTATACCGTTATGATGTTTTCACTCATAATCCCCAAAAACTCAGCTCCAAAAAGTGACGATATATATATATATATATATATATATATATATATATATATATATATATATTCCGATATAATTATATTAACATTTTCGCAACACAGAATTTCTCATGTTTCAGAATCATATCTTTAATATGAATCGATCGTTAATATCTAGCTTTACGTTTGTATTAAACACTGTAACATTAAAAAGAACATGAAGAAACAGTCAATTACTCATTATTCTTTCATTACATTATTATTATTATCAGTAGTCGTAGTATTTAATATGAGAACCAATGAAGGACGGATGGAGTAATGGATAGCGGCTCGGATTTCTGAATGGGATAGCCGTGTTCGAATTCCTTGTTTTGAAAAGTATGACTACATCTCGTTACCTCCAAGCTATGGGTAAATATCAATATCAGACTATTTTTTATATCCATGGATGGCAATCGTTTGAATTTAAATCAACTTCGAGAGGGTTAAATTCAAACCAGACTATCATGTTCAATGAATTACCACTGCTGTGCATGGAGTGCCCTTGTGAATTTAATGATTCACAGGATATTTGGATCTGGATCTCGAATCCGAAAAAAAATCTTCACTCCAATTGTGATGTGCGTTGTCTCGACAATTGTATCTACTGGTATAATGGTGCATTAATGGTGCATTAATGGTGCATTAATAGTGCATTAATGGTGCATTATAGTTAATGGTGCATTAAAGTTTACTGCATTATCTTACCATTAATATTTCAAATTATCATTTATCAATCAAATTATTATAAAATCATTTCGAAGAAATAATTAAGCACCGAAATGCGCTTTTGTATAGCTTTGTATCTCTTTAAAAGTTATCCTCATTATTTATTATTGCTTAATTACTCTCTTGATGTGCGTTGTGGTGCATTGGATATCGGCTCGGAACGAGAAATCGGGGAGCCGAGTTCAAATTCCAGCTGAATTCACTGCATTCACTTACGCGCAAATAATCTTGGGAAACGTATTAATCCGCCTATTCCTTCCAGTTATGGGTTAAATAACAGGACAGATTGCAATGGTAACCTACTGCGGGATAATCTTCTGCCTAGTCAGTCATGTCTCTGTCGAGACATGATCGCCCAAGCATGTATCACGTATGGCACTCAAATGACTGACTGACTCTGTTGACTACATTCTCTGCTTTTATTAAACAGGTTTTATATGAATTATATTACATTTTCAGCGGTGTATATATCGTGCATATTTGCATTTTTCCTTGTGATATTTTTCAAGAACCCCGTTTTTAGTTTTGTTTCTTTCAGTTACTGAGCGTATGATTTTGTGTCTGAATTTTGTGATAGCTTACGATCGTTGAATTAGTCATTTGTGTTGATCGGAGAAGGCAATTCTAGTTATTTTCTTGTCCAGGCATTTTTTAAATTTTTACGCAAATCGATGTTGATTTCTTTAATTGCCATAGTATCAACAGGAGTAGATATATTTATCTATAACACGGTTCACTAGCCTAACCAGATTTTTGAACAAGTGTAGAGGTTAACCACTTGTTTTGATTTTTAGAATTGAGTTCCCGTTCAATCTAAAGGATACTTCAACTCTGTGTTCCTAAACATTTCCGCTTAAAATTTGAATTTATATTTGCGCAATAAATATTCATCGTTTCATGTCTAAAATTAGCAATAAATCTTTGTTGTTATCTTGCCCTTTTTGGGCTAATACAACTTCACATATCAACATTCCTGCATAAGTTTTTATTGATTGACGGTTAGAAAGACTTATGATGTATTTTGCCATTTTTACTTTGCAATTTCACATATAAATTTAGAAAGGTTTTTGCTGTTCGCTTATTTACTATTCCGAAGTGATGACTTGTGTGTGTTTCTCTATTTCCAGGTCTTTCTGTTACACCTATCTATATTTTCTTCTTTATATAGTGATTTTAGAACAATGGTAATGTATATATATATATATATATATATATATATATAGATATATATATATATATGTGTGTGTGTGTGTGTGTGTGTGTGTGTGTGTGTGTGTGTGTGTGTGTGTGTGTGTGTGTGTGTGTTTTTGGATAAGTGGAAGGTGTATTCAAATAATCATAAAATCTCAGTGACTTAAATGGATATCTTCTAATTGCTCGCCAAACCAAGATATGTTATATATCTATTTGGTGTGTTATCAGATCTCATAATTATACTTTTTCTGAATGATTGTACACAAATCAAGCATTCAAATTTGAAATTTTTAAGATGCGTGTGGTTTTGCAGAAAAATAAATATATCTGTACGTCGCAAATAAAGATAATGCAAAATGTAATACACGTATTAAGGAAATTCTTTTTCTCATTTATCTTTACGTGCAAGACATAACAATAACGGCACTAAGATGCAGTATGTACAGAATATGAGAAAATATGAAAAAATAAAATAAAACGGGAGATGTTACTTATAAAAGCATAGGTGTTATGAAGACAGGTCACAACGATTGATGTTGCATACAATGTTTTGAAGATCAATGTTAAATAAAAACCAAGAAGCTGGAAGAGGATTTGGTATGATAGAAATGCTAGAAATAATCTACAGGTTGATCTAGCAATTTTAACTGTAAAATAATGAGACAATGCCGCCCTATGTAATGATGCGCTAATAATCAAAACATTTTGAATAATACGAATCGAAATGATGCACTCATTGGGAAGAAAGAATTAATCTCTGACATTCTTACTAAACACACAACTACATCTCACAGTTTTATCCATCATTTTTGCTTTCAAATTTTTCAAACTCTCATTAAGCAGTAAAGAAATATGCGTTGCTAAGAAGAAAAAAATAAAAATCAATTCTTATTCGGAAGTGATTGATAGAAATTTCTTCAGACTTTCTTCCTTTAGCTGTATGCATTGTTTGATATTACATTTCTTCCTTATTTAAAACTACAATCAAGCATAAACATTCATCGGTGCACTCTTTTCTTCTTTTGTAACACTTTTGTAAGCTACAGTCTTCCGTTTCGTTTGTCTAGTTTCGTTCCGTTTCAGCTATTCATTTCGCCTCTTCAATTTATTGATCAAATCTCCTAAAAGAGAATAGTAATAACAAAAATATACACAGAATTTTCACTTTTATTTTTCAGTTCTTCACTCAAACATGATTTCCTTCTATTTTTCAATTATTGCTAAATTGTTTACCCATTGAAAGGAATCGTTTAGCCATAATACAGCCTAATTAAAATAAAACGAAAAACTCGGAAAGAATATGCATTTATTCGAACAATGAACGCAAAAAATGTAGCATTTTGGAAATACAGAGAAAATTGAACAATAACGGCGAAAAAATGAAACGTAAATCGAGAAATATCAACGACAAATTAGAATAAAGTTGAAAGCAAAGTAATAAAGAAATGTGTTAACTTTCACTTCCCTTTCTTGTTGATTGTGGCTGTTGATCAGCTAACAATCGGTGCTAGTTAAGCACATTACAAAAAGTAATTACAAACACAAAAGTGAATAGGAATAAGTGGGCGTTTGAGGTGATTGCTGTGTTGGCAAAACGCCGTTGATGGCAAATGGCTGTTGGGCTTGTAAAAGTCTGCAAAGGCAACGAAACGCATGAATCACATAAGGTTCCGTAGATTGTTGTTAACGGAAAACACTTATCGATTGCATCAGTTGAAAATACCGCCAAATTTAAAAAGTCCAGCGTGTGGGTCGATTTCAGCAATAATAATAAAAAAGTAATATAAAGAAAACAGCTATTACATTATAATATTTTCCTTTCTTTATTTTTCTATGATTTTTACTGATTTAATCTTTTGCATATTGATTGGTATTACTTTTTCATTGTGTTTCGTAATGAACAGCTATTCACAATCTAGGAATCTATGTTCTTTCTTGTGTATTTATTCAAATGTATTCCCTGTAATTACATGAAAGAGGTTGACGTTCATATTTATCAATATTTAGGTCGTTTATATAACAGAAGAACGTCGATTATCTACTTACAACCAATGTATACAAACGAATACTTAATTCTGATTGAGCTGGGTGATCTTCTTCTTCGATGTGCCCTGTCCCTTCAGGACGTAGGTGATCATGATTCTCCACGTCTCCCTATCCCTTGTGGCTCTTAGTATGTTTCCTCCTGTTACACCTGGCAACGCCCGTTTCGTCATCCACCTGATCAGGCCATGAAAATATGTTATACGCTGCCTTCTTTTCTCTCTTTTTCCTTCTATCTGGCCTGTCAGTATCAGGTTCTCCAAGCTCTTCTTCCTTATTGCATGTCCCAGGAACTTCAGTTGTCTCTTCCTGATGCTCAGTATTAATTTCCTTTTTTTGTCATTCTTTCCAACACCTCATCGTTGCTTGCATGCTCAGTTCACGATATCCGGAGCATCCCTCTGTAGAACCACATTTCCACTGCTTAACGTTTTGTCCTCATTTTCGATGTTATTGTCCAGCATTCACTGCCGTATTGAAGAACTGACATCATCTTTTCTTTTTTCTATTGAAATTTTCCTGTGTGTTACTTTACTCAGCTTCTGGAACGCGTCCTTTGCCATCCCAATTCGCCTTCGGATTTCTGTGTTGCACTTTCCATCTCCTGTTAGTACACTTCGTAGGTATCTGAATTTTTGTACTTGCTTGATTCTGGTATCCCCCACCTGTATCTATCATTTTGGGTTGCACCTTTGCTGATGACCATGCATTTTGTTTTCTTAAAGTTTATTTGTAGTCATTTTTGTCACACTCCCCCGATATTTTCTGTAGGAGGTCTTGTAGTTTCCTTTCCGTGTCTGCAATCAGTACTGTATCATCTGCATATCTTAGGTTGTTCAAGTTGTGACCTCCAATAACAAATCTTAGCGTGTCGGCTAGGGTCCTCAGAATATTCTCGCTGTACAAGTTGAACAAATCCAGTGAAAAGACACTTACGCCTCCTTCTATGTTTGTAAATATGCTGAAATCGTTACCTGTCCGTACGCAGACAGTTTGCTGCCAGTAGAGATTCTTGATTACTCTGATGTTTTTTCCCAAAAATGTCGAGGATGCCGAGCATCTCCATCAATACTTTAGTCGTATTTTGTCGAATGCCTTCGCATAATAAATAAAACATTGGTGATATCAACTCTATTTGTAAGTAAAGCGTTATATTTTGAAATCGGAATCTCCGAAAATTTTATCTTCGTAAATAGCGAACGGTTAAGATATATATAAATAATTAAACTCAAGTAGATAAATGATTTTTAATATTTTTTTTTTTACTAGAAATAGTCACCCACTGAAAGCTCTGGTTCTATACGATCTTGTGTGTTTAAGGGAAAAGTTTCTCCTAACCTAAATAAAAAAATAAAAAGGTGTTGGGAATATTTCATATATAAGATAAATGTGATCAGTTGAAAAACAAATATCCCGCCCAAAAAAGAAACAAGATATGGCAATGCCATTTTATTGATCCATAAATTGATGAATATCAAACTAGCATGATCTCCTGGTTGAAAATATAGTTTATTTATACAAAATTATTTAGTGGGAATGTTTGTTTCGTACTGCACAAATGCGTCTGCAAGGTACGAGGATAGGAATCATTGTCGAGCTCACCATATCCACGCCGTCATTGACAAAATTCACCTAATATAAGACAACTAAAATATAAATTACAGAACATATATAGTGTCCTGTTAATTAATATAAGTAACATTTTCTCTTGGCTGATTTATATTTCAATAAAGTCCTGGATAAAAACGCAGTGACACACCTGTATGACCCACTAAGGTAGAACAAACGCTATTGCCCAAGCACCTGTTTGATGTACATACGGTATTGTGAACATGTCACATCCAGCGTTGGTACATAGATTACAAGCTACGATTTTTCATATTAAATTTCAAAAGAAACGGTTCCTGCTGATCAGGAAAAAACAATGTTCAGTTTCTTGTTTTCATTCTTAGATGCTATGTCTTATTAATACAAGTTTTATTTCACTACAAACAATGCACTATATCTCTTACAAATTTTGCAGAAATTTCACTTAACTAGGAAAAACTTTTCTCACTGGTTCGCAATAATTCACATTACACACGTCGTTTATGTTAACTCTTCTTAACGGTATATCGAGTTAATATTACACTTCATCTGTGTAGCCTGAACGTGATTTTATATAAAGCTTATATTTTTCGTTTCTCTCTTTCGTATTTACGCAAAAAGATGATCTATAATAGAATATATGAATAAAAGAAGTTAATGGTTGTGTTCCGAATACATTTTTAAAAAATAAAGAATGTCAATAAAATAACTATTTATTTTAAGGTTAAGGATAGCATATGTTTAAGTTCCACTAAATTTTATTTGCATATCTACCAAATTAATGCATTCTTGTGTTGTTTTAGCCTTAATAAACATTGGGATTTATGTTTTAATGGCTATTGAGGTTAAAAATACAATGAGTGCATCAATTCATAAATATTATGAGAGTGTAAAATGATAATAGAAGAAAGGTAACTTGAAGTCACCTTCAGATTCAACTTAGTAGCATATATTTAATACACATTTTATTCTTCCTCCACTGGAATCTGAATAGGAATTTTATTTTTCAATTTCCAAGTTAAAATGATGCCCTTAGGAAAGGCAGAATTCTCCTTCCAGCAATAAGGTCAATAACGAGGTAGTATTGGATTTGAGCTACTTTATGAAAACGAATATATTGAATTCCAATGCACGAAAAGGGTTACTGTGAATAACTTCAGTATTTTTCTCGATGCATAATGAATGTTGATCGCCTAAAAGAACATGGCTTAAGAAGGTAGAGAAACAGGACTTCTAGGAAATTATTACACCGACTTCCCCGGAATAACTAACAGATAAAACAGAAAGCAGCACACCCACACACATGTATATATTTAGGTGAAATATCTTCACGGAAAAAGTTTCATTGAACAATATAGACATATTCTGTCTATTTTTATAATAATCTTATCCACTATTTTAATTAGTTACTTGAAGTTAATATATAATTCATAAAGTAAAGCGCCGTATTTTTTTTCCAAACCTAGTACTTTATATCTCGAAGAATATCTTCAGGAGGGAATTACAATGACAAACTTACTGCAATGTTGCGATAGTAATGAAAATAAACACGCGGGATTGCTCTCTATTATAATTATTTTCAAATTTTAAATGTATCCGATGTAGCTATCTAATTGCTGCAAATAATGTCCCAATATTTTTGTTGCATGAAATACATCTACTCATAATTCAAAATTTAAAGAAAATACTTGATAACGGTACCAAACTTTTAAAAGCCAACAAAAATCTTACTAACCAACTGAAATTAAAAATGAGTAAACAATGCTGTTCAAGAAAAACTCACGCAAATAAATGGAGACTATAAAAAGGATACATATATGGAACTATAACAATACACAATCCTAACTTTCGTTTCCGTTTCGTCATATTCAGCCCCGATTCCAGCTTAGCAATTGAAATCAATAACCGACAAATTACATTATATATACCTAGTAAATATAGAATTAAGTAATCACATGAACTAATTTAAAACATCTGAACACAAAAAACTAATAATGAAAGTATAGCTTCAATTGAAATTGTTTTTTTTACGAATGTCACAGTTAGAGAAATGAGTAATAAATAAATGAATGAATAAAATTATTTAAAACATTCCGTATCTCACGCTACTAAAAATTAAACCTAATATATTATGAAAATTACTTTGATTTTTAAAATGATACTTCCTTGCAACATGAATCCTTTTCCATCGGTTCTGTTACTGGAAATGTTTAATAACTTTTACATGACTAACCTTGGAAATAAAATGTTTAACATTCCTAAGAAACCTTCTATTTAATATATGTAAATAATATTTTTATTTTAAAGAAGAAGAGAAATGAAATATATGTTTTAGAACAAAAAATATAATAAAAACATTTTCTTGATGTTCGAAAGAAACATATAATAAAATTACAATGCATTCTCATTATAAACACAATGGAAATATTATATAAATATCATAAGTAGAAATATAATTCATATTGATTCGAGTAAAAGTATAGCTAATTAAATTAAATATTATACTTCATCATGACCAAATCAATCACATAAAATAACATTTTTGTTAAATACAGTTTTTGGCCACTATACACACACACACACACACACACACACACACGTGTGTGTGTGTGTGTTGTGTGTGTATGTATCTTTTTTTAGTATTTCCTAAATACTTTTCTCGAATTTCATGTGATAAGAATCATCAAATCATCAATCCGAATATCGAGCCATCATTTAACTTATATACTCCAGGTGTGCCAGTTAAATGCAATTCCAGATATGTAGTTTTGATGAAATATTTATTATCATGACGACATGCGGCTATCGTTTCTCTCATTCAACAGATGTACACCAGTTCGTTTTAGAGTTATGATTTCTTAACTCAATAGCTAATTTCAGCTTTTCTCAACTTCTTTATATCGTCAAGCATTTACCTTTTCCAGGCAGATGCTTCGTTTCAGCTGTCAATGACGTTCTATAATATATAGATAAAGCAGTGGTATATTTGTATTTACTCTCACTCAAATCGTCATTCATTTGTAGAATTGTCTTTTCCGATCATCCTCGTATATTTCTACGTATTATTTGGTTTCTGCACCTTTAATCTCATTACCTCTATAAACAACGTCCTTTTCTGAATTCACTCTAATTGAAGAGTACTCATTTGCAGTTACATCTTTCATGCGGTTTGCTACCCCAACATTTATTCATTTTCTATTGTAATTTGTCATATTTTTCTATCCGGTTAGTACATCTATCGTTCCTCTCCAAATAATTTCACTTGAATAACTCTGTCAACTCCGGTGAATTAGCGAGTTATCTTTTAAATATTTTAGCCAAGCTGCTGTTAACTTTAGCTTTAATAGCCTGAAATTACCCAAAACTCGTCCATAAAGGAACGATATGAGTTTCAGGTGTGACCAGACTATTATCAAGCGACTATTCACCTTAACAAAAATAACGCTCGGAACATGGAAATTCAGAACGATGAACAACTCTGGACAGCTGTAAAATGTAAATCATAAGATGAGTAGAAAAACGTCAAATTGTTAGGCGTATGTGAAACTACCTGTCCAAAAAAACGGAGATTTTGTCAGGGTATCCACAGGATTATATATTCAGGCGTATAGAAAAATAAATAAAATAGATTGATACTGGATCAATTTATGAAGAAATGCGTTCTGGAAATCTTCCATTTTTAAAAAATAATTAATGAGTTTAATTAAAACGAAAGTCCTTCAAGATATCTGTTAATATTTTTGTATGAAGCAACAACACAAAATACAGGAGAGTAAATTAAATATTTCTACTCCATACTAGACAACGCTACGACTCAGTGCAAAATGAAAGATATTATAATGGGATAACTGAACACCAAATTATACAAGAAAGAGATGGAGAAATAACTAGCAAACTCAGATTTGAACCTGCAACGAACGCAGAGAAAAATGGGTGTAATGATGTACTACGAATG
This sequence comes from Ascarosepion bandense, assembly GCA_037127315.1. Taxonomy (NCBI): domain Eukaryota; kingdom Metazoa; phylum Mollusca; class Cephalopoda; order Sepiida; family Sepiidae; genus Ascarosepion; species Ascarosepion bandense. The sequence goes on from JBBBDQ010001223.1 coordinate 721,774, forward strand.
ACTAGGTAATGACGAACAACTTGTTTCAAGTCCATTTAAGGTGATTATGGACATGGAATAGCCCGGGAGAAAACATAACCAAATCGACTACAAGCAAAGTTAATACTCACCTACTAACCACTGGACTCTAGCTCTCTCCCCTCCCCTGTATAATCTTCACGTTCTCTCCGCCCATGTATCTGTCATTGCACCTGCTTTCTCAGCTTTCTATTGTTCCTTTCTAACTAGCTTGTACTCTTCACTCTTTTCTAATTAATATTTTTACATTTATGTAACCCCCTGCACATCAGTGGCGTTTCTGCCTTGCTCGGGGTGAAATGATTAAAAAAAAAAAAGAAAGATATTCCGGAAAGCAGTATCAGAGTTTTTAAAGAACTAGATGTATTTTTTTAATACAAACTCCACCTCATTGTTAATTAATTTTAACAACATAAATGTTACAGTTGAATTCACCTAAAAAGTTCAATTTCTTTCCTGAAACCTAATGCGCAAATTTATTAGAAACCGATAAATTGGGTTTAACCATTTTTCTCCTTGTCTTTTCCTTTATGATAGTGATATCAGATCCTGTATCCAGTTGTAATTTTATTTTTATATTATTAGTTTCCAGAAAAAAATCCTGTTTTAAGATGTTTCTAATTTAGTTAAAAACACGTTCGAAATTTTGGAAGTTTTTCTTTATGATTTTTGTTTTTACTCCGTGTATTTATAATTGTCATATACGTTTAATTTTTCCTCCTTTTCTTCTATCTGCCACAAGTTCTTTTGTGTCCTACCGTTCTTACATTCGTACTATTCATTGCTCTTGAAAAAAAAACATTTGAAATGTTTACCTCCACAACCGTGGCAAGTATTACGTACTGATATGGGTTTTTCAACATGTCTTTATATATTGTTTATTTGCTGTTCTGTTAAGAGTTGAAAACCATCTCAAATCTTTTTCCTGAGATGATCGGCTTCTATGGACTTTTAAAATATGTCTTTTCTCAATCCATGAGGTATTACGTTTTAGATTTACATCAATGAGATTACTCTCTTTCAAAAGTTGCTGGAAAGTATATTTTGGATCTATTTCTAATTTAGCAACTATTCGTGATCTTATATTCACGTTTTTATTAGAGGTTAAGCCATATAGGTATATGAAGCATATATATATATATATATATATATATATATATATATATATATATATATATATCCGGATTAATTCATTAGACTTAAACTTCTGATATTCTCGACTCAGGATTCAGAGAAAAATGTGAAGAAAGAGATATTGCGTATCAATAATAAAAGAGATATGCATAAGATATTATGACAGAAGACCTGTTCAGAAAGAGGATGCATAAAATCCGAGGATGGAACGCGCATAATAAAAAAAGAAAAAAATTACATCGATGGGAAATATATATCGGAGATCATTTCCGTGACAAAAGAGAACAATCAACTAGACTCATAAATGCCGAGGGATGGGGAATATTAAAAAGTGAAGTGGAGGTTTCACTGATCAAGCTGAACAGAAACAAACGCCAGAAACAGACGGTACCGCTGACAGGCTTAGGATACTTCGGCATAAACAAGATTACAAAAATAATACATGAAATCTCCAAAAGTGGGGATAAACTGGAAGATATAAGCAGATAGTACTTTCATAGTACTTCTTAAAAATATTTGCGTAAAATTATGGGGAATCTACCAAGCAATCAACTTAATAAACCGCATAACAACACTCATCGTCCGAATTCTGATGAATAGAGAGAACATCAGTATCAGGCCAGAAGTAGGACAATATACGCTTCTCTTCTCATTAATTGCTTTTTGCCCGATATATTTTCTTATAACTTCTTTATACCTAGCACGAAATCGAAACACTTGTCGAAATCAAGTGTTTAACCACAGAATAACAAAAAGGGGAATGATGAAACCTATTTCAGTTCTAAGTTGATGCAAGACGGTCATTTAGAAGATAAAAATATAAAAAAAAATTCTAAGAAATGTAACATATAATGTTCCAAAATACTTGAGAGAAACAAACAAGAATTGTTGAAGTGTTATTTAATAAAAGGCCTACAATATGATACTGCATGTTTGACGATCTTCCTATACATAAAGAAAACTAGTGAGACAACAGAAATGTTGTTCTGCATAAAGATGCCAAAATCTAATGAATGGAACACGTGAGCAATACTAAAGATTTTAAGTAAATTAAAACAAATGGCACAATATCACATTGCTATACACCAGCATCTTATAATTCATATGTAGAAAGATGCCACAGATGTAAAATCCGGTTATACATTAATTATTTTAATGATATACTGTTTCTTACATCATCACATCTATTTTAAACATAATATTTTATAATACCTCTTTACTTTTTAGTAAATATTGCTAATAAATTCTGGTAATTTGACCAGGGCATGTTCTTAAAAGAAAAAATGAAATTGTTGTTCCTAATGAATATTTGTTCCACATTGAATATTTGACTCAAACTACTTATCGAAGCGAGATTTTGAGAAAATTTTCACCCTCACATTTAAGTTCAAGAGATTCAAAAATGCGTAATATAAAAAATATATAGATATTCTTCAATGTTCTTTTTACTGTCGACACTGAATAAATTTAAGTTATTTTATATGCATTTTCAGCTTTCAGTAGTTATTATAGTTAATGTATTTAATTCGTTTTATTAGAAGCAGACTTTTCTTATAATTTATTTCGTGATTCTACTTTGGTTTATGTTGAAATTATCAAAAATCCAATAAAAGGATTCCTATGTAACTTGTTAAGTAATTAAATATATTAATCAGTATCATAATTTAGATACATATTATCGCTCATAATTCTGTAATTTAACCATGAACACACCTTATATATTTCAGAATATCTCTCAGTCAACAATAATATAATTCTGTATGACTTTGTTTGAATATCGACGCAAAGTTTTACTGTTAGTTCTAATAGCAGAATCAATATATACATAGATTGATTTTCTATAAAGGGATAATTCATGTCTGCAGATAATGAGAATTTGTCAATTTATATAGATTAACAGATAAGGCTGTTAGCATATTTGTACGACCAAATCAAATTTGAGTAATTGAGAATACAAAATGTTTATTTCAGCAAATTATTCTCTCTCTTACATTGACCTGCTTTAATTTTCAACCAAATACATTATTTAAGAAAACTATGAGAATAAACAGAAAAATCATCTTCCAGAGAAAATATTTTAGGAAACATGCAACCATCTGATGATTAGTGACTTAGATATATTATTTGAGTCTGACAGCAGTCCGTATAATGCTATCGACAGATTTCTAAGATTGTATTATCCATTAAGGCAGAAGATAAGCTTTGTTCGTTTAACCGACGTTTTACAAATGTTTTCATGCAGTTGAATAAAATACTTTACAAAACTTACAGACACACGTACGCGCATATATATATATATATATATATATATATATATATATATATATATATATATATATCTTATTCTGAATTCTTATTCGAAACCACACAATATAATAATAAGACAAAACAGATATGAGAGCAAAAATGTAAGTATATTGAACAAGATATATACAACCTGTACACGGTTAGTATAATTCAAGAATATTAAGAATACTTTTAGTAGGAGTCAAATATATACAATCTTGTTGATAAGAAGTTCGGGTAATTAGCCTATATTCTTGCTGACCAACTAGCGGCTGTTCAACTGCTGTGACAAGCACTGCGTTACAAGCCCTGCTTTACACACTCACTGATTACACATTCTGTCGTTCTCTGTAGGCAGGATCATATATCTTTGACGAGTTCATTTATATATGTAAAAAAGGGTTGACTCCCCAACATATATATATATATATATATATATATATATATATATATATATATATATACACTGCACAGCGAAATGCACAGACAGACATACATACAAAATAAAGTAGAATACAGAACAACAACTACGCGTACATAAACATGCACACATGACACAGTCACGGACACGCATACACCACCAGATAAAGCAAACAACAGTAATGAAACAGATCCTCTTCAACCCGTTCAAAAGTCAAACCAGCGGTCCAGTCACACTTAAATGAACGACACATATAACCAGACTGATATGATCAGACCAAAAAGGCCCCAAATATGAATCACACACATATACCATAAACACGCACACACACACATACATAAACACAGTAAAAAGAAAAAAAAGAAAAAAAAGGAAAAGAAAAAATTCATGACAACAGCAGCAGCAGACAGCCAGCCAGGAATGACCATTCTTTGAAAGGCCAGGAACACACTCAGACAGACACACGCTTCTCTGCCATTCTGAAGATGAGATTTTGATCTCGAAATATTGATGTTTAATAAATAGCCAATGCCCAAAAACTTCTTTACCGTCCTTTATTTTACTCAATGCATTGTGAGAGCCTTCAAGACATAACCATATATATATATACATAACCAGATACCTACTTTACAGAATGCTTCAAGCAAATTACAAAACTTTACTATTCCTACCCCTGAGCCAGGATAAATTTGCAACCGTTAGAGAGCTGTTTCAACTGTCCGAGAAACGTACAAAATCATGATGCCAAATCAACTTTCTAAAACGATGCTTAAAAAAACAGCACAATACCCAAAACCATCAAGAACATCCACTTCCCGACATGCTTCAAATTACCAAGCCACAAACAATCGCTGGACTACTTACATAACTTCTCCATGAGTAAGATCATACAACACCTACACCATACACTACATTAGAACATACGCACATACCACGAAGTTCTACTAACATTAAAAACAACCCCAGAATCTACTGTGCGAATCACAACGGCTCCCAACAAAAGCTACCGCTTAGGAGAATATCATGAAAAGGAACGCCTCGGGGAGAAATTTCTGTAGATGTAAAAAAGCAACATCCAGAAGATCCCCACCACACAGGCACAAACGAACTCCACGATGCAGTACCCACAAAGCAACCGCTGGTCACGGATTCATCTAAGTCCCTCTCACACGAGGAAATAGAATTACTAAGTCTCGGGCCAAAGTTTATACTGACACTGAATCTGAACGATAAAACAATGCTGGATGTCGAAACAAACTTCTGCCGGACAGCATAACAACTGAAGTAGCTATCGGTTATTAACAACACAAACAACAACCCAAAACCAAGCAGAAATGCGCCTAAACAGTTCCCCACCTACACCCTAGAAAATCTACTCCACCCACCCTCTAACAACCACGCGCTTAACCTTAAACTCTCTCGGCTAGAACAATCAATATTCACAATCCTCAAAGACAATAGGGGAAAAATGCAACACAACCTTTCCATAGCACAACGCCAAACCCCAGACACCCTGAGAGAGAAGGAAATCATATACATAAAGGTAAGGAATTCTGCGTTTTACCCCGAGATACATACAACCGGCTAGCACTCGAACACCTCAGCAACATAAAACTATATGCGGAAGCCACAGACATAACGCCATCCCAAATAGAACACCGCATTAACACTGCATGGAACGATATATGCAAGTTACGGAAAATCCCTAACAAGTACAAACAAAATTTAACCACCAAGAACAGTAACCTACCAAAATTCTAACACCTAATCAAAACACACAAAAATAACACGACACCACAGATTAGAGCCATTGTCTCTAGCATAGAAATGCCCACATACAAAATTTTATGACTATTATCACAAATCCCTAAACCGTAGTCTCCACCTTCCCCGGACACGTCAAAAGTTCCAATGAAATCATCCACAGACTACACAGAATCCATCAAGACAAGCTACAGTATAACCGATTCACAATTAGCCTTGATGTTTTTTCGCTATACACGTCTGTACAGACTCACCCAGCGGTTGATTTAATAACGGAATGCATCACCACTTTAAGTCTACACTGCTACAAACACCCCAGCAAACATCCAGCTACTCGTGAGGACTGTAGTAGACAGCACCTACTTTACGTTCCAAGGACGCACCTACAATCAGACCACCGGCCTTCCGATGGGGTACAGCCTATCGGGACTGCTTGCCGTCGCATACATGAATCAAATGGAACGTCGCGCACTCAGCACCTGCCATTCATACACCTTATTCACGAGATACATTGATGATATACTCATCCTCACCTCTTTATGAGGCCAACAGAATGGCAGCAACGTTCAACAGTATGGACAGCAAAATAAAATTCACAAGTGAACATCCCGATGGCAGTGGATGCCTATCACTGCTGGACCAGGTTAAAAATATCGGAAAGAGGTAACATTCACAATGATTTCTACAACAAGCATGCCAGCAGGGATATATTTGTCCACTATCAATCAGCCCTCACTGTCAGCGCTAAAACTGGTTACATTAAAAACGAGCTCACACGTATTCGAAATAAGTGCAGCAACGAAGAAGACGGTAATAGCCACACTGCACATTTTAAGAAAATACTGAAGACAATCGGCTACCCGCTGTCCTTTGTGGGTCGCCTGGAACGGAAAGGTAGTAAAGGCCCAAGGCGCTACTCCCTATCCAACATCTGCTTCCTGAGGCTACCACACTACAGTGAAAATATAACAGCAAAAATACCTAGAGCTATCTGCGGATAGAGAGGGATTGGATTGGATATACATCTGGCCCACTACAGCCCCACACTCCAGACAGCTCAACTCCACCCACAAAATAAGTAACAGCACCACATGCAGACTGGCCAATTTCCCTATTGCGGACACAGGCATATGCCAACATGTATATGTCGTGTACCGCATACAATGCGCCAAATGCGAGGATTTCTCTGTTAGCAACACCACCAGACCATTGCACATTAGAATATGAGAACATATACACACACAAGCGTCGTCCTTCCATAAACATTAAAAATATGCAAAAATACTAACAAAAACGTAATCGTCAACATCGAGTCTAGAGAGCGGAATGTAGGGAACCTGCGCATAAAAGAATCCCTAATAAAATCTAAACAGCACCCACAGATCCATAACCGACAAGAGCTTAATCTAGACTACATAACAGAATAGGCAACGTTAACACGCACATGACACACACTGATTGCAAAAATAAAGCGCATACACACGGGCATGATATCAGAGTTTAACGCACATATATAAACATACGTACAATAAACATGTGTACACAGCTCACGCCGGAAGGCGTGCGCTCCTGTGTGCGTGTGTTTGTGTATGTGCGTATATATGAGTATATATATGCATGCATATATATATATATATGCTTGAATATATATGAGTATATATATGCACGCATATATATATATATATACATATGCATGCATATGTGTGTGTGTGTGTGTGTGTGTGTGTGTGTGTGTGTGTGTGTGTGTGTGTGTGTGTGTGTGTGTGCACTAAAGACATGCACGCATTTGGGTACCTCCAATACTTTGGCATAGAAACTTGATGCCTACGCTAAATATTTAAAAAAAATCAAAAAACCATTCATAAAGCCTTTTTTCATTATACTGTTTATTAGAGAGGATAATAAATAATAATAATAATAATAATAATAATAATAATCCCTTTTTCATTATACTGTTTATTGCAGAGTATAGTAAATATTAATAATAATGATCCTATAGGATAAAAAAAAAAAAAAAAAAAATAAACAAATAATTTTATGCTATGCTAGCCCCCGGCAAAATTAAAATAACAAAGATAATAATCCTACAGAATAATTTTTTTTTAATTATTAGAGAGGATAATAAATAATAATAATAACAATCCTATAAGATAAAAATTAAAAAATAATAAATAAACAAATAATTTTACGCTATGCTATTCTTCCTCCCCCTCAAATAGTGGAGGTGCCTATGACACACCGCACACCGAAACGCGCGCGCACACACACACACACACACACACACACACACACACACACACACACACATAAAATAAAATACAAGAACTACGCGCACATAAACACGCACACATGACACAGTCACGGACATGCACACACCACCAGATAAAGCAGATAGATAAAACAACAGTAATGAAATAGATCATCTTCAACCAGGTCAAAAGTCAAACCAACGGTCAGGTCACACTTAGATAAACCACACATATAAACAGACTGATATCATCAGACCAAATATAAATCACACACATATACCATAAACAGGCACACACACACACGCAAACACACATAAGTAAACACAGTAAAAATAAAAAATAAAAATAAAAATTAATGACAGCAGCAGCAGACAGACAGTCAGGAATGACACTTCTTTGAAATGCCATGAACACACTCGGACAGACACACAGACACAAGCTTCTCTGCCTTTCTGAAGATGAGATTTTCATCTCGAAATATTAATGTTTAATAAATAGATAATACCCAAAGACTTCGTTACATTCCTTTATTTTACTCAACGCATTGTGACAGCCTTCAAGACATAACTATATATATATATATATATATATATATATATATATATATATATATAAATTAATACTGGGAAATTTATAAGTTTTGAGACTTCTACCTCCTCAACAGGCAATGTTAGATCATAGTTGTGAAAATTATTTTCATTTAACTATAAGAAACAATACTTTTGTTATTTATACATAGGGGAATACATAAAAATGATGTGTGTGTTCAATTTAATTAATCGGAACAGCGATTCATCTTTATTTGAAAAAGTTTTATATTTTTGAGGTATACCTGTGATTTTTTTCAATCTTAACGGCAAGTTGCAACCTAATTATTAAAACCCCTGTCTAGACACTATTTCCGTTGACGTATCCATTATTGTTACACATTTTTTTCAGCTTTCTCTATATCCCAACATTTTCTGAAACAAATAAGAAAAGCGTAAACTATAAAAGAGATGAAGAAACAAATATTTTTTTTTTTTTTTATTTAACTTTAAGGGAAATTTGAGTAAATATACTATTTATATTTCGATTCACAATGCATTTTGCAATGTTTCATTTATAAATTATACTCTAACATAATTAAAAAATATATTATATGACTAAAATAAATGACTCACACTAAACTTAATTGCTGTTCTTAATACAATATAACTTAATAGCGCAAAATTATTTAATCCTAATTCTGACCAATCAATTGAAGAACAGTATTTTTCTAAAACATGAACATTTTGGGTTTTTTAATCTAAGTATTCATTCCATTTTTACAATATATATATATATGCTTTCCCGACAGCTACAATTTCCAGGTGTTTAAATGTAGGGTCAATAGACACCTCCTATCACTCTAACTCCCAATTATTCTCAGAACACTCTCATCTACCCAACCCTCATTCTCGGTATCCTTACCCGCCTATCACCCACCCTCTGACATTTCCTATAGTTAACCATTCTCGGTACCCCTACCCGCCTATCACCCACCCTCTGACATTTCCTATATTTAATCATCCTTTCTCCACTCTATGTAGCCTCCTGCGCAGTAGTGTTAGGGACATGCATTTCTCGGGGTGAAACGCTTATTAAAAAAAAATAAGTGATTAACATATTCGTAGTTATTTGTGTTCTGTTTTTAAATATGCTATGAGTATGTTTTTATGTACAAATATTTTCTTAAATATGGAAAAGGATGTTAAAATGTTGTAGTAAAAAAAGCAAACGTAACAGAATATATATATATATATATATATATATATATATATAGAGAGAGAGAGAGAGAGATATGTGTGTGTGTGTGTGTTTTCTTTAAGTAAGATGATGGCAATTAACTTACGCAAATACATCATCATTCATAAATATTTTTGAGTATCTTCTCTCTATTTTTTATGAGTGCATATGTAGGACATTCCTTGGTTTAATGTACGAAATATTTTAGAAAGAAACTTGTTTGTATTCATTATGTATATATGCATCTATCAGTAGTAGTAGTAGCAGTAGTAACAACCCTAATACAAATTTAGCCTAATTTATCAAATGTTAATTTACATTGTGTAGTTAATAGAAAGGTAGTTAGAAATGCAGCGAAGAGTTCTAAATATTTGATAATCGCAAAAATGAGGAATAAATAAAAAGGAAAAAATATACGAAATTCTTACCAAAGACATTGTAATTAGAATTTTATCCCATATAAATATAGAACGTTCGGATATATTTTGAAAGAATTGAGGCTTTGAGGTACAAAACTTACAAATATACACGGAATAAATTGCATAAACTATACATATATATATATATATATATATATATATATATATATATATTGCATTTCCTTTGTCTCTCTATATGTATATCTATATATACGCACGTTCTTACATATACATGTTTGAGTGTGTTCTAATTAAGTATTGATAAACAGATAGTTATCGAACTGATTAAGGTAGCTAGATGAAACAGACTGAGATAGATAGATAGATAGATAGATAGATAGATAGATAGATAGATAGATAGATAGATAGATAGATAGATAGATAGATAGATAGATAGATAGAATTTGTCATAGCTGTGACAGACTTTTTTCTCTAAATATTGTACAGGTGAAAAAACACCTGTACAATTTCTATTTGTGCCTAAGAAAGGATATATTTAAATAAAGAAACAACACCGATGAATAATTCATAAAATAATAGCATTTAAATTATAGTTTACATTTAATGTATGAGACCTGAGTTTGTCATTGAAGAGGATATTTACATTTAATCCCCCTTGTACGTATCTATTGAAGTACAAAATAAATATATTAATATATTCTAAATTTATACTTAACCACTATTTACGGTTAGTAGTTAAGGTGATTCATTAATCTTTACAACTAGTTCTATCTCATCGAAAATACACACAAAACAACAAATGCAGAATCTCGAACATAGGTTAAAAAAATATTGTATAGAACTTGTAAAAACTTTCTCTGCTGGAAATTAAAATAAAACCGTTGATATATCGATATTAATGTGAGGCGCCGCGAGTTGCTGTATCGTGCCTAATTTTTGGTCCATCCTCTGATAAATGTCTTGTTTAATAAAACTTGATATATTTTCTAATGATATTAAATGGGGTCATTTAAATACTAGACTAAAACTCTAATTCTTCTCTCTCATCTAAAGATTAAATAGTAAGGTATTTTAAATAGTGCCGCTCTGAAAATACAAATTTTATAACTAATTATAATGAAAATCGGAAGTTATTACATGGCATTAATTGCAAAAAAAATTCTCTATGTATATTATGAATGGAAGTGTTATTGTTACAAGGTGTATACTTCATATTAAGCATTATAATCAAAGGAAACAATTGATGTCTATTTTAGATATTCGTCCTTGATTCAAGAGTGAATGTGCAGTTGAAGGCTAATTTTGATTTTATTTTTTATCTACGTTTTGTGAAGTTCGAATATTCAGGGAAAAAAATATCCTGTACCAGATATAATACTGATCGTAGGAGATCCGTGCAAAAAAATTCATTTATTAAAATCTTTTTAGAAAATCATATTCTAACAAAGGTGTCTCGATATAGAAACAGATTATTAGTAAAAACACATCGCATTGCAGGAAAATCACGAATACATTTGCAACTCAGTTGGAAAATCTCAAAGTCTATTCGAGCAAAAAATAAAATTAAATGCGAAGCTATATCTATATAATTCTGAGTGTGTGGGTGTGTAAAAATGCGTAGGCATACGACACGCACACATATAATCTCTCACTCTCACACACACATTCTTATACACACACACATATACACATTGTCTTAATTTCGTTTCTTTTTTGCTAGTGTGTGTTTCTTTGTTAGGGCAGACATTTCATTTAAACAAATTTTACTCGTAGAGATCATCATAAATATGTCGTGTTTCAGCTTGAATTTGACTGAAGGGAAACATTTACATCGTTTTGACACTTCGGAAAAAAGAAAGCAAACAATGCAGTGTATTTGTATTTATTTGAACCCTAGCTCTGAATCCTGAGCACCTCGGCGAGGGGTAATGATTAGTAAGCTTGTCTCGCTGAATAAGTAACAACTTGAAAGTGAGTTCAATCAATACTGGGTGGCTTTACATTCAGCCACATCTAAGCTATGGTTAGAAAATAATTATTGAACACTTCAACTTGGTTAGTAATCTTGTCTCGCAAGATTAATTACGACTGAAAAGTGAATTTGTTTCTCACTGTCTTCTCTCAAATTTCGGCCTGCGCTTAGAAAATCCCCTAAATCTAAATCTTTCCTCCATGTAAATATAATAGCCGACGAAATAGTACAGACCTTCGCAAATCAAACCACTTCAAGAAATCAGAATTCTTAACTTACCCGTCGTAAATAGATATTTAATGAGTCTTACATTTCGGTCTCACGTGATTTGTTTCGTAATTTGTATTAAGTTTCATTTAGAATCTGAAGTTTTTGCCATTTTTTTTGTAATTTTGCTCTTTACATTTTAAGCAAAAAAAGAAAAATATAGTTTAATATTTTAGAAAAGCAAGTCTGTAGAAAAAAGTAATATTAGAATTTGACACTGTTTTTGGCTCATATCAGTTCATAACAAAATTTTTCATAATATTTGAGATGAATAGTTATATTCATTTACACTATTACATGCAGACATGGTCTTGATCTTTGTTTGTTATCACAAGGTTTCGGATGTTTTACTCTACAGTCATCATCACGTAAATATGGATAACCTATATGCTATTCCGAAGTGAAACCATAATTCAATTTACGGGGTAAGTTTGTTGTTCCTTTTCTCATGTCTAGAAATGTCCCCCACTTTTAGTATTGAGTTATCGCTTACACTTTTCCCACTGACTATAAGTACACGCTGTCTTTCCCATGGATTGAAATCACAACAACAACAAACAACGAAAATGGAGGATTGAACTCACACAACAACGAAACAATGCTTTGTTGAGACCTCGTTGATGCTTGTCAAATTGGTCTTGTGACAAACACGACCGAAGTCATCACAATTTAATTTATTAGAAGGTTAAAAAATACTGAGATAGATAGGAGCTAGCGACATTGAAAGTACTTCTTATTGATTAAAATGTTTCTCGTTTTTGTGTATAAATGTTGAATTTATTTTAACGAGAGAAAATAACATACAAGTTTTGTTTGTAGTAAGCAAATTGTGATATCTCAGAATTTTTCGGTTGCTTTTTGAGGAGTCACCATTCAGTAGGGCGCGTTTTCTTTGCAGTTTTATCAAATATGTAGTGATAATTATTCCTTTTGTGTGTTCTTTGCGGGGTCACCAAATATGTAGTGTGCCTGTTTCTCTCGGGGTCTACATATATGTAGGGTGTGTCAGCCATGCCTGGTACAATAATACTTCTAAACATAGCCGACAATCCCCGCATTTAAAGATATCATCAGGTTGTCGAAAAATGAGTGAAATTTTGTCAACGAAACACTATAACATATCTGTGAGAGGAAGAATAAAGATTGGAGATAAATATAACTATTTAAATGTTCCACAGAAATGTAAATTTCATAGTCGACAGTAGCAGAATGTAAGTATGCAAAAGAAATAATAAGGTTGCTAATAAAAGTTATTTCGCTTTTTATAGACGGATATAAAGTGAATAAAGGTATTAAGGCAATAAAGTAGATTGTACTCATCGAAGTCAGTTAAAATATCTTCTTGCTGTTGTTTTCTTTGACAGTGTGTGTGTGAAGACGAAGAAAGAAAAATTGGAAGGTTAGGTAAAACGATTGAATGATGAGCTCTTACGTCCGGATCGGCAAATTAAATTTTCTTTTTTAGGTCCTTCAGATTCGCTTCTGTTTTGGACTGATTTGACCGGTAAAGTGACGTGGTTTAAGTCAAGGATTTTAGTCATGTGAACGGATCCAACCAAAAAACATGGCGTTGTAGGGAGACGTGATCATCAACCACACCTAAAAGTTCTTGATACACAAAAGAAGATTATACAAATTTTTACAGTAAATTTGAAGGAATTAATGAAACTCACTCAACGAAAATTAGCTAGAATAATCCAATAAAGAGAAAAACATGTATGTTTTAAAGTATAATATTTCAAATATTAATCTCGGATTTTATTCACTTGAACAACTCGTAATTCAATAACGGTCGAGCAGGCAGGAGAGAACCAGGAGGAAAAATGAGGTTTGGGACAGAACTGAGCAGTATGGAATCGCTGATGCCAGCTTCCACCCAGGAAGAGACCTCAGAGTGGCATTCCTCAGCGGTGCAACTAAACACTATATATATATATATATATATATATATATATATATATATATATATATATATATATATATATCCAATTGACCGGGGTCGTAGATCAATTTGCTATTTCCTATACAATCAGAGAACTTTCGCACTGACATGTAAAATTTGCTTTGGTTTTGTTTTTTTCAAAATGTTTGTTAGTCGATTTGATCTAATTTTCCGTGTGTGCAATTTTACATTTTGCGTTTTAGTTAATTGTTAGGTGATATAGGATTTGTATCTCATAACGTTAATGCATAGGGTAAATGTGGGATAATTTGCGATTAAGTACTTAGAGACTTAAACTAAACCTTCCTGCAGATATGTGCTGCTGTTGATAGCCATGTTTAACTGCACTAACTGAAGCCTTTCTCTTTTGTTACAGCTTCTTCTTCAATAGAACACCTGTGTAAATAGACTAAATGTACAACATATGTCCCAACATATACAGACAATTTTGAATTTAAATCACAACGAAAACGGCTGAGTGATAGGTATTTGTGTGCAACGTAAGCTTCATCATCCTGTTACATCATTTCATGAAATACTTAAACAAGTTTTGTTTAGAAAACTATCAATTTTTCTCCTTATGTGAGTGACTGTTAGCTTTCAAATCTTGAAGGTACTTTTATTATCAAGGTATATGTATCTTTGGCCTATTTTATACATTAAAAGGTAAAGGGTACTCAATAACGGAGAGCTTTTAAATATGGACAGCGTGGTTACCGAAATAAGCAATGTCGTTTTCACGTTTCTCTGTGATTTTCAGACTAATGATATAGTAGTACCATTGGTATGAAGATCTCTTAACTTAAATAAAAAAAGTATTTTGGATACCAAAAGAATGAAGAAAAGTAAAGTATACGATAGAAAAAATATACAAATCTAATGAATAAATGAAATCTCTAAAGTAATAATGAAATGAATAATTAAAAATATTCGAGTGAAATAAAATCATGGATAAAAGATATATTAGATATTATCATGTCTCTGCATTAGACATAAATAATATAAATGAGAAAGAACGGTTTTCTCCTCTGCTCATAATCTCTAATCCCCAGTAATCTTTATATATAACCGAAAAAAATGTATGCCTCGCCGCTGTTTCCATCCCTTCCACCTTTCTCTCTCTTTATATATATATATATATATATATATATATATATATATATATATATATATATATATAAATGGAACTTTGTCTCTGTGTGTGTCTGTGTCTGTGTCTGTGTCCGTTACCCATAGACTCCGAAACGGTTGAACAGATTTTCTTGAAAAATTTACACATATACTACAAGCGTCTGCGATAGTTTCTAGCTAGGTTTTGTGTCAAGGTACCCCCGAGAAATATCGATAATCGAAAAAATCGTGCTATGGAAGGAGTTGTACGATTTAAATCAAATTTGATACAGAAAGATATAAGAAACGATATTCAGAATTTTCAAGATTGCAGTTCATACAATAGTGCAGAAAATCGATAATATATACAAAAGGCAAGATGTTTGTGTGTGTGTCTGTTTATCTGCCTGTATGTCTGTATTTTTTTCAGCCCATTCATTTTAGTTTATGCTTCGGGTTTGGATCTAAGTAGGTATAATTGTCGGTCTTAATCTCAGCCATGTTACGATTTACTCAGAGTTTACGACGAAAAATCTTATTTGATATCGATACCAGGAAATCAAAATTTGACTTATATCCAGTCATTATTCTTTCAGTATACGGTTTCGCTTTAACTGTAAAAAAAAGTTGCTTTTTAGTCTTTCGTGCCAATATCCAAATAGTCTGAGCTCCAGGATCAGGGATTAGTTTTAAAGCCTTAATTGCACCCGAGCAACGCCGGGCTATACTGCTAGTATGTATGTATATATATATATATATATATATATATATATATATATATATATATATAATGTGCACTTTACAATATTGCGAACGAGATAAAAGTGTATATTTTAAATAAAATATATCTACCACAAACCTAGAGACAACTAACAATATCTTTTTTTTTAAGAGCCATCAAACGAAATCTGGCTGAAATCCATCCCTTTTTCCCTGACATGTAGGGCTAGCTCTAAAGTGACTCACAAACTCCTCCGAAAAATATAGGTGTGATGACAGATGCGAGTAAGACATAGGGGTGATGTAGAAAGTGGATAATAGTTGGAAATTGACATTGCATTTGAATTCCTGGAGGTTATAGCTGTCAGGAGAGTAAATATACGGAAGGGATTTTCACGGGCAAGAAGTTGAGAGGAGAAAAAGCTGGTGAATAGCGGTGTCGGCTGCATTTGAAACATTTAACAATATAACGGTGTTTGCTAGTCTGGTTGATCGAGTAAAACCTCGTGGAGGGGGCTCAAGTGACCATAAACTCGTCGGAGCAGAAGTCATGAATATACTTGCAGAAGAGACAGTGGGAACCCACATCCTGCCAAGAGAAAGTGGCTGGAGCCGAGCTGCCAGGTCGGGACCGATCACATTACGGATTTTTCTTTGGAGCCTGTCGAAGAAACCTGAAGAACCCTGAAATGAACAGCAGGAGCGCCGGACCTGATTTGACAGCAGATTGTTGATTTGTATATGTACAAGATGGATTCAAGCGGAAATACTACCTGGCTAAACACAGTGACGCAACATTCCTATCAGTGGATTTAGCTACAGATGCAGTGTAATGATTCCACTTGAGGTCGGAAGACAGGGAGACGCCGAGGAGTCGCAGTGTATTGTTTGCAAGGAGAAACGCTTGGTTTATGACTATGGGAGGCATGCGAGATAACCTGTGATGGTTGACACATAACAGCTTTGTTTCAGAAACATTGAAAATTACAAGCCATTTCTTAATCCAGTCTAGCACAGAGTGGTGGTCATTCTCAACATTACCAGCAAAATTATGTTTGTGTCCCTCACGAGATTTCTTACTGATGTGAGAGCAAATGGTTGTGTCATCAGCGTAGATGTCTACTTGGGATTTGATCACGCCAGGGAGATAATTAATAAAGATCAGAAATAGCGTCGAACCGAGGATAAAGACCTGGGGGATGCCAACTTTTGTGTATTAGGATGAGAAGGCATACCCGTTCAAGATGATAGCCATTATACTATTTGATAGGAAAGATTAGATCAAATCAAGTAATTATCCAATAATACCATAACCCCGTAGCTTGCGCAGAAGTCCGGCAGTGCCGGACCATATCAAATGCTTTGGCTATATCCAGGGTAACAGCCCATACTTGTCCGGACTTATCGAGAGCCTGGTGTATGTACCCAGTGATGGACGTTAGCATGTCGTCAGTAGAACTGGCAAAGCAAAAGTTGTAGTGTCTGTCTGAGAATAGTTTATATGAAGTAAAATGCTGAACTATTTCGGTATTGATAATAGCTTCGAACCCTTTTCCGAAAATTGGTAGGAAGCTGATTGGGCAATATATGGATGGGTGCTATATTTCTGTCGTCCCGCTGGAATTATCGAGGTCAAATATTTGAAATGCTCTTTAATAACAAAGAGGAAATTATGTGAAAATATCTTAGCTGAGCCTCACAGTTCTAAGGTAGATGTCGGGTGTGAGTTCTCCAGAAAAGTCATATGTAGATTTGGAAGAGAATATGCGAGCAAAGCACTCTATCTTGTCCAGAGATGCCGTGAGGACCTCGAATTTATTGATTAAGGGAGAGATGGAGTGTTTGTTGATGTTCATCACATGTTTGCAGAGCCACCAACAGTCTTCGGTGCTGAACTTGCGAGAAGCTATGCGTTGCATTATTCGCTCAGCAAATAACAGCTTCACCTCATTCAAGATCTTCTTATGCACATTACAAGTAGAGTCAAATTGGTGCCTATTATGGTCTGACGCGTGGCTCCGAAATAGCAGGAAGTAGTGTCTTCTGTGTGCAATGGCAGCCAGCAGGCAGGAGAGAACCAGGAGGAAGAATGAGGTTTGGGACAGAACTGATCAGTATAAAATCATTGATGCCAGCTTTCACCCAGGAAGAGTCATATATATATATATATATATATATATATATATATATATATATATATATATATATATATATATATATAGTGTTTAGTTGCACCGTTGAGGAATGCCACTCTGAGGTCTATTCCTGGGTGGAAGCTGGCATCAGTGATTCCATACTGATCAGTTCTGTCCCAAACCTCATTCTTCCTCCTGGTTCTCTCCTGCCTGCTCGACCGTTATTGCATTACGAGTTGTTCAAGTGAATAAAATCCGAAATTAATATGTGAAATATTATACTTGTTTTTCTCTTTATTGGATTATTCTAGCTAATTTTCGTTGAGTGAGTTTCATTAATTCCTTCAAATTTACTGTAAAAATTTGAATAATCTTCTTGTGTGTATCAGGAACTTTTAGGTGTGGTTGATGATCACGTCTCCCTACAACGTCATGTTTTTTGGTACTTTAAATTTTTGAACACTTTATTATACATCGAAATTATTCCTCTGTAATTCGTTCACGAAAGCGTTTAAATATGTTAATCTATATTTGCCATGTTTCAATTGCCGTCATTATGTTTTGTGAGACTTCTAAATTTCATCTTTCAACATTATCTATCCTAAAATGTTTATTTCTCGAACAGTTTGCTTCTTGGTCATATCCACATTAAGTTTATTATCTTTCTTTCATGTTCTCCGCCTTCATTGGTAGAACTACATGTTGTCACTTGGGGCAGCACCTTGATGTAAGCTCAGCGAGCTTGACTCGTTCGATCAATTATGATTAATTTTTAAGCTCGATCATCTAAAATCTTAATGGACAGTGGTTAGATTAATAAATTGTTATTTATATTTTTACATTGTTCAGACTATAGTCCTCATCTTTGTTCCCATTCACAACTCTTCTTGTGTTTCGTTTTGCGCTCCAGCCATTTTCAGTTGATTGTAATTTTAATCAAATCCTTAAAGTAGTGAATATTACAACAGTTCGAACAACATAAACAGTATAAATAATTACAATAAGTCATCTCAGGAATATAGATAGATAATAAGTTCTTAGATTTAATAAATTAGTTGATTTCAAAAATTTGGCTCAGAAGACACAATACGGTTGTTGTGTCTGGAAATTACTTAGAAATGTGAACAGGATCTTCAGTAATTGACAAGTAAGAATATAGGATAAAATGAAAATGGTGTTGAGAGAATATGACAAATGGAGAAAAGGTAAGATCTTAATCGATCAATAGAAAATATTCAATCAGAAACGGAAAGCTAGGCTAGAAATAAAAAATGGAATTGCTACCATTAATCAATAAAAAAAGAAATATTTCAATGAATATTAAAATGGGAAAAAAAGTTATTATATAGAAAAACTGCGTCGAAAAAGCTATTTAAGAAAGGAAGAAAATTTCTAAAAAATGCGTACAGAGGTTTTCATGTGAAAAAAATTTGTTAACAATAACCGGTGCTAAAATATCAGGTTAGTAGATTCAGAGGTCGCTAAAGGGATTACAAAGAAAAGTTCATATTCGATACGATTAAATGGAACTAATACTGATAAGAAAATCTCTATGCACGCAGAAAGATTTTTAAAAAATGTTATATCTAACACATTTTATATATCATTCTTAAATTTCTTTTATTTGACCTGCGGAGCAGTTCTTCATCAAAAAGATGATAGTTTGACAGGTACTATATACATATCTATGTGTGAGTCTAGAAAATGATAGATTGACAGGTAAAATACTGAACTTAGTATGAATCTAGAACTTTTCAGCGTGCTGTTCTTTCAATTTATGTAAATGTACATTATAGTGATCATTCATCAGAGATATTTCAGGTTTTAGTTTGATTTTTTTATAATTGTTTCACTCCAAGTAAAGCAGAATCGTCACTGGTGCGCTGGGGTTTATAGTAAGAGAAATGAAAAAAAGCATGGATCAATAGTTGACAAAGAAAAGATAAGAGACGGATATGAATCAAGAAAATAGGAGATATCAAGTACGAGAAAAGAAACTGTACAGTAGAAAGATAGTACCAGTAAAAGGATGGGACCTTGGAGAAAATCTAGTACCACGCATAAATATATGTGATCGGAGTACCAGAAGAAATGCTTTTCAGAGCAGTAACTATGACAATACTTATAGAGAGAAGGCACATCATATCGGTGGGAAAATGACAGTAGGTGGGTTGCCGATTCAGGATCGATTGTATTGCAGATTATCCTTTAGATTTCGTCAAGAACCTAAAAATGAATAGCAGGAGCCCCCAACCTCTTATGGCACCAATATTCAATGGTTAACTTATAAAGCTTTAAAATGGGTTCTGACAAGAAAAACTTCCTGGACCGTCACAATGACCCAACTTTCCTAGCAGTAGATATAACTAAAGATTAGCTGAAGTCGTTCAATTTGAAATTGATTGAGAGATTGAGGTCAAAGTGGGGCAACGTTGGTCTCTAGTAGACTAGTATCATACACACAGATTGTCGGAAGGAAAGTTTTTCTGATGTGTATAAAGGAGAGAAAATTTGCTTTCAATAAATTAGAAAATCATGACATATTCGGGAAAGACATTACAATAATCAAGAACATATACTGGCAGCAGATATACAGAGACAAAAAAGAGCATAAAACAAAGATGTATCTTCACAGCAGATCTATTTAACCAATACAGCGGGACAATTCTAAAATCACTAGAAGTTGTGTTAAGGTTCGTCTATATTGGCCACAATCTGAACAATACAATATACGCTGATGTGATAGTACCCATAGTAGACGCGGAATGGAAACTACAAGACTCCTTAATGAAAGTAGTTAAAGAAAGCGAAAAAAAGACTACATTAAATACTACTAGGAATTGAAGGTATGGTCATCAGTAAAAAGTGGAGCCAAAATGCCAACTACAGTTCGGGGATACTAAAATCAAGCAGGTACAGAAGTTTAAACACCGGGAAGTTTTCTAACAGAGGACAAATCGTGCGATACTAAGATGCATGTCGATAAGAATCCATATCGACATGGCCACGGATGCATTACAAAAGCAGAGCAGAGAGATGAAAGACGGGAAAGTTTTGCTGAAAGAAAAGAAGTGAGAACTGGATTGTCTTTCGATGTCTGTCTTTCAATATGGCAGCAAATATAAGATAATCTCATAAAAAATCGAGGAAAGATTTGAAGCAACGAAAGCATGGTTCTACTGAATGATACTGGGATAATATTGATAGAACAAGGTTTAAGAGGGGAAGAAAACGAAAAGGAAACATACTCAACATCAGGAATGACGGCTGAAGTTTCTAGAATAAATAGTGAGGAAGGAGGGCTTGGATAATCCGATACTCACAGGACAGATAAAGAAAGAGAGCCATGGTAAAGCTATGCATGGCATACTTGATGGGCTTGAGAAAATAGATGACAGAACAAGGTTTAAGAGCGGGTAACAAGAGAGAGGTTGTTAAATGCTACGGGGGATAGGGAGGTATGGAAGTCCAAGATCATCTCCGTCCTGAAGGAACACGGCACGTAGAAAAATAATAATAATATACAAGCTATTTCTTACCCCACTGTATCACAGACTGTAGGTTTTTTTTAAGGACAACAGCCAGATTTATTTTGTCAGCATTGGCAGATTTCCTATTGAAACGGAAGTAAAATGGTGGTGTCATCTCCATAGACACCTGCTTGAGAACTGATTACAAAAGGAATATCATGGATAAAGACCACAAAACGCGTTGGGCCTGAGATTGAGTTCTGAGAGACGCCCGCGTTAAAGTTTCATAGTATATATTTTATCGGATATTAAGATTTCTTTTTTATTTTATTTTATACTTTCAATTTGTACAGCGAGACTATTCTGAGGACCCAAGAAGTTATGTCTGGATTCGTCATCGGAGGCCAGAATTTAAATAGCCTAATGATACAGTGATGATAGCATTCACAGAAAGGAAACTACAAGACCTCCTACAGAAGGTAGCTGAAGATGGGTGACAAGAAAGACTACAAATAAACTGCAAGAAGACGGAATGCATGGTCATCAGTAAAAAGGGCAGCTCAATAAGCCAAATACAAGTCGGAGATACAAAAATCAAGAAGTTTTAAAAATTTAAATACCTGGGAAATGTTATAACGAAAGACGAAAAGTGCGACACAGTGATCCGAAGGCGAATTGGCATCGCAAAGAAAGCATTCCAAAAGTTGAGTAAAGTATTAAGAAACAGGACAATTTCGAAACAAAGAAGAGAGTACTGGATTGCTATCTGATATCAGTTCTTCAATATGGCAGTAAATGCTGGACAATATCATCGAAGATGAAAAAAACTTGAAGCAACTGAAATGTGGTTCTACAGAATGATGCCGCGAATATCATGGATCAAGCATGTGAGCAATGATGAAGTTTTGGAAATGATGGAAACGAAAAGGAAATTAACACTGAGCATCAGGAAGAGAAAGCTGAAGTTTCTGGGACAAGCAATGAGGAACGATGGCTGGAAGAACCTGATACTCACAGGCCAGATATCGGAAAAAAAGAGAAAGGCAAAAGCAGCGGATAACATATTTGAAGAACCTAATCAAATGGATGATGGAATGATGGTTGCATGGTGTAACAGGAGAAAGTGTGCTAATACTCACAAGAGATAGGGAGACGTGGAACGCCATGATCGCTTACGTCCTGAAAAGACAGGGCACATGAAAGAAGAAGAATATACTTTATTCTAAAATTGGTTTAAATTTAAATTACTGTGTTAGAAATGATTTCACCTAGATTTGTTAAGTTAAGCAGTAAGCAAACTACTGAATATATACAAGGCTGACAACATCAGAATATAATTAACGTTACGCAAGCTGACGTTTGTGTATCGAACTAGCCAATGTTATCTATTTAAATAAGCAAAATTAATTAATATCAGCAAAGAGCTTAGAATATGACCCTTGCAGCTGACATTTATTCAACCTTCCCTTTCTATTTGAAATCACCTTCCAAAGTACTCTTTTCGTTATGCATATTACCGTCGGAGCTTTTTGTTTTATTCGAACATTAATATAAAACCTATTGATCGCTAAAAACTGTTTTTACGGCTCTGTGAAAAACTAGAATTCACCAAGATTCAACAGTGCGATACTTGAGTATATAAAATCATGGAAAGGCTTGTAGTGTCAAATTTTGGGTCATGGTCAGCACTGGCCAAAATGAACAGGGTCATATGAACAGGATCCGATTACAGAAGGTGAACTAAGTGATAAATTACATGCACGACTGCCTTCAAATACACGATGGCCTTAGTATATTAATCTTCATATAACTGTCGAAGGAACCAGATCCGAACGAATGCAAGCCTCATCGAACAATTGACTTGATGAGCCTAAGACGTATATGTATAAGTTATAATTAATGAGTAAATCTCATATCTGAATTTGAGTGGGAATATTTTTAAAAAATATATTTCACTCACTAGAACAAGATCAAGTTTGTATTTTCTGTCTTTTATCATAGCCAGCAATACAGCAATAATGATCTATGTATATGTTTTCTTTGTCATTTGTTGTATAAAAACGGAAATGATGTTTTTGTTCCTCTTTCTTTTGTTGACAAAAATTAATAAAGAAAGAGTAGAATAAAAAGTAGATTGTGAAAGAGAGAATGAGATAATGTGAAAAATACTGTTCTGCTGAATTTGGCATCAGTCAGACGACTAGTAGCTTTCTGTCATGTGCTTTCTTTGTTTTGTGAATGTACGACCTGTGGCTCCCTGGAAATAAAAAGGAAAGAAAATCACGCGAATTTATGTGATTGTAGAAGATAGAAATGGATCAAGGTTTGAAATTTTTCTTGCCCGTGATTGGCTAAAGATTAAGAGGTTGTATCAATTTTGTATTTGTAGACATCAGCAAAAGTTACAATTTAGTGAACCAAATGTTTTATGAAAATAATTCTTTTATTAATGAATGAATAAATCTGTAAGTTTTATCTTATTGGCTCACGAAAAGGTAAAGATATGTTTAATATTGATATTTTGAAATCGAACTCTCTCCCTCTCCGTTGTAAACTGGCATTCCGACAAATGTATTATCTGCTCCTGTAACTAACAATTATGTTTTTATAAAGACTTTCTTCATAACTCTCCAGGCATTTTGGAACTTATTCATTTATTTATTTTTTTCTTTTTTTATGCTGTGTTGATTTTATTTTAACCACAAGTGTATACAAGTATCCGGTCTGGATCTGGTAGACATAAGGCTGCCTGATTTACACAACGTGACATTCTGAGATCAAATCACAACGTGGGCAGTAAGTTCGTTGTTGTAATAGATGTTTTGAGGATCAGCTTTTATGACGAGATCATCACAAACAGTGGCACGAAAGCGTCGACATAATTGGTACCGTTTCGTCGTCATCACAGCAGGATCCGTTCCCGAACCTGCTAGCGAACCAACCAGCCACTCCGGCAGATAGTGTCATATATATACCTCGACACAAAACCTAGCATCCGTAAACGCTCATAGTACAACTGTGTAAATTTTCAAGAAAATCGGTTCAGCTGTTTCGGAATGTATAGGTAATGGACACACACAGAGAAACACACGCACACACACACACCAAAGTTTCATTTATAAATTATTTTTGATATATATATATATATATATATAGAGAGAGAGAGAGAGAGAGAGTGAGAGAGAGAGTGAGAGAGAGAGAGTGAGAGAGAGAGAGGTAAAGTATGAGGAAGTGGAAAACTTTCCTTGTATCGCGTTTCGTGATTTACGAATTCATCACAGAAAATTAGTCCGAAGAACACGTAATGATAAACACGCGTTACAAGAATACACTTTCGCTTTGTTATATAATATTCTTCAATATTGTTCTTGATAGTTAAAAATGTACGGTTAACTCATATATATATATATATGTGTGTGTGTGTGTGTGTGTGTGTGTGTGTATGTGTGACAGTATTTCCTGTTGATATTTTTTTTGTTTAGTTTAATACGACGGACACTGAGAAATTTATATTAGTGCTATTATTAGTTGTGTTTATGGTAATCCGCGATTTGAGATGATGTAAAAAACTATTTTTAATACTACCATGTACTTGTAAAATCCGGGGAACAGAGAAATTGGCTGAGAATTTGAAAAAAAAAAGAGAAATATGATTTTCTTTCCTTTTCATATACGAAACGAATTGTTGTGGGCAAGATAGAAGATGGTATTATGAACGTAGTCATAACAAAATATCAGAATTTACTTGATGAGGTCTGGTAGGGTTATATCCTCAACAATTATACTTGGGAACACATAATAAAATGAAAACGTGGGAATTATGTAATAGAAAAAGAAAAGAAGATAGAAAGCCATTACGTCATGTGAACTGTTATTGTTTCATTCATCGAGTCATGGCTCCCCGCAACTGGAAGTTCTCTTCAGTCGTTCCTGTTTTTAAGTATTGTGGCGAACCCTCGGACCCATCCAACTATCGCCCTATCAGTCTTCTACCGATATTCAGGAAAGTGTTCGAGGCCATAATCAATGCTGAAATAGTTCAACATCTTACGGCCCACAAACTCTTCTCTATACAAGCAATATGTCTTCCGCTTTGCCAGGTCCAATGCCGATATGCTAACAACATTTACGGAGTACAGGCTCCGGACCCTCGATGAGTCAGGCGAGGTTCGTGCAGTTGCTCTGGACCTCCAGGGTTTTGACAGGGTCTGGCACTCCGGCCTCCTTTGCAGGCTACGGGGTTACAGCATAACCGGACACCTGCTTGACCTAATCCAGTCCTTTTTAAACAACCGCAAAATGAAGATCGTATAGAATGGGTATGACTCTTCATCCTACAGCACGGATGCCAGTATCCCACAGGGCTCTATACTGGGCCCGACACTCTTCCTTATTTTCATAAACAACCTCCAAGATGAGATCAAGTCTTAAGTAGGCATCTACGCAGATGAAACCGCAATATACTCCCGCACAAGTAAGAAAACTGGCATGGCGGACAGACATAATGTTGCTGGTGACCTTGAACGGGATCTACACTCTGTGTTGAATTGGGGTAAGAAGTGGCTTGTCAACTTCAATTCGTCCAAGACCAAGCCGTTGTCTGTCAAGCATCAAAGGCAACCTCTCCTGCTTCACATAAGCATGGACGAAGCGATTCTCCCTGAGTGCAATACACTGCGCCTCCTCGGCCTTACTCTCTCTTCTGATTTCAAGTGGCCCGCTACATCGAATCCATAGCTAAATACACTGCTAAGTAGGTTGGGTCACTGTGTCGATCCAGGATGTTTTTCCGCCTGAATCCATCCTTCATATATACAAGTCAACCATCCGTCGTGCATGGAGTACTGCTGCCATTTATGGTCAGGTTCCCCTGCCGTTCTCCTCAGTGTTCTCTACAGGTTCCAAAGGAGAGTGTGTAATGTGATAGGTACTGATCTGGCGGCTCGACTGCAGCCACTTCCCCATCGTCGGAATGTGGCCTCCCTTTGTCTGTTCTATAAGTACTTTCATGGCTTCTGCTCTGACGAACTTAAGTCACTGGTGCCTCCTCAACAGGTGTTTACTCGTGCAAAAAAATGACAACTGTGTTCCACCTATTCACAGTTAGGTTAGCGAAATGCAGACGACAATTCTACACCCGCAGCTTCTTCTCCCGCACTTCACGCATGTGGAACTCGCTCCCATATTCTTGCTTTCCTGACGGCTACAACCTGCAGAAATTTAAAAGCAATGTCAATACTCATCTACTAACCACTTGACTCTAGCCCTTCTCTCACCCCGTATATCTTTCCCTTTCTCTCCCCCCCATGCAACTCTCATTACACCTGCATTTTCATCTTTCTCTTGTTTCTTTCTAATTGCTTTGTAATCCTTTTCTCCCTCCTCTAATAAATTTTCTTTCGGTTATGTAGCCCCCCCCCCCCCCCCCCCCCGCACATCAGTGACATTTACGCCTTGCCCGGGGTGAAATGATTAAAAAAAAACGAGTCGGTGGAAAATAATCTCATTGGTCAAAAGCTTTGAGTCGGTTAGATCTCACAAGAGGATTGGGGATGGTTATAAAATTAGAGACTCAGCGAGAAAAATCAGAGAGATTCGGAAAGAGACATTCGAGAGTCAAGGAAAATAAAACCCAACCGTCGCCTCTAATTCGGTAAATTCCGTTAAGCTCCGATAAGAATCCTAAAGAGCTTTGTTGTTTTAAAAGTTGCATGGAAAATTGAGAGCTCTGATTATAGAGAATATGTAAAAAGCCTAATGAAAATTTGAAGAGCTCTGATTACTTTAAAAAAAACTTGTAAAAGACATTTTTATTTGAAGATTGAAAGCTCTGATATTTTGAAAACGAACGAACTCTCTCTGTTGTAAACTGGCATTCCGAAAACTGTATTATCTGCTCCTGTAACAAAGAATTACTATTTATAAAGACTTTCTTCGTAACTCTCCAGGTATCTTGGAACTAATTCATTTATTTAATTTTTTTGTTATTTTGGTGCCGTGTTTATTTTATTTTAACTACAAGTGTACACAAGTATTCCGTCTGGATCTGGTAGACATAAGGCTGCCTGGTTTACACAACCTGACTTTCTGAGATCAAATCACAACGTGGGCAGTAAGTTCGTTGTTGTAATAAATCTTTTGAGGACCAGCTTTTATGACGAGATCATCACGGCCAGCGGCACGAAAGCGTCGACATAACTGGTACCGTTTCGACATCATCACAGCAGGATGTGTTCCTGAACCAAGCAGCCAGTCCGGCAGATAGTGTCATATATATATATATATATATATATGTATGTATACACACACACACATATATATATATATATATATATTTATAAAGATAGTGAGACACAGAGACAAGTGGATAATATGCCCAACAATACATTTTTATTACAGCTGAAATGCAAAACAAATACATCAAGAATATAGCTAAATATCATTTGCATTTTATTTCAGTCCGTGTCAAATCATTTTTCAGTAATATCATCTTCACGTAATACTCAAATCTGCTACACGAAACCATTTGCATGATAAACTCCAGATCGTTAGTAGGATCGCCGTCTCATTAGTTATGTCTTCTTTCTTTGTATACCTACGACGATAATCTATATATTATAGGAATATTATATACCATTTCGTCAAGTTGATTTACATATTTCACTATAGGATGTGATTACTTATTCCACAGAAGCAAAACCTCTACAAATGTGTTAACCCGTTGATAAAATAGTCATCTTCATATCTCATAAAATGGTGTTTACCTCACGAAAACACTTATATTAAAGAACGTATGATGCAAGAACTTAAAAAACTCTTTTAGTTATATACTCTAGTGGAATCACTTTTTGATATATCAGCAAAATCAGACCATTAATGAAAAATTATCTCACATATAAAACATCTACTGGAAACAACTATTGAATACCGATAAAGACTAAGTTCATTGAATGTACCAAGATAGAAAGTTTCTGTTACATTGATGTGTTTTATCACCTGACTCGAGTTTCCGCTATAACAAATTTTTAAGTTGGCAACAAACAAACATAATCTTGACGAATTAAAACTAGTTTAATGGCAGAATAAGAACGAATAATGAAAAGTTAGTCAGTGAATACGATGCAATCTAGAAGTTAAAAAAGATTAAACAGAAAAAAGGAAAGGTAAACAGACTTTTGTAAAATCCTGAATATACGGTGTCAATTATATGGCAGCAACATAAATATCAAATATATATAAAAATTAATCTTGTTGGATTGTGCTGTGACCTAAAGTGGAATCTCTGTCCCAGAAATCCAAAGGTGTCGTCGGAAAGAAATAAACATTCTTCGGAAACTGAGTACAGATTTAGGAAACAAATACATTTCCAAGCATAGAAAATAACGTTCGAAATCAACTAAATAAAATCTAAATATCTATACGTTTTGATGGAGGACAATCTTTCGCAAAAATGAAAATATCAATGACATCTAATTTAAATAGATATATCTAGCAAAATTACACAAAGAAATCTTGATATAGTACAGATTAAATTTATTCAATCAAATCGCTGATGGGCTCAGCCACGACCTCCTGCAAATCTTCTGGATGATGTCGTTGTTTAACTTGGTGAATGCTTCCAAAATACTTACTTTCAGTTCATACTTGTTGTTAGAAAGTGCCTTGTTGATCTCTCGCTCAGTTTTGTTGATCTCACGCTCAGTTACAAACCACACAAAACAATCAAGCGGTTTACAGTCTGAGTAGTTAAATCTCCAAATATAAGAAGTGGTGCGGTCGCAGATGTTGTCTGATAGACCAGATTGTATTCTCCAGCTTGTATGGCATGGTTTAGATTTCTGTAACTAGACACAGAGTCTGCCAACAGCCACCTTTTTGACTCAGGGTAGCACTACCTCTTCAAGCCCCCTTATATAGGCCACTGTGATGTGCCTAAGGCACCTTGGAAAGAGGAATAATGACATAACTTCGTCATCATTAGTAACCACACCAAACACCATCGTAATCTACATAACAACAATTTAATTCTCTTCGAATTTAGTGTGAGTCTCTGGGAGTGATACATGGCAATGAAATACTCATATTAGAGCTTCCGTTGTAAAATCAAGGCAGTACAGAATGCTCTGGCCGAATTTCTGTCGAATTTAATTGCATAAGGATCTACTTTTTATCAGAGACGTTACTCACCTAAACCTTCTATATGGAGCAGTGAACAAAATCAAATTCAAAAAGATCACATGCGAGAGATGAAATAAAAAATAAAAAATGCCGAGAATTTACCAACCGCACATTTTATAGGGCATGAGACTGATTCTTAAAAAGACTGAAGCGTGTGATACGAAAGCATGTAGAGAATAACACAGGGAGAACATGCCAGGAAGCGGGAAGGTTTTTGTGCAGTAGAAATTAAAAGCAAACGTGACTGACAATTAGAAAAAGTAACGTTTTTTTAGAACCACAATTTATAAATAAGGCATAAATAATGTAAAGATTCCCGGCTTAAACAATTTAGAAGAATTATCATGGTTTTCATTATTTATAATATGGCTGTTATCTTAATAGTGGTTATTATTTTTATTAAAGATATTAAATTACATTACTATCATTTCCAATAATTTGCTCTAACTTTCATTTAGTCTTTGACTTAATATGCTTTGACGTTTATTTATGACTGTTCCTGGGGTTTCAAATTCCAGAAAATGAAAGTTTTTACTTCTGTTTTTTAAATACCAGTTGCAAAATAAATTATTTACATTTACATTGATAACGTCAATGACAGGACGAAACACGCTAGCTAAGATAATTTCACCTTTTGCTATTTTCAAATTGTTCTTCTTTACAGATATATTTTAAATGCACCTGAAATGTAAGCAGGCACGCATACACGCTCACACAGACAAAGGCACACGCACATACGCACACACACATAAGCCCACACATATATTATCAATAACTCATTGAATAAAGGCTACGATATATATCTGGTTTGATAGATAGATAGATAGATAGATAGATAGATAGATAGATAGATAGATAGATAGATATGAACAGGCTGAGATAGATAGATATGAACAGGCTGAGATAGATAGATATGAACAGGCTGAGATAGATAGATAGATAGATAGATAGATAGATAGATAGATAGATAGATAGATAGATAGATATGAACACAAAAGCAACAGTTCCAACATATAACTTATTTTTAATGTTTGGGCTGTTGACCTTATCTTTATTGACATCATTTCGACGTTTCGGTCGTTGTACACTCTGGCTGGCTTCAGCTGATAGAACTTTTGAACTGAATACTTTATTTCAATTACTGGGGAATATAATTCTCACCTGAAAAAAGCCAGATCGTACAACAGCCATAACTTCGTAAACAAGACAATAAAGATGAGGACAACAATCCGAACAGTGTAAATAAGGTAAATACTAGTTAATCTGAGGAATATCGATAAGTTTTCAAAATATGTGGAGTAAATTTCCTGAACTGATCGTATGTTTCAACAATATCCGTTGTTTTCGATACCAAGTTGTGTTCTTTTCTATATCTTAAAAACCAAATTTTCTTTTTCTTTGAAGCAGCTGTATAACAAAGGCGAATATAAACTAGATGCATTAGTGATGATCAGTTATCTTCTTCATTCTTCTCAAACTTGTATTCTTGGCTATCTGTATGACAGTGTTTTGTGCTAAGAGGAAGTGAAAATAAACACAGCCGCCTTTTATTTTTTATATTCTTTAGTTTAACGGAACAAATCACATCCTAATTGTTTAAGTCTTTAAGACAGGAGACAGTTCTTAATGATGTCTTATGTTCATTATCTAGTAGATTAAACTGATGCTAACTAATCTTTGATAAGGGAGAGGATAAAGATTAAATGGCATTGAAACTATAATCATCCTGTCAACATTCCAATTATTTTCCTGCGTTATTCCCATTTTTGTCAATCATATTACCCATTATCTTCATCGCCGCAAATTACTGTATTCACTAGAAGTGATTCTTTCTCTAGATAAATAACTGTTTTTTTATTATATTCGTTTTACAATTTGCGGATCTCTTGTTGAAAAATTCAGGAATTTAAAGAAATCTTCTACTCTTAAAAAGAATTGTAGTCATATTTCATTTAACAATATAAAGTTGAATTCTATTTTTTCGCAATATGAAGTCGAATTAATCTCGTTGACAAGTAAAATGTAGCGTAGAATTTTACATCTTGCCACATACATAATCTCAAACACGATCTTACAAAGAGGGACTAAGATTATATTGTCTAAACTAGATTAATATAAATTCCTTGGAATTTTCTAAATTCACAATTTAATCTTTATAATAGGTTATGGAAAAATTTTATCATTGTTTTCATTCCAATTTTAGAAGATTGTTTCTGTTTGGGAAATTATATTCATGTTTCTTTCCTGGAAGTCATGCTAGCGAAAGTTAAATTTTGTCAAAGATCATTCTTATTCTAACTATGTATACTAATGACTCATCACAGCAACCATCATAATAATAATCATCATTAAATTAGCTTCGAGAAGGAAAGCAGTATCACTATCTTCTATTTATAGATACTTTTAGGGTGATGATGTATGGCCTGATGAAATGAAAATTAAAATGCGACTTCTTTTAGATTTTCTGACACACTTTGTTTCGCTTCTTGAGTATTTTGACATCGTTTCATACTAAACGAATCTAGACAGAAATAAACGAATACAAGTCGTGTCAGCTTCTCAGTTGTACCATGTAAAGAGACGCGTGTGTCTGGAGAGCTACGAGCAAGTGACACAATAGTGGTTTCAACAGTGTCATTTTTCTGTAGTTTCACTGAAAGGTAATAAGCGCTGCCATGTCTTTGATATATTGCTTTGCTTGTCTTCTTGCCTTAAATGATGGATTGGTCTGGTTGTCACCTGAATGATACTGGGGAATTCACGCCCACCATTAACACTATTTCTATTCCGTGATTAAGTGTGTTAATGAAAAGGGAAACGCAAAAATGCAGTTTAGCAAAGAAGAAATAATTCAAGTTCGGTGAAGAATACATACCTTGTTGAGATGTTGTATGTGATCACAGGAATACGTTATTCGTCGTGTGAGAAAAGTACTGAATACTTATATGTTGAATGTAAAACTGAAAGTATTCGATTTAAAATATATTTGTAGATAGATATTTGATTAAAGGAAGCAGTCTGTTACTGGCTAAGGATATCAGACAGAAATGTCGAAAATGAATAACTATGTGAATGTTTAAATAGTATTTATTACAGTCGGGAAACCGCTTGCATTACATAAAAATCTGGATATCCGTGGTTTTTATAGTATATTTTAACCAGTCTCTGCCTCATGTTTGTGTATACGCTATCTCTTAATATTAATCACGTTTACCCATAAGCACTTAATCACACACATACAAACACAAACACACACACACACACACACAAACACACACACACACACACATACATATATATTGTTCATTCAGTAATGAATTTGAAAACTCACGCTTGCTGGCTTTTGTACACATTATGCATATAAGAGGCTAAAATTTGCCTTCTTCAACCGAGCGCCCATTGCTTAGAAGAAGAATCGAGACTGATGACAATCCGGTTTGGAGTCAATCCTGGTCAGAAGCAAGTGGATGTCTTACCGTACTGATGAGCTGTGATATAGCAAAGCCGGACTGTCTGCAGATTAACATATGTATATATATATATATTTTATTTTTTTATCTCCAGTTAAGTTTCACCTGTATAAATCTGGAAGATTATCAACTGGTTTTTAGGGTGCATATCCACGTGATTGATCTAGTTGTGAGGTATATGCAAAGCGTGTGGAAAAATCCTCTGAGAAGTAAATATATGAACCCCGACCGGGGAAGCAGCATGAATAGTCTCATACACCGACAAGATAATATCGAGTCCGAAACATGTGCTGTGGTGCCGTGGATGCCGAAATGAGAAAGATGAGAGTTCGAATTCTAGTTGAATTTATTGCATTCACTTACGGGTAAATACCCTTGGGAAAGTATGAATCCATTCCCTGTGAGTTAAATAGTAGGACAAAGTGTGTTCTGTAGCCTTGGTTGGCAATCAGTCTACTGCCAAAATTAATCGCAAATTTGTTGTAAAAAATCTTTTGCCTATTCATCATGTCTCGAAAGAAACATGATCGTTCAAGCGAGTATTACGTATGACACTTTATTGAAAAAAAAACGAGACCATGTCATCCTGCACAAATCAAATTTAATTGAAGAATTTTGGAGTTGAAATAATGAGCAAACCTGAAGGAAACTTGCACTACCTTTAAATTTGTTGTTTTTATTTTTATTTTTTGCCTTTTTAAGAGCAGTCTTATCGATTATTACATAAAGTTTCCGATTATCAAAAACGACATATTTACTATAACCGTTGTATAAAAAAATGAGTCCCCCACCAATTGTTTAAATTTGGAAATTTTTCCAATTTTTTTTTTTGTCAGAAGTTTAGGGTGTAAATTGATGAGATTGCATTGAAAAAAGTAAAAAGAAAAAATTAAAAACAACAAATTTAAAGATGGTGATAGCCTACTTCATGTCCGCCAAACAATGTACATTACTCACTGTTTCGCTTGCATCTAATATATTTTATGTGTTAAAATCCATGCTCTCTTTATCCTTATTATAAACAAGGGAGTTGAAATCCTTCTTCCGGCATGCAAATAAAACATTCATTGTTGTTTATATATTAAAACAAATCCTATTGCTCATATGAACTGCCCACGTTATTATTACTTTATATTATTTCAAGTCCCTTTTTTTTCATTAAGAATATTTCTAGCTTTCATTGCTATTTAACAGATTAGATATTGCATGGACGTCAAGCTTTTACTCCGTCTATTACTACACCACACAGAGCCTTATATTTATACTTGTCCGTTATTATGAAATCTCCAATTCACATTTCACACATTAGAATGTCTGTCTTGCTGATCAGCATGTACTTATAATTAATACTTATTACTTTATACTTCTGTTATCCTGATAGTAAGCTGATATTTTGTTATATTTGTTTAGTTAAATGTCATACGTGATACACGCTTTCGGTGATCATGTCTCGAAAGAGACATGACTGACTGGGCAGAAGACTATCCCGCAGTAGGTTGCTATTGCTTTCTGCGGTAGACTGGTGGCCAGCCAAGGTTATAAAATCCAGTCTGTCCTATTATTTAACCCATAACTGGAGGGCAGAGAGACGGATTGAGACATCTCTCAAGGGTATTTGTTCGTAAGTGAATGCAAGGAATTCAACTGTAATTCAAACTCGGCTGCCCGATTTTTCTTTCCTAGTCGATATACGCTGCACCACAGCAATCATCCGCTACTCTTAGAAAACAACATCCATCGTAGAACGTTCGATTCAAGAATATAAATGCCATTACAAACTTAAAATTTTGGAATTCTAATTCTGCTCCTGACAGCGTGAATACAAACACATTTGGGAGAAGATATTAGCATTTCACCTCAATCTTGTGAGGAAAATAATTCTTCATCCTACTTCTTCTTTTCAATGTATAGTGTGACCACTGGGAAAACTTTGAGAAAAAGTCATAACTTGTTCGTTTTCCATCTTTGTTTTTGTTTTCGTTTTCAAACATTTTTATTTATTTAATTTTCGTAGGTTATACAACATTCTTTGGAGAATCAAACGGCTAAGAATGATGTCCAATATAGAGTAAAATCCTTCAAGTTTTGCTATTCAAGTGAAATATCAATTATTCGAGTAAAAAACGTCAGCATTTTCGTGTCAGATTATTGCATAGAGATTCGGAAAATAATCGCTCTGTTTCGAGGTATTCCGTTAAGAGGTCTTAAGTGTATTGTGTGCTTTGAGTAGGCGTCAGCTTCTACCATTCGTCGCCATGTTCAACAGCCAACGCCAGAATATCGCTTCAGAATATTCTGAAACTGGATTTAAATTTTTTTCATACAAGATTCCAAAGGTCTAATCGTCACTACACCAAAAATACGCAGCAGCTCTTTATATAATTCTATCTTTCAGTGGCCACCATGTAGAGCGAGAGAGGTCTGCGGTATGTGAAAAGATGCATATTTCTGTTTTAAAGAAAGAAAATATAGGCACAAAAATAAATCCAATCTAAAATAGTTAATATACGAATTTAGAGGGAAATAATAGAAAAAAATTAATCAAAAGAAAAACTGAAGGCGTAGATAGAGAAAATATATATAAAGCCAAGTACAGATATGTACTTGACTCAAAATTAATTCAGACTCTTTTTAAGCATTTAGTACAATAACCTCACGATTTTGGATACATTCCTAAGCAAAAATTATAAATATACAACAATTTATGGACTCTTTCTTTTCCTTGTCGTCTGTAATTAAAACGGCATTTATTTTAGAAATTCTAAAAGATATTATGATATAAAAATATTTTTATGCATTTTCCTTCCACTATTTTTTAAAACAGCATTTTGTTTACAACATTTTAAAAGAAATTGATATAAGTATATTCTTATGCATTTTCGTTCCACTGTTTTTTTTTTGGGTTTTTTTCATACTAAATAAAATCAGTATTATGATAGACGGTGGTGTTTCAAAGGCGCTAAAGTAATCACAATCATAGTTCCTACAGATGTTCAAAAAGCAAGAAAGATGTGTTGCTAAATGATTTCATAAATATTTATCAGAAAACAAGTAGCAACAAAAGAAAAGCATCTTAGAATGGGTAACATAAAAAATGCAATATCGACAAGATGTGATATCATTATCAGTATTGGCAAATTGGTTTCATCATAGGATCTCTCATCAATCATCAATTTTTTCCCAAGAAATGTGACAACGAATAAACATCTTAAATTCTTTCGCACATTAATATGTAATCATACATAATCACACACACTCACACACACACATATATATAAAATAAATAAATAAAGATCTGTGTGCGTGTTCAAACATTGATTTACGTCAGATAATGCATATATGTTTCAAATAAATTAAGATACACATTTAGTTTCATATAATTGTTGGCAAACACGAAATACAGAAATGCAATATCCATTCGAACTACATTCCAATATAAACAGATAAAAATACATTTGAATATATGCAATCCGAAAATTATTTTCTGACAGACATTGATAGACGTTTGGTTGTTTATAATAAGTGATATTTGTATAGTTAACAATGGGATAGATAGATAGATAGATAGATAGATAGATAGATAGATAGATAGATAGATAGATAGATAGATAGATAAAGAATTTTAACGTAAAATCATCGCTCCATTAATCTGTAACAATGTAGATATATAAATCACCAATATATATATACCACACAAATTCGCTTGAAACATACAGTCATCATTTAATGATTTCTATGCGACATTTCCTCGGCTATTGTGAAAAATTCCCCTTCCACCTTTACTCGGCAAACATTTTTTTTGTTTTCCGCAATATCTGCCTTGCTTTTTTCATATTTGCCCGATTTGACATTTATTACATATATTTATTTTCGAAGTTGAATGATGTTAAATATATATAAATATATATATATATATATATATATATATATATATATATAGAGAGAGAGAGAGAGAGAGAGAGAGACGAATAAGATATAAATATATATAATGTATATAACATAAAATATATAAAACCTATAATATATATATATATATATATATATATATATACAGTCAGTTATATTTTTCTAAACATATACAATTAAATATAAAAGACAATGAATGTTTTTTTATGTTTAATCATGAGTGTTGTGAGGTCTCCCCTTTTAACAGGATAACAGATTCGTCTAGAGTATACATATACTCCCGCATAGAAAAAAGACGGCAGCCAAAGAAAGACATCGAGAGATCTTCGATATTATGCCAGATCCGAAAAATAACGTTAGATACCGAGAGATACAGTGTCCGTAGTTCATAGTAGCGCTGAGACACGACCTCCGCTATATTACCAAGGTCTGAGCGATGAAATGTGACGTCACGGTAGTAAAGCCATGACTCAGCGTAGCAGCCGTCTCTAATTAATGACAACGTTGATAATCACGAAGTCATTTTTCAATAAAAATTTTAAAACTTTTTAAAATGTAACAAGAAAAGATAAAAGAAGGAAATGTTTAGATTTATACTGGTTTTATTAATCTTAATTAAAATTAGAATAACAATAATTAATAAGAAAATAAACATCATTGTTGACTACTGACTGTCGGTCGTGTTAGTAAATAAACACAGTTTTAAATATAATTTTCTTCGTTTATTCGTTTATATTCTAAAAACAATTTAGCAAACACTGCTTAAATTTTCATATTTTTAATTTAATTATGAAAAATTACAATCACTTTTGTTTTAATTGAAAAAAATTTTAAATCAGAATCACTCGAATATAGCAATCAAGCAACTAATAGAATTTAGGAACAAACAAGAAGCAACAATAAATGAGCAAAAATTATTAATTAAAAATATTTAAAAAATGCAACAATTTAAATTCAAACAAATTAATTCAAACTAAATAAGTTTAAGGTATTGTTTTTTAAAAAATCAAACTTATAAAATTCTTTTTAGTGTCTCAAAATTCAGATGAATGTTTGAAGTTTTCTTTTTTTACTTAACTTACAAGTAATATTATCATTTTCCTTGCTACAAAAAGTATTTCATAATGCATTAGAAGAGCTCCAGACAATCATTTTTCGATTTTTTCAATGATGTGACCTTCACCACATAACTCAACATTAAAAAGAAGTTCATCATTACACAAAACATCCAATGTTATGTGCATAGACAATTTTCTTTGATTCGTTGAATAAAGAAAAGAAGGATTCTTTACAAGTTTTAAAGTTTATTTATAACAAAATAATTGTATAGTACAAATTTGTTGTTACATCATTGGAATATAACAGAGAACCCCTATTAATTCCTTGACAATAACTGTTTACATCAGGTAGCATATCATCTCTTCCTGATACTAAACTTTTACAGTCTTGAGAACTTTTAATCCAATAGATTTATTAATAATATCAAATGTCTTTAAGGAAATTCTGCTAAAACAACGGAGTTCGAATTTTAAAATCATATTTTGAAATATTTTGAATACATTGTTAATCCTACTGGATGAAATAAAGATATTTTTTTATCTTTCAAAAAAGGTACGCATAAAGAATTCTAGGATATTTGGTAATTCAATTACATTTTTAAAATATTTTAATAGTAAAAAATGAAAAAAAGTAAAAATTAATGTTTCTATTTCATTTATGATGTTAAACTGTTTATAAAAAGATCATTTTTTCCCAAAATTCTTTTTTGGTTAATGCTTACTTACTAATTAATTTTTTAATGATTAAAAAACCCTAAGCCAAACATAAAAGAAGTTAAAATTTTAATTTTTTATTTCCAATTTTTTTCTATGGATTATCGATAACTTTCAAATTATCAAAATAGGAAAATTGTTTGGAAAATATTTTTTGATGGTGTTCATTTTGTGCTAAATATTTTTAAAAATTCAATATTTTAAAAACTAGGTTTTTAAAATTCAAGTGTGGTGTGATTTAGGCCTTTATGTTTGAAATAAATTCAAAACTTATTCAGAAATAATAGGTTTAAACAAAGTTTAAATCATCATTTTCAAGTTTAAATATTCGGTAAGAGTGACTTCTTGACTTTTGTAACAAATAATTTCACAGAGTTTTCAAATAAAAAACCTTACAAATAAAACAAATTCTTTTAAAATTGACTAAAACATAAATTTTGTAGTTTTTAATACAAGAAATAGAATGAAAAAAAAATAATTCAGAAATATTTTTTCATGTTTAAAAATGATTCATAAAATTGCAAGTATAGAAAAGTTAAGTTTTTACTTTCGTTTTCTAAGAATTTTTTAAACATTTCATTGAAAAGAAAACACTATTTTCTTAAATAAAATATCAATA
Source organism: Ascarosepion bandense (assembly GCA_037127315.1). Lineage (NCBI taxonomy): Eukaryota > Metazoa > Mollusca > Cephalopoda > Sepiida > Sepiidae > Ascarosepion > Ascarosepion bandense. The sequence goes on from JBBBDQ010001223.1 coordinate 761,354, forward strand.
AAAAATTAATTCAAATATTTTTAGAAAACAGAATGTTTAACAACTTTTTTCGGCTTCAGTTTAAGTTTTAAAACATTTCGAAAGAAACAACTTACGAACAAACGAATAGCCATATTTAAATTTTATTTTTTTTAATTCAGGTATTTTTTAAGATAACCTTAATTTCAATGTTATTCAAAGAAATAAATATAATATCTTATTTTATTGTATTAATTTAAAAGATATAAACAAAGCGCTTTCTTTCCTGGGCTACGGCAAAACTAATTTTTTAACAAATTTTGATTAAGCGCCCGTTGAAATAAATGGTTGTTAAAATTTTAACTACTCACTTTGCTAAATGGACTTGGTTAAAATTCTCCCTTTTAATGGCATGTTTCCATTTATCAAATAAACGCTTATTTTATAGAAACGAAAAACAATAAACTTTCGGTCCATTTTTATCATTCCCTTTGCAATTTGGTACCACACAAGAAGAGGAAGTCATGTAACACTCACGGACACCGTGTAGTATGTAAAACAGAACTCTACTAAGTGTGACGTCACCAATTCAACTTTAATCATAGGACTGGGCTTGGTAATGTAGCGGAGGTCGTGGCTGAGCTCCACTCAGCAGAATATTATTATACAGCACGCGTCATTTTCAGACGTGAACAAACTAATTTTGCTGCGGCTTAACTTCAGAGATATTACATATATATATCTGTCTTATTAACTGTATTATTGATTACAAAACTGCGTTCAAGTTTGTATTTTTTGCGTTTAATATATTTATTTTTCTATCTCAAATTCTGTTTGTTGTTCCTTTATTTTGTGCGGTACCCATTCCCGGAATCCACAACAATGAACCGTTCTAAACATCGTATTTTGTATTTAATTTTAGGTGAAGATAAAGACAAAATAGTTCAATTTTTGTTTATTATGCTGAATTTAAACTTTCGGTTCACATGAGCCATCTTCAGAGAGATTACAGGGAGGTTAACATATAGACATCCACCATCAAAGATGATTTTATCTCGTGTTGACACACACACACACACACACACACACACACACACACACACACACACACACACACACACATATATATATATATATATATATATATATATATATATATATATATATATATATATATAAGTATTTAGTAACTTTCCTGGTATGCTCGATATTATAAAAGTACACTCTCATAGGTTTTCTCTTTTCGAGCGCTTTTGGCTATACTTTTAGATATGAACAAGGATGAAATTTATTTTACTTTAAAAAAATAAGGATTTGCTTAAGTTTACTTTTGAGTTTTGCTTTAAGAAAAATAACTCTCATTATGGGTTGCCTATCACTTAACTGGATGTAGGTTTACTGTAATTGAAATGATTCAACTCTCCAAACAGTTAATGAAAAACTCTCTGTATTTCAAAGTTGCATTATTTTATATTTTAAATTGTTTCGCTGGCTGTCTTTGTTTCGTAGATTGATGCATTTCTAGTAAAAAAAAAAAAACTAAACATCTTGAATAAATTATAATAACCTGCCTTAAAAAATGTTGGCAATATATTTGAGAGAGTTATTAACAGTTATTAGCGGTTTCCTCAAGGTCACCACCCTGTGTTTGACTAGAGTATATATATATATATATATATATATATATATATATATATATATATATATATATATATTATAAATTATATTTTAAAACATGTACATAATTAATCTATATATATTGCTACGAAGGAACGTTCGTTTCAACGTTGAAACTTCAATGTCTCATCAGGCAGTGTTTAAAGTACTGGAAATCCTTTTTTTATAAATATCTATATTTATGTACAAATGTAAAACCGTATTTATTATTATTGAGTAGAAATATATTCTTCATGATCTGACGATATAACATAAATATATCCTACGTTTATGGCACGACTTGGAGCTTCATACGTTATGCGGTAATCAGATGTATATTTCAAACTGACATTTTAATAGATTTCTATTTAAATTCATTCGATGTTCATGAAAATTAAATATTAAAAACTTAAGTTACTTCATTTTTAAAACAATTTTAAATATTTAAAAAATTTTGAATTTTTATTTTGAACTTAAAATTAAAATAAAAAAAAATACGAAATATTTTAAGGAATGCAGTGAAACAATCAAAGGGGCATAATTCATGGATCGTAAATATTAAAATATTCAAATACTACATGTAGATAAAAAATTAAAATTTTCAAATTTTCAAATCGTAAAGAAAAATAACAATAAAAAGTAAAATTCTTTTACTTTCCCGGCATCTTTTTATTTTTAATATTTTGTATTTTTTTATATTAAATTTTCAATTTAAAATGTAAATTCTTATGTAAATGTAACTTAGAATATTTAAATTTTTCATCTTGTTATCAAAATGGACTTAACTTTGTAAGATTTAATTCCCATGAATATCGAGTGAATATAAATTAAAATGTATTAAACCGTCATATATATATATATATATATATATATATATATATATATATATATATATATATATAATATTAAAAATGAAATTGCAGTTGTTCTAATGAAATAGATTGGTATAGAAGAAAAGAGTGAGAGAAGCCATGAACTTTTTGTTATTATTCGTAATACTACTTAGGTTTTTATTATATCTTAAGTGTCCATAATATCTGTGTCGCTACACGTGTTTTGAGTCCAAAGTTGTCAATCTTTAGGCGAATAAAGGTGTGACTTTACATATCGAGATCCATTCACGTAGCCAAAGAAATGCCATTATGGAACATTTAATTTATCATACAAATGGCAATTAATATTAATAATCATAACAAAAATAAATCTACACTGTAAAAATGTGCCTGCTTTGTCGGGATTTTTTCTTATATATATATATATATATATATATATATATATGTGTGTGTGTTTCTGGATTAGAAGAATTAGGTTATGTGCTGCTTTCTTTTTTCTTGCTTGTCTTCTACATGTTCTGTGAGTGTCAAATATTCTTTACTTTGTAGGTGTCCTATAATGTTTGTCTATTTTATTCTGATTCTAATTTTAAGCGTCATTTTTATTTATATTTTCTCTAAAATGTAGTCCTATCTCGCATGAGTCATCCATGTTACTCTGGGCACTCTTTTCTAGAAAAATATTTCTCATATCTGAAGCTCTTTTCACGTCGTTCAAAATATAGTTTAATATTTACTACATAATAGGAGGACCAATATTTCATAACTGTTCAGAATTCTTTATTTGTTTCCAAGGAAAGTTCCCAATTTTACAATATTTTCCTTTCCTTTGGGAAACCACTTTTATTCTTTCGATACTCATTCGGATTTCGCTGTTACATTCTCAACATTTCAATTTTCTATGGTCTTGATTTTGGAGTCTCAAATTCAAGTTTCGAGACTTGCACTGTTTTTTTTTTTTTTTGATATTCTGTGTCTTACTTCTGATTTAACCCGTTTTTCTCGTTGATATCTTAATATATTCTATACGAAGTTCTGCGTTTTCTATTCTGTCATCTATCAAAGTAATGTTATCTGCATAGGTTAAACAAACAAGCTTTGTAATGCAGCAATATGAGTTAGCTGTGGTATTGTAAAATCTAAAACAGCGAGACTTGTGTCAAAACACGCTACAGAACTTTTACATTTGACCAATATTTACCAGTAATTAAAATCAACTTCAAAGTAGAGAGCAAGCGGCTTGTACGGTGAAAAAGTGGTTGAAGGAACATTAATTGCATAATTTAAACGAATATGACAAGTACAATAATTTTTGTCAACAAATATGATTAACTCTCGAAAAGGCAAAACAAAACGTAGTGGGCCTCGTAGAAGAAACAGAAAAGACTGTCATTAAAATGCGTACCTTCCTCATCATGTTTTATCTTTACTTTGCTCGCTTTGAGCAGTAGTTTAAAAACCAATAATAAAATCTGGCTTACTTCTAAAAATACTTTTCTTCTTCACTTGTGTGTAATGATCTGGCCGAAGGTGAATATTTTAATCTAAAATGTTCACTGCTAGATACTGCATCTTTAAACGAACCTAGTGTATGATCTAAGCTGCAATGCAATAATATTAAAGCTTTAAACGCACTGGGGTTTTGCCGTAATGCATCTGATCACTTTTCGCTTTAATAAACGCTAGTCTGATCATTAGACAACATATTCCCTCAGAAAAAAATGCATTGAATTTGCAGTAATCACTCATTTCACGAAAATACACTGAAGAACAAGAACATGCATAATACAATCGATTTTTGTGAGAGCAATGTGGTATAAGGGCTAGGCGAGAGAAGCAGATAAAACAAACAAATATCTACTTGTAGCGCGCTTATTCACATGAAAAAATAAACACCAACGGCCCAAAACAAACTAAATTTGGTCGTGGGATCTGTTGAGTTAATTTCATTTATGCTATTCCTTATCCCCACAAAACTTTTTCCATCGACGCAGTTTTGTCGTTAATTATGGCCCTAAAAAGCCGAAATCAACAGAAGTTTATAGTTTGTCTACTTTGTCAAATAATTCTCACTTCCTTCCAGATAATATTATATATATATATATATATATATATATATATAGAGAGAGAGAGAGAGAGAGAGAGGAGATTGTTATATCTATATAGAGAGCTCAGTGGATGTTATCCAGGGCAATTTGTGGGGTTACACATACATGCGTATCCATGGAATTAGAAGTAGGCGGTTAGTGATTTATTGGTCAACATCTTCGAGACGGCTCTGAATAACCACAACTGATATGACGCCAATGCTTTTTCCTGACTCTCTTTTACTTTTTCTTTTTTCTTTTTTTTTCTTATTTTTTTTAATCATTCTCTTCAGTTAAAGGCAATGTTTTTCCGGAAAATGCTTTTGTACGAAATCGAAAGAATATTGAATGGTCTGATGAAATGAGCTAATCTAGCTCATTGAAGTGAATTATAATTTAAAAGACGTGTTGGTTGAGTTTTCCTTTATATATATATATAGCCTAGATTAAAAGTAATGTAGCATATAATTCTCCCTTGCAAGCGTTTGATTCTCTTGATTTTCCTGTTAGTAAAGACTTGTACCAGAATAAGCTAGTAAACATATTTATATATAAAGATAAACAGATATATAGATAGATGGTAAGCAATATCTTATTTTTTTAAATAACAATAAAGAAAAAGTTCAATCAGGATGTTTGGTTATCGTTAGAAAAAGATGGATATATCTGAGAATTTTAGAGACATAATGAGGAAAATGTCTTTGAAAAATTTTATAATCGCATGACATATTAAAGGAAAAAAGGGATTTAAGAAACAGCGACTGACCTACCTAATAACTATTTCGCAAAAAATACCTTTATAAGAACATGTATTATGGTGACAATTTAATCTTTATTTAGAAGTTTAAAGACGAGCTATAAAAGGATTTAGTGTTTATGGAAGAAGAAGAACTCATCATCACCTTTCAAATGAAGAAGTCATCATACTCATCTGCATAACAAAGAATTATATGTTCCTTGTTCTGTAGGGCCAGGAAAGAATTACAAACTGAGGAAGGGAAACTGAAGCGGAAAATGTCATGAAGTTTCCCCATAATCTTCAAAGAGATGAGGAAACATTTTTCTTTTCGTGATTTTTCTATTTGAAAACTGTTTATTGAAAAAAATCGTAATCCTTTTCTAATGTCAGTATCTTTTTTTAAGAAAGACCAGCAATATTTCTATTCTGCACAAAATAAACATAGTCTTTACAACACTAATTATATTCTTCTCTTCTTCCACTAAAATCAGATATCACTGTTGTATTTCTGTTGATGGGCAATATTAAAAAAAAGATCCGCAAAAATGAGAGCATGAATTATTTTGTGTTATCTTTGAAATTCTAATAAATTTCCACATCAAACATCACGAAAATAAAGAGACAAATTTCTCCATCGAACATCACGAAAATAAAGAGACAAAGTTCCTTATCGAACATAAGGAAATAGAAAGAAATAAAATCATTAATTTTAATTTTGAAGTTCTAATTTTGTTTATTTAGTTATATTTATAACTGAAAAAAGTTAAAAAATATCTGTATTTACGCTAGATTTTGACAATCTTAATGAACTATAAGACAAAAGTAGATTTTTAGGGTGTGATGCTTATAGGGAGACTGCATTTCATACGAAATACTCCTTATTATAGATAGAATGCCAATTAAAACGAGATAATTCTATTGATTTGTTATTCCGTATAATCTGTTATTAAAATTATCATTTGTATAATATTAGTTACGAAAGCAAACTCTATATCTTTTGCTGGAATTTGAAAAATTACATTTGCAGCGTTGACTAACACGAGGCTGTGACCATATTCAAAGCTAACCAGTAGTAGTTATTTTCTCTACATAGATGACTTCATTTATTTCCTGCCGTTAGAAAGAAAAGTAATAAAGCAGCTTTGAAAAGAAAAATATTCGGGCTTTAAACATAACGGTTAAAGAAATTAATTTAAAAACATATGTCGGATTTATGAATGCAAATCTCATCTGCTTATATATATACATACATATATATATATATATATATATGTGTGTGTGTGTGTGTGTGTGTGTGTGTGTAATGTATATACAGACATATGAACATGCTCAGTTAAATTCTCAGCACTAAAATTTTGAAAGTTCTATCTCCAACCCGGTATTGAGTACATTACGATAAAAAAACACGCTTCGCAAAATATATTACACCAGTAAAACGACTAAAAAAAGCAACATATAATAAAATTTCCTGTACTTAATTTGGTAAAGTCCCCCAGACGGCGGAAAGTGTCGGCTAAGATGTTTTTCATTTGTCATTATTCACATCGTCCTTTAACAGATATGGCTATATGGAACATTTACACACACACGCATACACGCACTTATACAAATAAATACACATATACAGATATATATTCAAACACACACGCATATATAGTGTAAAATATATGTGTGTATGTGTGTGTGTATGCGTGTATGTGTGTGCACGCGCTTTTCTCATTGATATCTCAACCAGATGAATGTAAAGTAATTACAAGTGTCGCAACTAGATTCCATCTCATAAACTGTTAACTTAGCTAGATGTGACGATATATTTTAATATATATTTTTATATTTTTTTGCTCTTATCACCTATGGAACTCATTTTCTTTTTTTTAATTTCATTTACACAGATATCATATTTGTTTATTTATGTGCAATAATTTTGTAATTTGCTTTTTTCTAATATTTCGTTTAAGAAAACGTTATTTGGGGATCATCTATAACACTTATATATATGTAATGTCCATATATTTACATTATATATATTCCGAATTCTATAAAATGCTGCAATGTCACAAATATAATGTGGCAAGTAAGTCTAATTCTAAGCCGGAGAAGTAATGAATGTGGACCTCATGTGGGCCGAATTAAGAATTTCTTCGGGTAGATGTGACGCCTCAACGGGAAGAAATTACATGATTTTACACATCCGATCACTTGTGGCTATATCCATACATGGAAAATTCTTTGCAAGTGAATTCAAAGAAAAAATCCCAGAGGAGAGCACTAAAGGCGATTGTCTGTTAACACCGATAAAAATCGGCCAACTACAGCATCCACACAAGTTTCTTTGGATCTTGCCGGTAATTCTAACAAGATAAACATGTTGTCGTGAGACCACACGGTCTCCTTTCATAAATAGGCACCATGTAGATGTCACAGCAGTTTTACTCAGCGAGAGAACAAGTCGGGTCACAGAATATTTCGAGTTAAGAGTCTTTGCTTAACTGATGCTGATTCGTTCACAACGGATTTTCAACAGTAATAAGGATTACTATATCACAATGATCCAGTTACGCCAGCCTAAATCCGGTAGAATATTGAGATGCCGCAGTCTACTAGTGGATGCCTAAATTTTATATCTGTAAAAAAGCAGATCGATAATCATGCATAAGTTGGATTAACTGCAAGCTATACCATGTTACGTGAGATTGAAACTGTAGCAGACGATAAACATATATTTTCCACTTACCCCCCTCTATATTTCAAAGCTTGGCAAATGATTTGTAAAAACTTCATGCTATGCCCGAATCAAAAGAAAATTTCTAGACTCTATTTGACAACGTTTCTATGCGGATAACAGCATTTTAACATCTGCCAAGAAAGATGAACAGTTGTAAGATCCTAGAAGGATATTCAGTGTGGATGATTCAGTGATACAATCCCTTCCTGAGCATTTTAAGCTTAGTAACTTACTTTTTTATTTTAAGATAAAGTAGCATTTTTAAATCAGAATTATGGTCTTAACCGGATTTCTATTATCATAATATAGATAAAAATGTTATTAGTAATTTTAAATCATCAATATTTTCTTTCTTTGTGCGCATGCGATTCTTTGGTCGAATATATATATATATATATATATATATATATATATATATAGAGAGAGAGAGAGAGAGAGAGAGAGAGAGAGAGAGAGAGTGAGTGAGTGAGAGAGAAATAGAGAGAGATAGTCGAGCTGAAAATCTAAACAGAATGTCAACGAGAATTGCAGAAAAATATTCAAATTCTCTATATTTACATCCAGAGCTAAAAACAAGATAGATAAAATGCATGAACAAAAAGGCAAATTATATTAAGTAAGAAATAAAAAAAATGAATGCGTATATTAAAAATGCGAAAGCGATTAAATGCAAACACTCGCGTAACCAAATGCGTGTTGACTGCAGGAATTTCCCTATTTTTGTTCCAGAAAGAGTTTATGTCTACCGCAGTAATACAGAGTTAAACCAACACAAACACACATGAATTATAATAGAAAATAGAATACATTTCAAGCTATAAGAAATCTGACGAGCGAGTTACGTTAGCAAATTCTCAGAATAACAGATATCTCACTCATTTTAAAATATTAAATTGGTTGATTGACCATGGAATCCGGGGTAAAAAAGCAATCGGGTTCTAACCGTACTGATGAGCTGTGGTGCAGCGAGACAGATCTGTCTGCGGATGACAATATATATATATATATATATATATATATATATATATATATATATATATATATATATATATGTTTGTGTATGTGTGCGTGCGTGCGTGTCTATTAAGAACCTTTGTCGATTACGTATAAGAGCTTAACAATGTAGTTCTTAGAACTTAACCACCAGCCTACCTACAATTAAGATTAAATTGTGATAGTGAAACTTCAGTAGAAATAATCAAAGGTTTTCTATGAACATATAAACGTACAAATGCATAGTATAACCCGGAATACTTTCCAAAATATATAGGATATACTGACGGCAATTAAAAAAACGATGGTATATTCACAAATATCTGTTCATAGTAGAAAGCCATAAAATATTACTAATTTGGATATTTTGAGCGCTATGTTTTAATTTTCTCTTAGAATATATTTTGAGAACTTTTTATATGTTTACTTTGACCAATAACTTTTTAATAGTATTTGTCTAAACATGGAAACCATTTTACTGAGACAGAAATTTCATTATATCTGATTACTCCTTATAAAACAAGATAAATTTCCTTCTTGACTGCATTGCTGAATAATTCGTTCCAAAATGCACTACGTAGTAAAAAGGATATATTTCCCAAACAGATCAATATGTCATTCAGTTAAGTAACATACGTGATACACGCTTTGGGCGATCATGTCTCGAAATAGACTTGACTGACTGTGCAGAATATTATCCCGGAGTAGGTTGCCATTGCTTTCTGCTTTAGACTGGTTAACAGCCAAAAGTATAGAACTCAATCTGCCCTATTAGTTAATCCATAATTTGAGGTAAGAGACGGATTAATACCTTTCCTAAGAGTATTTGTGCGTAAGTGAATGCAAGAAATTCAACGGGAATATCCCCGATTTGTTGTTCCGAGTCGATATCTACTGCACCAATACGCACATCCGTAAGTACCTCCTCATATTCGCCGAGAATCTCAAACATTAAGAAAAACTCATTAATTACTAAACACATCACTTGGAAAAATTCTTCATATTAAAAACATTCTTTTCATTTTCAAAGCCGAAACATTGCGACGAAAAAAATCGCATGCTAACAACAAACAAGAAAATCGATTAAAACTCCAAAATCTATTCACCAATAGCAGATTGAATAATATCGGAAATCCAAAATATATTCAAATTAAAAATCTCTACCAGTGAAACTTTGGCGTTGAGGCTAGGCATAAATCTTGCCACCAAATTAAGAAAACATGACTCAATCAACACCTTAATTAAAAAACATCATTTCAGTCAAACGGACTATGAAAAAGGTTTCGTCCATGGCTATTAGCAGCAATCTTCACGAATAAAATTGAAACTACGCTATGAAAGAGATATATATAGACATAAAAAATACTTGTCTAAGAATAAATACATCATCATAACCAAATCAAATAAAGAATATCGTATACTTATAATGGGCACAGACATCTACTCTGAAAAATTAAAAACCTCATTAAATAATAACAACATCTAACCAATGAACAAACAATAAACACTGAAATACAAAATTCCACAAAACAATCAAAAACTATTCATAATGCAAAGAAATCTGTTTAAATTACGAGAATATCACCCCACTCTAACCATAATGTAGAGCTTAGACATTACTCCTAAAACAAACGTTTCTATTAAACCCATTATTAACAATGCTCTGCATTAATTACCTAGGGCTATCACTAAAATAATTACACCACACCTAGGCTCCGTTAGTACTCCACATATCAAACAATTAGGTAATTTACTCCATCGAATCAGAAGCATTGTTTTGTCTAAAAAAAATGTATTAGAAATCACATAAAACATTTAAAGAAAATCTATCAACTAACAAAACATTCATAAAAATATGTATACTTACCACTAATTATTGTTATTTCTCTTTCAATAACACGTTTTATAACCAAAAATTTGGCTTAGCCATAGGAATTTCTATCAGGGTTGTTCTCGCTTGTATATTTCTGTTAGTTCTTCTAAATATACTATACCTAACAATTTTATATATTTAATTTATATTAATGACGTCCTATTATTTTACCTACATGATACTAATGTATTAAACTTAGCAACTAAACTCAATAATGTTTAACAGGCCATGGAATTTATATATGATCTTGAAACCAACAATTCTTTAACTTTCCTAGACGTCTTTACAATGCGTCTTAAAGAAAATTATTTTTCACAGTTTATTGTATACCTACTAATTTAAACGACCTTATTAATTTTTCTTCACATCACAACCAAAGAATTAAATCTGGTTTCATTTTAGATTTCTCTACCTCAGAGACCTCTGAATATGAAGCCCTAATTATCTGAAGAAGAGAAATATACTGCACAAAAATTTAAACTCTCTTCTATCACAACATTTCATCATCATCGCCGAAAAAACATGCTTACAAAATCCCCAAAACAAACAAAAAAATGAATAGGTCCCCACCAAAAAAATCAAACAAATTTCCTAATACTACTTTTCAACGCCCATTCAAATGAAAATACAAATAAATTAGTTATCCTAAACACTAGAATAGTTACAAGCACCTACAAGACATATATGGTGATATTATCAGTATGAAAAGGTACCAAACATGAGTTTAAATGCCGGGCATTTATAAAATAAAGTGTCTATAAGACAAAAGCGTATAGGTAGGCGAATATCAGGAAATCTAAAAACACGTGGCTATGAACGCAAAAAATGTCTTACGTTTAGTAAAAACGACCGAAATCTCTTCTATTAAATCGAAACGACGTAGTACACAATTTTGACGTCCCTAAATACTAGGTTAATTAAAAAAGTACCTTTTAACATCAATGTATTTTAAAAACATTTTATTAGCATTACTACCAAATATAAACACTCGCTTACAATATTACATTACTTCAGTATTTTTTCTAGAAAACATGAATCTAAAATTCATGAATCGAATATTTGTCCAACAATCGATACGCATAAATAATCTAATGATACTTCCATATATTATTCCCTATATTTCATAATATTATATTATATTTCCTAATCTAAACTTATTTATAAATGGAACTTTGCCTGTGTGTGTGTATGTGTGGGTCCGTTACCTATAGACTCCTAAAAGGCTGAACCGATTTTCTTGAAAATTTATACAGTTGTACTATAAGCGTCTGCGAGTATTTTTTGCTACGTTTTGTGTCGAGTCACCCCTGATAAATATCAAAAATAGATAATCGATTAAATCAAATTTGATACACTCATAGACAAAGACATAAGAAACGATATTCAGAAGTTTCAAGGCTGCAGTTCTCACAATAGTGCAGAATATATATATATATATATATATCAGGCAAGATGTTTGTGTGTGTGTCTGTTTATCTGTCTGTATGTCCTTTATACAAATCCACAATTTTCATCCGATGCTCACCAAATTTAACACAAATATTCTTTAGAGATCCAAGACTCTGGAATAGTTTTAAAGCTTTCATTACAACCGGGCAACGCCGGACTATACTGCTTGTTTGTCTTTAAAACGATAAACGCCCTACGTTCTCCAAAAGGAAATATCATATTCTCCTCCATGACTACGCATTGTCACATAATACAGCAAAAAGATTTTGAATTTTGTTGGTTAGGGTTAGCCACTATATTCAGCTGAACTTGCATCAAGTGATAATTACCTTTTTCGGTTGCTGGAAAAAAATTTAATGGAGAAAAGTTTTACTAATGAAGAAAACATATCTGTGTGTTCGTAGAAAATTTTTTCACCTGTAATTTTTAACTTGTAGTAAAATTGAATACCTGGTGATAAAGTTTAATAACTGGTAGTAAAGAGACTGAACTGAGTCGATGCTGCCTCACTACTGTTTAACTTTGCCCATAAAAGTAACAGGACGAAATATATATAAATAATCATCCACATACAGAACAATTCGGCTGTATCACAGCTTATCAGTGCGGCTAGATAACCAAAATAAATATAAATATAACACCCGAAAAAAGAACAATAATATTCTGAAACATGAATTTTTTTATGTAGAGATATAATGCTTTTGTAAACCTATGTAATAACAAAATTACAATATTAAGCCCTACACTGTATTGAGCACTTTTAATAAAAGTAAATGCAACCAACACAAGGATTTTAATCTATCTGTTCTAAACTTTCGAAACCTGTATAATTTTACTCAAAATGTCACAGAAAGCTGATGAAAAGATGAATATGTAATTAAATAAATTGTAATAGTACTTTATTTTTTAATTGAAAACAAAAACAAACCATATTTATCACACAGCCTTACACATGCATATATATATATATATATATATATATATATATATATATATATACACACACACACACACACACACACACATATATATATATATATATATATATATATATATACTAACCAGTTATTGGTTTGAATTAAATTAGACTAGTACACAGTTTCATTTAAAAAAATGATCAATACATATATAAGGTACATCTTTTAAAAATTTTTCTTCAGAATTTAGCCGATTATGCAACCTTGGATTCAACCTTTTAGTATCTTCAGGCGTTTTATATCAACTGATTCATGCCAAATACAGGTGAGGGACACTAAAATCAAGCAGGTACAAAAGTAAGATACCTGGGAAGTGTTCTAACAGAAGACGGAAAGTGCGACACAAGGATCCGAAGG